>OX578282.1:9937704-10322704 GCA_951217055.1 Gerris lacustris
GAACACGGCTCTCTCCGTCCGCGTTTAAATCTATTTTCTCAGGAACTAGATTTTTCTTTATAAATCGGCGTATTATATTGTAAGATTCAAATTTATATGGAAAACATTTTAGAATTTTTTGATCAAAATCGTCAAAATCGTTTTCGAGATATTTTTTTCAGTTTTTGGGGAGTAGCGTTACCAAATTTGGGGCTCAAATTCATTTCTAGATTTCGCCTCAAAGTATATTTTTTCTGAACATGTTTGCCAAATTAATCCTGACTCATTCAGGTATAGCCTGTATCTAACCCCTCCCCCCCTCATCCAAACTTTATTAGCAAGCCTGGCTAGGAGTTGAGTGTGTGTATATACGCTCTTTGTGGTAGGATGCAATAGTGCCAATTTTTCTTCATAATCATTTTTTATATAGTTCTTTTTATCAGATAAATCTTTGGCATCTAAGATTTATCTGATTAACCTGGTATCCAGGAGAAATTTATAACTACTTCTCCTGGCATCCAGGAAATATTAAACCTTTACTTCCTCTTGGTATCCAGGGTAGTAAATGGCAGTCATCAGTGCTGGTATCCAGTATCAAGCTATTCGAGCCATTACCACACCACAGGAAAGAGCACTCTCAGCCACCTTACCTCTCCATAAGATAAATTATACTTATTAATTTACCAAGCCATTCTAATTATTTGTAAATAAAAACTAAATAAACCTACAGTCAATTTTCCAATTCTTCTTTTTCTTTTGTTTTATTACATATTCTTATAAAATTTCATAACCAGGTCAGGGTAACTTCTCTTGGGGTGAACAAATAATAATTATTAACAATTAAAATTAATAATCTCATTGATTAGATGAGTAAAGTGGCCGGATAACCCCCGTCCTGTAATGACCTAATAAGCTGTTGAACGGAACTAAAGCTTCAAAGAAAAAATAACTAAATAGAAAAAAAAAAAAAATAATAATAATAATTAATTCATAATAATTAATACAAAACACTAATAATAATAACAAGACAATAAATATTCAAAACGTACAGTAAGATAGTAATAGCATTACTATTAAACATACATATTACATAATATTTAAAAAGTGTTAAACAAGTGGTTGGTCATTATTTTGTTTTCGCTTTTCAACAAAATCAGCTTTAGGACCGATTTTCATCAATATCTAGGTAACTAGAATTTTCCGGGGAAATCAAATGAAAAGTAAATTCACTACTTTTTAACTCATTTAAGAATTGTTCAATCAAAATCATAACAAGCGTTTCAAGACCCCCCCCCCCCCCCCCCCAGTGTTTTAAGAGTTTTTAAGAGGTAGCACCCCCAAATTTAGATATAAAATTCATTTCTCCATTTCGCTTCGGGTTATGATTATTCTACACATGTATACAAAGTTTCATCGAAATCGGCCTGTTAGTTTAGGCCGCACAGACACAAACGTCTGTACGGACTAAAAACCACTGCCTAATATTAAAAACCTTCTTAAAAAATCCCGTCAAGTACTTGCCAGTAAGTTACTAAAAGGGTTTCTTCGGTCATAAAAATTCTTATTTCCAACATATTATTTTTTTGTTTTTACAAAAATATGCATCTGAAATATGAAACTGGCACTTTGGGTGAGCAAGGTGTACATATTATGCTTTAGCATCTTAAAATGGCCGCCATTTTGGAAACGCGATATATATATTTGTGATCTACATTTCAATATCTTTAAAATGACACCCTACTTACAATTACAAAAAAAATTTGTGATCAGTTCACAATTGGTCGCTGATCGAAGAAATTTCGAGTTGGGAACTACGCAACATCATTCCTGTTTCGGGGCACAAAAAGTTTACCTAAGTTGTATACTAAATTTAAAATCTTTAGCTACAATTGTACGGGAGATATGATTCAAATGCGACGGACGGAAATACGAACTACCAAAAAAACCAAAAGGGTTTCTAGGATGACCTCGAAACCCTAAAAGTACTTTTCTATAAAACATGTAAATCCCTGAAAATCTCAAATAATTTTTAACCATTTATTGCCGGAAAATACAAAATGATAAAAAAAAACATCCTTCATATTGATATATGTACATATTTCTAACATAAAATAAACTTCTTTATTCACTTACTTCAACAAATTTGGGCGAATCAGAATAATTTTGTAAATTGTGCAGTCGAAAGTGGGTTTGTTCTATAACCTTTTTTATAAAATATATATTAAGCAGTAAGTGTATATTCATAAAATAAAATATACACATATATTATTCCTTGTATCACAATACTTTCTCCTTATATATATTACATATATGAGAAAGTATAAATGAGAATATAACATGAATTAAAAATTAATCATACCAATTATCGGATGCATCAATGATACTTACTTTTTTATATATTTATGTAGAACATAATATTTTTAACACTATTCTTTATCTCTATATTATAGAGATAAAGTATAGTGTTAAAAAAATTAAATTCCTACATTCGAATTGAACAAGATCTACCTCATAAAAAAATAAATAAATATATGAATAAAAAAATAGGCAGAGAAATAAAAGAAGTAAAAAAGAAATAAATATAATATAAAAGAAGAAAAGGAAATAGAGAGAAAAAATAATTCATTAGAGACTAAATGTTAAAAAATTAAAGATGTAGTTCGTCATTATTACATATTAATAATCAAGAAACAAAAAAGATAGTTATCTTTCCCATTATTAATACTGCACAGCATGTGTCTGTCATATAATAACTCATCTTAATTTGTTCAAAATTTCATCACTCATATTTTTTTGGTCATGATATATAAATAATAATCATGTGTATTATAAATTATTTGTTAATTATTTTTTTTTCATTTAAATTAAAGAAACAAAACACAAAAGCATTGACAGATAAAAGTTTATTTTATTATCATTACTACTGTAGCTTTGCGAACGGTAAACATGTTTTGGTAATACACTAATTTTTATTCTCTTAAACAAGGGCATTTTTCTTCATAGAACAATTCATTCCTTAATAATATACTTTAATTATAAATGGATAATCATTTTGGAAATTACTACAGGAAAAGGAACAATAAAAAAAAAAAAAAAAAAAAAAAAAATATATATATATATATACATACACGTGGTAACTATACTATACAAGAAATACATATAATGCTAAACGCGCGCGGCACTGTAATGAAGGCTAAATCGAAAGTCTACGAATGTCTAAAGCTGCGACACATCGTCGCTTCGTCGATTGGAGAAAGAAAACACTATTGGTCCAGTCTCCCCTCCCCTGGCTACTAGTTTCTACATCACTGACTGTTATAGGACGTTCGCTCTTTAGATAGAATAGCAGTTGATAATACTTCCACTAACTTCGGTAAAGTCGGAAGCGAAATTGATTGACAAAAATAAAAAGTCTGAATTAGGTAGGATCCGAAGCCGGCTCATATGAAAAGGTTAATAATAATTAAATGAAGTTTTCTCCTAATTTTTTCTCAAATCAATTTAGTCTTTAATATGAGAACCTTAAATTCAAGAAAATATCAAGTTTTAGCGAATTTTTGAAGAAAATAAAGCAATATCAATAGCTTAAAAATTTTTGTAATGCGAATTTTTGAAAATATCACCCATGGAAATCCGTTTTAGACCATTTTTAATCAATTCCTGAAATTTAACACTTTTATGTATGAATATATGTATGTGCCACTCTAGACGATATCTCAGGCTAGGATGCACTTAAAAAATCCAAAGAAATTTTTAAATGTCATTAATATCAAAAGAAAGGATGAGTTCGTTGGACAGACTTTTTAGAGTTCATTTAGGGGTCAAATTTTGACACTTAAGGGTAAAAAAATAGCATAAAAACGTGTTTTCCCATTTTACCCACCTCTTAAATGAAAATATGACAAACATGTACATATCAACTATTACAGTACTCTTAAAGAGCTTTCCAACGACATGCATCATGTACCAATTTTTTTTTTTTCACCCATCCAAATTCTAGACAAAAATTTTCTATATTATCATAAGCCAATAATACCCAGATCTCTTTGAAAATTCGCTCATTAAGTCATGGTGCATGACTGGACCTTATTTTTGTTAAAAGAATGATTTTTTTAAAGTCTTCTATTAAACTTTTCCATCAACCCTCCCCCCTATCATACCCAATCCTCCCCTCAACAAAAACTAAATCAATGAACCCCTAACCCTAAAGAAAACCCCTCAATTTTGGATATAACTCTACTTGGAGGGAGTCGGTTCGGAACGAAGTAGGGTACCATCTCCAACGTGTCCTCTACTAGATAAAATACTTTTTATTCGGTTTGGTCTTCATGGAAAAAAGTACTCGTGATAACAGGGTACACTATCAATAAACAGGTCAAGTGTGTGCCAGTCAGCACACAGCGAGGGTCCGTAGGCCACACTGTATAGTGTTTAACTGTAAAGTGTATAAAAAGTGTTTTTTTAAAATGCTAAAAAGCTTACTTTGAAAAATTCAAAGGGTCTGATATTCTCAAAACACACTCTGATAAAGTATTTTTTTGCCACTGGACCGGACTACAACCATATAAATACATCGAAAAGACCATAATTATAAAAAAAAACGTATTTTGTCAATAAAAAATAAAATAATTTTTTTTTCTTAATTCCCAAAAAGTGGTATCTTTACTTTTGGTCGAAGTATGTTCAGCAATTTTTTCAGATTTTTTGCACTTTACATAAACGAGATAGAGGGGGGGGGGGGCACGTTTCACACCTACTTCAAACTTGCCTACGCTCGCCCTATCAAAGTTATATCCAAAGAATTATATATTTTTGTAATCAGCTTGACGTACGCTTTCATATGATACCCCTCATGGTGTCGAAAAAAAAAAAAAAAAATGTAACCCTTAAGTTTTTTACCCTAATTTTTTTGAAAAATATGTTTTTTAAGTCGCTATATTTTTAAAATATGTGGGCAGGTACAAGACACATACATGCCAAATTTCAAAGTGATCGGACGAAAGGTTTAGCTATGAGAGCACGCGACAGGACGGACGGACAGACACACTCAGGAAAATAAGGGTCCTTGGTTTTGCCTACGGACCCTAAAAACCCTTTTTTTGGCACTAGGGCGCTTGAGAGGTCTGATCCAAAAAAATACCAATCTGCGACACTTTAAGCCGTACAATATATGCGAGTTAAATATAAGGATAAAATATAAGGGTCCTTGGTTTTGCCTACGGACCCTAAAAACCCTTTATTTGGCACTAGGGCGCTTGAGAGGTCTGATCCAAAAAAATACCAATCTGCGACACTTCAAGCCGTACAATATATGCGAGTTAATTTTTTTTCAAGAGTTACATTAATTCAGAGGTATCAATTTTTTCAAGTAGTGAAATTAGATAGTGTACATATTTCGTATAAACACAAGAATTAAAAGCCTTCATAAGCCCATTATCAGTGCCGATATGCGGAAGAAATAGAGTTTCATTAGTAACAGGAAATAAGCGAAAGGTGAGTCTAGTTCATGTCAGAGATCGACATGAGACATAAGAGAGCGACTGAGTCTTATGTCGATTCCTGATATGAAGACTTTCCGCATTTCGGCACTGATGATGGCCTTATGAAGCCTGAAAGGCTTTGGTTAAATACGTGTTATATTCGTGAAAAATTTGACTATATACTGAATTATTTATAAGTGCTATAAACAAATCAATTAGTAAACTTAGGAATTTAATATTTAAATAATATGAAATCTCTGTTAATATTACAAACATTATTATTCTGGGATACAAGAAGATAAATAATATCAATCTCCCTAGTATATCAGCATATTGATAATAATAACGTGATATCCATAAATAGAGGCAATTAAAAGAATAAAACTCAAGCCCCTTATTATAAAAGCATTTTAGTGGGTAATGAAAAGCTAGAGCTATGTATAATACAACAATGAGCCGGGCTTAATCTAAAGTAAGTAAATATTGATGAGTCTCTGAGTTACTTAAAGGATACCAGATGTGAAAGATTCTCAACGAAAATAAGAATAATATTTGGAGAACAGGCAAGAAATCTAAATCTATGAACGTGAAAACTTATAACATTATACAGTAATAGAATTTCGTGACTACTCATAATAAAAATATCAATTTTCTCCATATCTTTAAAAAACATTGAATCGTAAATATTTCTTGGCATATTGAATCCACATATCGAAATTTCAATGTTTTTCCATAAAGTGGAAAAAACAGTATACATTTGTTTAATTGATATAGTAGATGGATCTCTTCAGGTGTGAAATTATGAAACATTAATCCATTTTGATTACCATTTGGTCCGCTAGGAGCTCTGATCTAATTGATATAGTAGATGGATCTTAAGGTGTGAAATTATGAAACATTAATCCATTTTGATTACCATTTGGTCCGCTAGGAGCTCTGATATCATTTTATATACAATTTAGAAAGTATACAGAGGGCTGATGTAAACTACAGAACTTCTATCGGTGAAATATAGTACTGCAATGAGTACAAGTGAAAACCAATCTAACTTCTATTATATTGTAACTTCCTGGCACGATATTTAAGATCGTACATTTTGCTTGTCGTTTGTTGAAACTTTAGCCTATCTATCGTCAAATTATTGTACTATAAATGAAAACCTATTGACCTCCTGTTAAATCCTAACTTTCTGACACGATATTTAAAAGCGTCACAGTTTTCATGTCTTTTTACATGATGGAAGTTTCTTCTGACCTCCAGAACTAAAACATATTTATGATGAAAGTGGTCGAGCTTTAAATATGTGCGCTGGAGAGAAAGAGAGGGAGAGAGAAAGAGGAGAGAGAGAGAGAGAGAGAGAGAGAGAGAGGAGAGAGAGAGAGAGAGAGGAAGAGAGAGAGGAGAGAGAGGGCAAGAGATCAGAGCGAGAGAGGGGAGAGAAAGAGAGGAGAGAGAGAGGAAGAGAGAGAGGGGGAGAGAAAGAGAGAGAGGTAGACAGAGAGGGAGAGAGAGAGGGGAGAGAGAGTGAGAGAGGGAAAGAGAAAGAGAGAGGAAAGAGAGAGAGAGGGGGAGAGAAAGAGAGATAGACAGAGAGATAGACAGAGAGAGAGGGGGGAGAGAGAGATAGGAGAGAGGAAAGTGTGAGAGAGGGGGAAAGAAAGAGAGAGAGAGGGAGAGAGAAAGAGGAGATAGTAAGAGAGAGAGGGGGAGAGAAATAGAAAGACAGAGAGAGAGAGAGGGGGGGTAGAGAGAGAGAGAGAGGAGAGAGAGCGAGAGAAAGAGAGAGGAGAGAGAGACAGAGACAAAGAGAGAAAGGGAGAGAGAGAGGGGGAGAGAAAGAGCGAGAGAGAGAGAGAGGGAGAGAGAGAGAGGGAGAGAGAGGGAGAGAGAGAGAGGGAGAGAGGGAGAGAGAGACAGAGGGGAAAAAATTACATTTTACACCGAAACTGCTAATTAGCTATTATATTAATAATAAAACAATAATATTAAGAAAATAAACATAAAAATCGGTCCGAGGCTCAGTCAAACTTTCTCATGTAGGGGTTCATAATTAGTCAGCCAAGTGTTTCCCATTTATTAGTTTTCGGCGCATTTAATTATCTTTAAAATATACATATCACAAAAATAACTTCTCCTCGGTGGGGAATCGAACCCGGCCTCTCACCGTCCATTTTTAAAGCTATTTTCTCAGAAACTAGATATTTCCCGGCAAAACGGCTTATATCTTTAGATTCTTTTTTTGGAATATTTTAATCAAAATAGTTTTCGAGGAATAATTTTATTTCTCTTTTTTCAGATTTTATTGGGGTAGCGCCCCTGAATTTAGAGCTACAAATCATTTCTCGATTTCACTTCGGGGTATGATTTTTCTGAACATGTATGCCATATTTGGTCAAAATCGGCCTAGTAGAATAGGCTCCATGTGTCTGCACAGACTACAGAAAGACATTTAAATTTATTAAAAAACCAATTAAATTATTTAAAAACCAATTCTTTGGACACAGGAGACATCAAAACGTGTAAATGCTTCAAAATCTCAAAGTTGAATTTTCGCCCCACCATAATACTTTCTCTTTATATGAGAAAGTAAAAAATACTACTAAAGATAAACACGCATGACTAATTCACATGGGTTTTATAGAAAAATGGCTTTTATTTTAAGTAACTATACAAATGCATTTAATCAAAAAAAAAATTCACATAATCAAAATAAAAAACTATATCATCCACAGTTTTCATACATTTCTAAAAAAAAAAAAAAAAAAAAAAAAAAAATATATATATATATATATATATATATATATATATATATATATATATATATTAGAAAAAAAAAAACTCAATATCTAAAAATTGGGTAGAGGAAATATTAATATACACCGAAAATGGAAGGAAAAGAGTGGAATCAAATAAAAAATCCACTCTTTCACCCATTTCCTTTTATTTTCCTATTGGTAAGGGAATTGAGTTAAATGGTAGGAAAATTTGATGCTTTAAAACCTGATAAATATTCATAGGATTTTGAAAATGAATGCAATTATCATTCGCATACAGGGAATGGATCAAACCCCGTAGGATGGATGGCAGAACAATACAATGAAAATATTATACTCTTATCAAAAAGACTGATAATAAAAACAAAAACAAAAAAATTTTGTTGGTTCATTTTAAACATATTAAGCTCGGAAAAAAAGTAAAATAAATGATTTTTTTTAATTTTCGAGTAGGCTATCATCAAATGGAAGCTGCTGAATAGTATATTACAAATATATTATGACTTTTTATGATTACTGTGCTTTTTACCGCCAATATTGCGCTGTTAGCGCCAAAATAATCCCCCCCAACCACTATATAACGGCTGGTCCTAATTTTAAAATAATTCATGCTAATAAATACCTTATTGTAGGGCGATGAAAATTTCGGAAGGTCAATCCCAATTCTTAAAAATTGCAAATTTAGTACGGAAAAATGTGATGTGCACCAAACTTTCATTTTTTTCAAATTTTGAGTTTGGTATCAAATGAAAGCTGCTGAATAGTAGGATATAAATATATATATATATATATATATATATATATATATGCTTTTTTAAATTTTTTCATTCTTTATTGATTTTATAGGTAAAAAATTTACCCCAAAAAATCTCCCCCAACCCCTATAAACGGCTGGCCAAAAATTTTTAAATAATTCATGGTTATAATTCATGTCAAACGTACTACTTATATAATTTTTTATATCTATATTTCACAAAAACTAACAGGTCTACGAGTTGAATATGAAAACATTTTAATTAATATTTTTAAAACATTTTAGCATGGAACATGTTTTAGCACTACCAACTTGACCTAACTACCAAAAAAGTGTCTCGTTTTTGAGGAACGCGGATGTGTCGGAAGAGTTACGAAATCCCTGAATTGTTCAGAATTTTGACTACCAGAATTCGAATATTTCAAATACTTTATACGGAAAATCAGCAAGTTTAAATAAAAGGCACAACAAGAGCACACTAAAAACAGAAAATAAGAAATCAGCAAACAAACAAAAAAAGCGCGGCTTTAGCATGCTCCATGTTTCTTGACTTTTAGCCACGGGCTCTAAGTAATAACATCCCCCCGGAAAAGACCTCCAGACCCCCCATCTGAGGGTCTCCCCCAGTGGGGCAAAGGTGCAGAGTTTTTATTTATTTTTTTTTAAAAAAAGGACAAAAAGTTAATTGTTTCTGAAGAACAGAATTCTAAAGATATTCTTGTGCAACATATCGTCACTTCACTCAACCAAAAGTTTTACAATCTCAAGTAGATAGCGGCTGAAATTGGGTAAATACTGAAAAGTTGTATACAATATAAGGGGATTTAACGGCACTTCTTTAGATTGTTACTCTCCTTACAAACAAAAACAGAGGGAGGTAATAATCTAAATAATGTGAACGGAATGTTCTTCATTTGACTGTTAGTCCTCTTATAATTAAACACAAGGGAGTAACAACAGGGCCGGATTTAAAGTTTGGACGCCCCTAGGCCCTAGAGTTTTTGCCGCTTCTTTACACCATTGGGGGGGGGGGGGCATTATTTTCCTTAAGAAAATAATCTTTATGATGTCAATTTTAATTTTTTCCCATGATGATAATATCACTTATGAAAATAATTAGAGAATCAACAAACTCAATAGTTCTCATGCATGTTTGGTGATACCTGAGGCTTCCTTTAATAACCTCGAAAAATTCAAACGTGTTACGGAGCTGAGAATATATTTATTTTTACGTCTCTTGACTTCGGACTATAAAGCATCTAGATATATTTGTAAGTGTTGACATGAAAGTTCTCAGATCCTGTAAATGTAAGATAGCTGCTATGTCCAACATAATCACCAAACTAACTAGATATCTTCCTTTTCACTTTTCGTTGGGAGTTTGCTGCGTACTCCTTCTTACATTATCCTTTAGCTGCACTTTCTAAGCCATCAAAAAATGTTCTCACTTCATGAAGAAAACCATAAAGAGACTCATTGTAAGTAATAATCTTCTGTAGGTCTTTGGTTTCATAATGTAGTTTTATGTTTACCTCATTAAACATTTCCAGTAGTACCCTGTAAAATCACCTTGGATATAGTCTTAAGGGATCTCGACTAAAGCATTGGTTTCAATTATTGTTGAGGTGGTTTCATCACTGACATTAGCAATTTGATTCAAACTTTTCAAAATGCCATCTCTGTTTTCATTTATTAGATAGATTTTGTAGTCGTGAAGGACACTTTTTCTTTAGGGTAACACATCTCTGTTTTGAGGCACTCAAGAAATAAAAAAGTTCCTGCAGAAATCAACAATAATTACGAACACCAATAAACAGTATAAAAGAAAATTAAATTAAGATATTTCTAAACTCATTATAAACATTTTCTTTATTTGAACAATTTTTATTTATAGTGTGCGCCCCCTAGCATTGTGCGCCTCTAGGCCAGGGCCTAGTGGGCCAAGTGGTAAATCCAGCCCTGAGTAACAATCTAAAGAAGGTGTATGGAATGTTCTTCTTTAGACTGTTACTCCCCTTTTATAAGAACAGAAGTTTGATATTCCTTTGTCCCAAAGTGCATTGGACTAAAAAAACATCCCTTTGTCTTAATAGTAATTATGTCAAAGTCATTTATATTCTAAAAATCAAAGGGGAGTAACAATCTAAAGAAGTACCGATTCAACAATGTTTCTGTCAATATGACAGAGTTAATGACAAGTTATTCAGTCAACCAGGAGATAAAAATGCTTCCAAAGGGAGAAACATTATTGAACGCACTGACTTAAAGTTTATTAAAAAACCATAACTTAAGCAATGGCAAACTACAAGAAAACTTATTTTTATTCAAACATTATTATAAAAAAGTTTTATATTCTAAGGTAATAATAACAACAATCTGAAAGTTAAAATAGAAAACTTTCAGATAACGTGTTTTTCCCCGTGCTGATTATATTTTATGCTACGCTACGCCTAAATACAAATTTCCACTAAAAGTTTCAAAATAGGAAAAATTGTATACAGCAATATTTTCCAAAGAGAATAATAAAACTCATTTAAGAATACAGAGAGCGTTTCTTTTGAAACAAGAACGTGCTTTGAAAAGTAAACAAAAAAGCGGATATATACGAAGGGTAAACGAATTCTGCTTTCATTATCCACCGACAATAAAACGCCATGTATCGTAAACAATAACAAAACCAATATTGTGTAAATATAAACCACAGTACAAAAGCAAACTTTAAAAGTTATAGAGTAAAAGTATTGTATGATCTACTAAAATCAATAATGCTAATTAGCAAGGTAATAAATAGTACTTGATTCTTAACAACTAACTTACTGAACATTATTCCATTACTACTAACATCCACATTAATAAAAAATAGTCTACCAATTAGTGTGGCACATAGCTTCCCCACGTCCTATGATGTATACTTTGATGATGTTACGGGGTAGAATCAAAAATTAGTAGGACTGAATTTCTGTAGCGCGAACCGGAGCGGTGGAGGGCGGTCGGACCACCTGGGAGTGGTAGTGAGGAGCCTTCCAAAGAGACCGATATTTTTTCCAGTCGCTTGCGGGCAAGTGGAGAGTAAGCATGTCGATTTCTGTGAACCTCTTTTTGAATCGTGACGACACTTCTTAACAGAGGTTCACGGAAATCAACGTGTTTACTCTTCGCTTGCCCGCAAGCGACTGGAAAAAATAACGGTCTCTTCTGAAGGCTCCCCACTACCACGCCCAGGTGTCTGACCACAATCCACCGCTCCGTACGCGTTACAGAAATTCAGTCCTACTACTTTTTGATCCTACCCTGTATTCTTTCACAACCTATTATTGTCCAATTTATTTAAATCCCCCAATTTTTTAATCTGTCAAAATTGTTTTGATTTTTTACAAAAATTAAAGTATTAATTTAGAAAAATTTGAAGAGCGTTAGAAGTTGAAATTAGTCTGAAGCTATCTACGGGATACTTTTGACAAACCATCAAAAGTATCTTTATTCCGGGGGGCTTTTACACCCGAAGACGCAGGCCACTTAATTGGGCCCAGTGAAGTATTTGTTCGTTAACCATGACTCTCCGTGAGTTTTATATGGGACCAACAATGAGCTATAATCATCCTAACTTAATTAAAATACGACGAATAGTTTTTAAGATATGTTGGTTCGCAATTGAACGAAAAAAAAAAAGCGCAAGAGAGACAGGGAACCAAAAATGTTCCCCGATGTCTAAAAAGGATTTCTGTCTTCTGAATTTTTTAAATCGGAGAGATAAAACATTTTTGCTCTTCAGAACGACCACATAGCTTCCGTGACCTTCAGTAAGCTCGGAAGCAATATTATTTGATCTTCAGAAGGATCTCTAGCATCTGTTACCTTTAGTTAGCTCGGAAGCAATATTATTTGATCTTCAGAAGGATCTCTAGCATCTGTTTCCTTCAGTAAGCTCGGAAGCAATATTATTTGATCTTCAGAAGGATCTCTAGCATCTGTTACCTTTAGTAAGCTCGGAAGCAATATTATTTGATCTTCAGAAGGATCTCTAGCATCTGTTACCTTCAGTAAGCTCGGAAGCAATATTATTTGATCTTCAGAAGGATCTCTAGCATCTGTTACCTTCAGTAAGCTCGGAAGCAATATTATTTGATCTTCAGAAGGATCTTTAGCATCTGTTACCTTCAGTAAGCTCGGAAGCAATATTATTTGATCTTCAGAAGGATCTCTAGCATCTGTTACCTTCAGTAAGCTCGGAAGCAATATTATTTGATCTTCAGAAGGATCTCTAGCATCTGTTACCTTCAGTAAGCTCGGAAGCAATATTATTTGATCTTCAGAAGGATCTCTAGCATCTGTTACCTTCAGTAAGCTCGGAAGCAATATTATTTGATCTTCAGAAGGATCTCTAGCATCTGTTACCTTTAGTAAGCTCGGAAGCAATATTATTTGATCTTCAGAAGGATCTTTAGCATCTGTTACCTTCAGTAAGCTCGGAAGCAATATTATTTGATCTTCAGAAGGATCTCTAGCATCTGTTACCTTTAGTAAGCTCGGAAGCAATATTATTTGATCTTCAGAAGGATCTCTAGCATCTGTTACCTTTAGTAAGCTCGGAAGCAATATTATTTGATCTTCAGAAGGATCTCTAGCATCTGTTACCTTCAGTAAGCTCGGAAGCAATATTATTTGATCTTCAGAAGGATCTCTAGCATCTGTTACCTTCAGTAAGCTCGGAAGCAATATTATTTGATCTTCAGAAGGATCTCTAGCATCTGTTACCTTTAGTAAGCTCGGAAGCAATATTATTTGATCTTCAGAAAGATCTCTAGCATCTGTTACCTTTAGTAAGCTCGGAAGCAATATTATTTGATCTTCAGAAAGATCTCTAGCATCTGTTACCTTTAGTAAGCTTGGAAGCAATAATATCGACGTTATCAAAGTGAAGCCACAAATTAAATATTTAATAAGCTTTACATATAGTGTATGATTTAATATTAAAATGGGTTTAGAACATTTTATCATACTAAGAATTTATTTGTGAATGCTGTCCTTCTTCGTGACTTGTTTGTATTTTAGTAACTATGATATATGTTTATTCAATACAAAGCAAAAGTTAACTAAAATATAAATAATGATATGGAAATGTCTAAAAGCCATACTTAGAATATTCATGTCATATAGTCTATTCATGTCAGAATAATTCATGTCATACGGGAGTTTGTTGAATTTCTTAAAATAAAAATATAAAAATTCAACTCCAGAGGGAAATTAACTACGGCAGAGAAAAGCATGACAATACAAATAATCTGCTAATTAGAGTGACTCATAGTCTCTAGACTCATCGCGTATACTTTAATGATTTTATGCTATTACAATCCATAATTGTCTGAAATAATTAACTTTTACCCTCCGTTTGCATCCGAGCTAACCGAATGTAACTCAAAATGTCTCAATTTCAAGACAGATATAGGTTTCAAACATCAGGTAACATTTTTGGTTCCGTGTTTGCCTGTCGGTCTGTTTCTCGCTTAATTTTTGCGCGCAAACATATCTGAAAAAACTATTCGTCAGATTTTAATGAAATTTGGACAGAAGGTCATAAATAACCTATTTTTGGTCTCATATAACTTTCAACATTCTGCGCTCCTTTGTCGTTTGGCAGTGGCACTGATACAATACATCAATGTGGTGCCACTGATACAATATATCAGTGAGGTGCCACTGATATAATATATCAATGCGGTGCCACTGATACAATATATCAGTGAGGTGCCACTGATACAATATATCAATGCGGTGCCACTGATACAATATATCAGTGAGGTGCCACTGATACAATATATCAGTGGGGTGCCACTGATACAATAGCACAATTTTTACTACTTAAAAAAGTGTAAGCGACATTTCTGACAGAAACAGATGGGGTGTAAAAACAAACAAAGAAAATGTCTTTGTGCTGTAATAGATGATTCTTGCCACTATTTTATCAGATCGCCGTTGGAGCGACTATAAGAATATAATATAATAATAATGATTAAAAGAATAACAACATGGCAATCAGGTGGCAGAAGGAGCCCCAAAAATGCATGTAACTTTTGATTATTTTCCTCAATTATTATTTTTTTACTGAGCATGCAAGTGCAAATATTTTAGCGCAGCAATTCTGAAGTTCTTTATATTGTTAGAATCGACATGCAATTTTCAGCGCCTATTTTATTTTATCACACATTTACCACTATTTTATTGTAGCTTTAGATTTTGTACATATAAAATGAAATGTGATACAAATTGTGATAATTTTAGTATCAAATTTTTGCACCGTGATTTCGAGGAGGGGGGGGGGGGTCAAATCTGACTAGCGTCAATTATTTGATAATTGACGCAGGCTGGTATATTTTCCTGTGCCTGTCGCTACCTTCCCATCCGCCCCTGAGAGCAGGGGTTTGATAGTATATTGGGCGTTCGACAAATAACCAAACAGGAAATTTTTGGGGTGGATAATGTTCACCCCTGTAATTCGTGTCTGAAGATTACACAGGCGAACCACGTTTAGGATGTAACTCGTGGCCGGAGAGATTTAACCTCATGTTTCCTCAATGTAAACCGGAATATCCGACCACATCTCACGCCGTTGGGCAACGTCGATTTCAAGACTTATGAGTTAGAAGTGATGTGTGCCGTTGTATTCGAAATCCCAGATATGACCAAAACCCTAACCGACCTTCTCGAATACTAGAGCATTCTCACATAAGCCAAATACAAAAGGGGGGAGGATGGAAGTAACATCGTGGCTTGGATGTAAGGTCCCTTCATGTAGTGCATTGTTATATGGCATAGCAATCCTCATGTAATGCTAACACCCTCGAGTTAGCAATGCAGTCAAGCCTACTACATTTTACATCACATCTTCTGTACAATCTTGCCTCTGTAAACCCCACCAATGTTTCCAGGGGAGGTGTCGCCGTACAGTGTGAGCAAACAAGGCTGTTTCCTAATTCTATCACGACTGAACAACCCGCACCCCTTGTTTGACTCCACGGCTCTTGTATGGAAAACAGCTCGAATATTTTAACATTCTCCGTTCTCTCTTCAACCTCCTTCTCTTCATAATGAAATCAAATCTGACTAGCGTATTTTCACCGAATAAATAGTTCCAACAAAGTTATTGTAATTCTCTTCTTTTAATATTCGTATTCTTAAATGAGATTTTTGGAACGAAGTTCCTTATGGCACATTCTCGAGCCCGGGAGTGAATCCGAAAAAAAAAAAAGACCTCACAAAACCAAGCGTCACGAAATCTATCGATGGACATGACTTGAGTAAAAGATGAACGAGTTAGTTGAAATTTGGTACACATGTTCATTTTACCAATGCCCAGAGTGAGTTCGTTGGACAACGTTATCCGTCAAAGCGTTCACGCGCAACGCTCGGGTAAACTTAAGCTTCAAATTTAAAATTGGAATTTTAGGACGGGAAAAAATGCATACTTGATCAATTTAATGAGACAAAAAACTTTTTAAATACATTTTTTTTAGTAAAACGAACACAGACACTGCTACGAAGTGATAAAGATCGCTAAATTTATTAAAGCGGACCTAAACGTTTAAAATAAAGAAAACAACGTTTTTACCGATATCTTACGTTCTAACGTAATGATTTTGATCAAACTTCTTACACATCGTCTAAAGTACAATTGAAACAGGCATGTAAAATTTCAACCTGATAAGACGTTTTTGAGTAGGGAAGAGATTTATTTCATAATATTTTAAATTAGTAGGCCGGGTAGGTAAAATACAGTCCTATTTCCTACCAACTACAAACATACTCTTTCACTATGAACTCTTCAATATTAACTTTTTCCTCAATATTCAAGACAGATTTATTGTAAGATGCTTGCTTAAATAATACAAATAATGCTTTTCTTTTAATTTTGCCTTAACTCCGCTGGGTACAAACAGTCAGTTACTTGTAATTTTGTCTCTATTCTAACTCCGCAATGTATAAGTAGTTAGCAACGTATACCTGCTTAGCAGTGTGATTTTATACTTTATATTCAATGAAAAATGTAAGGAACTTCGTTCCTACCGGGGGGTGTCCAACGACACCACGTGTATTTTTTATCATTAAAATTTACATGGGGGATTAGATGTAAATCAAATGTAAATTTATAATTGATGCGAGCTTCTTAAATTAAAAATATATTATGTATACAGTCCTTTCAACTTGAGTAAAAGTGGACCGATTTACTTGAAATTTAGTGTACATGATACATGTTCCTTTTTGCAAATTAAATTTCATTTATAATATAATATTTTGACGATATGCGTTGATAAGGGTTACATTTTTGAAGTTACCCATAATAAAAGAAACAAAAACTAATTTTATATTTTTATGGAAATTTATGGGTTTTAACACTATCAAATTTGAAAAGTTTGGCAATCAAAATCGTCGCTAAGTGGTTTTTTTTTTTTTTAAATATATTTTTTCTAGCTTAAAAAATAAACATAGTTCAGCATAATTTAAGACGAAAAAATCTCGAATTCTTCACACAACTATCTTACTATTGTGTATAAAATTCTATTAAATAGAATATGGCTCACTTCTTGGGGTATCCCTTCATTTTTTAATAACCTAATCAGAGAATTATTATTGTAAGCAATTAATTATTAGTATGAAGATTAGTATTTATTAATTAATTATTAGTATTTACTATCTTAGCTTACCTGTCACAACTGGTTGTAATTAAAATTAATCAGTGGCGTAACTATGGGCCCGCATTGCGGGGGGGGCCAGTGCCAGAAATAACTAGAATTACTATCCTTGTATCAACGTCGAGGGGGGCCCCCAATCCTGAACGCAAGAGGTTTTTTTTTTTTTCTCATCAATTTTCTTTGGCAAGGGGCCCCCAAAAATTTCTTACGAGGGGGCCCCCAATGGTCTAGCTACGCCACTTAAATTAATACTAACATTAGTTACTTAGTTAAATTAATTAATTAATTATTAGTTACATAGAAATTTGTAGGAAAGCAATATAAATATTACAAAAAATAAAAGTTAATTTTAAAAAACTGAAATGAAAAAGAGGAGAGCCGTTCTCCACTGTGGATCCAATTTTCAAGGGCTAATACGAAGCAATGTACTCGAGAATTGAAATATTAGTATGGCCTACGTAAGTGGCAAACAGAAAGGAAATTCTATATGCCGCTTGTGAATAATAATAATATTTATATAAAAAAAAAAATCTCTATACAAAAGAATCATTTCGAGTGGAAAACCCAATATTTCTACTACATTTAACCCTATTATTTATATAAAAAATATTGGGGAAAAGAATTGCATCCATTTTTCTTTTTAATTTAAAGAATTGTAGGAATTTATTTTATACATTTATTATACACGTCTTATCACTAAGTAAATTACATTAAAAAATCAAGAATATTTTTTTAGATACACTAATTTTATATGAGTTTAAACTATTATAACAACGAATATAATATTTATTATTATATTAGAATGTAAGAAGCTCGCTTACGCTCACTTCAAGGTGGTCTAAGGTTGGTATACCTGCCTGAAAGGAAGGTATACCTACCTATAAGAGTTATAGCTACTAGTTATTTTTCATTTAGGGTCCAAAAAGTGGCAATAACATGTATGGCAACCTTACAGAAGCTATAACTCTTATAGGTAGGTATACCTTCCTTTCAGGCAGGTATACCAACCTTAGACCACCATATTGAAGTGAGCGTAAGCGAGCTTCTTACATTCAACTAAATATGCATCTTGTCTGTCTGTCTGTGGGTAACGTTTATGTGCCCGACGATAACTTAAGTAAAAGTTTACCGATTTAGTTGAAATTTGGTATACATGTTTCTCTTACAAATACTCAGGCTAAGTTCGCTGGCAGCGTGATCCGTCCAAGAGTTCGCGTAAACGAGAGGTTCAAAAATTAAATTGGAATTTCAGGACGGGAAATGATTCTATTTATCATATATTCGATGAGACGAACATTTTTTACAAATAACATTGTAAAAAATTTGGTATACCTGCCTGAAAGTTGAATTTGTATGTGTGTGCTATTAAATATTAAATTGAAATAACTGCACAATTATGTCATAACTTAATAGCACACATGCTCAGATTTCCCTGTACAGATTCACCTCTCAGGTAGATACAACAACCTGAGAGGCGAATCTGTACGTGTGTGTTATTAAGTTGAACATAACTGTGCAGTTATGTCATAACTGATGGCACACAT
Organism: Gerris lacustris; assembly: GCA_951217055.1. Lineage (NCBI taxonomy): Eukaryota > Metazoa > Arthropoda > Insecta > Hemiptera > Gerridae > Gerris > Gerris lacustris. The sequence continues at coordinate 9,956,923 of OX578282.1, forward strand.
GCTAAGATTTCCCTGTATAGGTTCACCTCTCAGGTAGATATAACAACCTGAGAGGTGAATCTGTACGTGTGTGTTATTAAGTTGAACATAACTGTGCAGTTATGTCATAACTGATGGCACACATGCTCAGATATCCCTGCATAGGTTCACCTCTCAGGTAGATATAACAACCTGAGAGGCGAATCTGTATGTGTGTGTTATTAAGTTGACATAACTGCACAGTTATGTTTAAATTGTTCATGTACAGTGATGTCATAACTGATAACACATGCTCAGATTTCCCTGACTAGATTCACCTCTCAGGTAGATATAACAACCTTAGAGGTGAATCTGTACGTGTGTGTTATTAAGTTGAACATAACTGTGCAGTTATGTCATAACTGATGACACACATGCTCAGATTTCCCTGTATAGGTTCACCTCTCAGGTAGATATAACAACCTGAGAGGTGAATCTGTACGTGTGTGTTATTAAGTTGAACATAACTGTGCAGTTATGTCATAACTGATGGCACACATGCTCAGATATCCCTGTATAGGTTCACCTCTCAGGTAGATATAACAACCTGAGAGGTGAATCTGTACGTGTGTGTTATTAAGTTGAACATAACTGTGCAGTTATGTCATAACTGATGGCACACATGCTCAGATTTCCCTGTATAGGTTCACCTCTCTGGTGAGTAGACCAATCTGAGAGGAGAATCGTCAAGTGTATGGCCTTCTTTAGTGAGGAAAGGGAAAAAGAGAGATGTAAAAAAAAGAAGTTGAAATTTTTATAAGGCATCTCTATAAGATGAAAGCCTATACAAGAGATTTATATTTTCATAATTCTACCCTTAAGGGGTGGGTATAAAGATGAAGGGAAGAAACTGGGTTATCGAGCCCAGCACAACATACAAATAATTTCTAATAAAGGTTTCTTCTAAGGAGATAATTAAATAGATTAAAGATAACCTAAATTGAAAATTGATTCAATATAATTAAATTAATTCGTTATCTCACCAGTTAGACATCTACACCACTTTTATCAATAATGAAAAGAGTAGCAATAGTACCTGCAACAGAAAAAATTAAGAAAAATATTAGATAACATTTTTAAATATTTTATATGGATGAACATAAATTGTTTATACATATATATGTTTTAAAACTTAAAAAAAAAAAAGTTTCTTGAGGAAATAAAGAAATAAGAGAAAGTAACCACCATAATATGTAGTAGTTACTTATAAAGTGAATGTATTGTTATGAGGTCCCTTAAGTCCGAAAAAGTGTTTCTTATTTTTTTTTTAAATGTCTGTCAGTCCTCAATGCAGACGCATGGAGCCGATTTCGATGAAAATTGACATACAAGAGAAAAAAAAATCTAAAACCAAAATAATATACATATTTCTCGAAAAGGGTTCCAACGAGGGATTTTTTTTTTGTAAAAAAAATCAAGAAAGAAAATATAAAAAAATATCAGTAACACATTAATCTTCATATAAGTTCATTATGAATAAACAATTTTAATTCGAAAATATGTCGACAAACATTACAGGGATTCACATAGCTGTCATACATGATTACGGTACTGACTTATATCTAATTTTTTGACAAATTGAATATTTTATATCTCTCTTTTTCAGTATGATTTTTCATTTTTCTCTTTGAAGATTTGACTAAAAATAACTGGATTAAAGTTTACTTTTAAAGGTTGAAGTTTTCAAATATATAAAAAAGAAGAAAAAAGTCGACAGATTTTTTTTTTTCTTTTTCATATTAAATAGATTATTGTAGATATATCAGGTTAAATAATTCTAATTTTTGAAATTTACATGTACGATGTTAATAAGTATTCATTCTTTATTCTGTGTGATATTTCAATTGAATATTTATGACGAAAAAAGTTTATATTTTAAGTCGAGTGCAAATGATGACAAAATTTAGATATTTATTATTTCGCTTCCAAGCTTGAGATAACGAAAGCACTGCAATGATTCTGAATCATTTATTTATGCCACTTAATTCACAAATTCTTAGACTGAAATCCGTTTTTGACATCAGGAAATATACATTTTTCCAACAGTTGTTATCGCACTCAAAATAGTACACAAAACAGCAGATTCCTGCACTTACTACTTTACCGCACTCCAGTGTTCCAACTTACGAACATAAAGAACTTAAATCTAAACAAAGATTAAATAATCCAAACTATAATAATAATAAAAATGACAACTAATGATTTTTTTATTTTTTAACTTACTACATGATTTAAACACTATTTAAATAGAAAAGCTGGTTTAATTGATTTTGTAAAACCTTTTATCTACGATTGATACGAAATATTAACATTGTATCTCTGTTTAGATGTGTAGAAAGTGATTCTTTACGTACTTGTATTCATTGCGCATGCGCGTCTCATAGTTCTAAAGAATTCCCCTTCTTTACCACTCTAGGGCGGTAAAGAAGATGAATTCTTCAGCTTTACGCACGATTAGTGAGTTTGTTTACATTTAACAAAAATACATACGTTTTCTTTTTATGTTCAAAAGTTATCAAAGTCAAGTTGTCTGTGACTGTCTTTTGATTTTATGAGCTGCTCCCTTTTTCGTGTAACGGGACGCGAGGAATCTATGTGCCACACTAATTGGTTGATTTCAACTCCAAATTCAAAATGTTCTTGTCAAAAATTCGTTTCAGACATTAGAGAGCATTTTTGACCTCATGTACTTACTTGACGGGATAATTTTAAAAAAAATAATGCAAAAAATAAAAAATTATATTAAAAATACATTCTTGAAGTTTTTATTTCAAATTTTTATCTATAACTTTTAAAAGTTACGACTTAGCATTGTTTTCTTAATAACTTATTGTTTGAAACTTAAGTTAAACCCATAACGTTTAGTACTAAAAGAAAAGCTAATTTAAACCAAAAGCATTACTTTTACATTGTAGCATGGAAATTATATTACTTTTTTATGGCAACAAAAAGTAAAAAACATTCCAAAACCCAAAGAAGTTGTTAGAGAGAAATTTCTATACTGGCTATTTTATACAAAAATAACTCTAACCAAAATACACATTTTATTAAGAAAAGATCATTCACAGGATATTAAACATTTTTGGAGTTCTCGGTTTCACATCTAAGGTAAGAACAATCTTCTAAATTTAGTTCAGTTCATTTTCATGTTTTTGGAACGAAGTTCCTTATGGCACGTTCTGGAGCCCGGAAGTGAATCCGAAAAAAACTACCAAAATCACAGTCACAAAATAACCGTCACAAAATCGCCGTCACAAAATCACCGTCAAAGAATCACCGTCACAAAATCACCGTCACGCAAAATCCGTCACGAAATCTACCGATGGCGATAACTTGTGTAAAAGTTGACCGAGTTAATTGAAATTTGGTACACATATTCATTTTACCAATGTCAGGGACAAGTTCGTTGGACAACGTTATCCGCCCAAGCGTTCACGCGCAACGCTCGCTTAAACGTAAGCTTCGAATTTAATATTGGAATTTTTGGACGTGATAAAATTCTAACTTTATCTATTTAATGAGACAAACAACTTTTTTAAATATTTTTTTTTTAGTAAAACGAACACCGACACTACAATGAAGTGATAAAGATCGCTAAATTTATTAAAGCGGACCAAACCGATTAAAATAAAGAAAACAATTTTTTACAGATATCTTACGTTCTAACGTAAAGATTTAAATGAAACTTTGTATACATCACCTACAGAACAATTGAAACAAGCATGTAACATTTCAACCTGATACAAGCAGAAGTTTTTGTGAGTTAATGATTTATATTTTTTATTTTAATATTTAATTGGAGTAACATGCCGACGGGGCCTGGGAGGACAGTTCTTTTTCGTTCTACAGCCATCTGCTTTAACTATAAATTTATCATTACCTTTTTTCTCAATATACAATACATTATTTATTGAAAGGCGCTCACTTCAAAGATAATAAAAAGATTTTCATTTAATTTTGCCTTAACTCCGCTAGTACAAAAAGTTAGTTACTTTTAATTTTGTCTCTTTTCTAACTCCACCATGTATACGTAGTTATTACAGAAAAGAGTAAGGAACTTCGTTCCTACCGGGTGTCCCACGACACCACACGTTTTTTTTTTCTCAAATAAACTATTATTCTATTCAAATTTACAAAAATTAATATAAATAATAATAAGTTGAAAGAGAAAGCTCGGCAAGCTCATTAGCAAAGACGCCAAATTTTCTGCTGCGGGCTATGGGGAGAAATAAAAAAGGAAAAAAATAATTACTCAAAGTGGCAATCTTTTACTTTGTTACCCACCTAAGGGTGGTAACAAAGTAAAAAAGTACCTTCAAAGTAATATAAATTTAACATTATACTCCTAAAGGCACATCTGATTAATTTTTCACCAGGTTCTATAAAATCTTAAATCTTGGATAACAATTATTACTATGTGGATATTGACTGTGAATGAAATAGAATTTGAGGGTTGCGAGGATCAGTCAAATAACTATGTGGATATTGACTGTGAATGAAATAGAATTTGAGGGTTGCGAGGATCAGTCAAATAACTATGTGGATATTGACTGTGAATGAAATAGAATTTGAGGGTTGCGAGGATCAGTCAAATAACTATGTGGATATTGACTGTGAATGAAATTGAATTTGAGGGGAGCAAGGACTATCTGAATTTGACTGATCCTCGCTACTCCCTAAGTTTTCTCTTAAATAAAAAGCTACTTACTTATATAAAATTTCATATTTTTATTAATTTACCTCAATGTTTGTTGGATGGTTTATAAAAAGTTGAAGTGTAATAAAAGTAAATAATGGACATTTAAATAAAGTAAAACTAAAGTGTCAGACCAAATAATAATCAGTTAAACAGAAAAAGGTCTCGTCTAAATAGCCAGAGCTATTTTAAAAGTTGTTTTTTTACAGTGAATTATGGGGGTTTTAAAAGAAGAAGGAAAAGTGTTTTAAAAACTTCATTCGAAGAGTTAGCGTCATTAAAACTCATACTACATTGTGAAAGAAAGAAAAATACATTTGAAAAACGTTCTTTAAATCCGTTCAAAGATAAAAAAAAAAAAAAAAAAATAGAACTAAATGTACGAAAGGAAATAACAACTTTAGAAAATTGAAAAAAAGCAAAAGTAAAAATGAACTAAGTTAACCAAATATATCATTATATGTAAGACAATAAAATAGAAGGTAAAAGTTCAAGAACTTTTAAATGGGGAGTGTTTAATAAAAAAGAAGAATCAGGGTGGTAGACAGGTCTACTAGAATCAAAGTTCAAGAAACCAATTTATCAGAGATCACCTGATAGCTGTGTAAATTTATTGATTTGCTTTCTACTGGAAACAATGCAACGTTCGTAGTTACGTTAGATTGATAACTGGTATACTAATTGGTAACTGGTATCACAATTTCGACATATGGTTGATATTTGAGGGAAGTCGCTGATTAATTGGTTTATAACAAAGATTACCTACAAGATAATAGTACTGACATTCTGATAGACATTGATTATCACTATAATACCTAACATGAGTCATTTTGACTTACTTACAATCTAAAATTTAATTATCTAATCCGCCACTAGAGGGAGAGACTCTACCTGTCAGGAATGCTATCACCAAACACTTGGCTTCTAACCTGCTAAGGGTTAACATGAGGGCATAACGCACTTCCTCTCTAACAAAGTTTTAGTAAACATCAGTAGGTCAGTTTGGCTCATGTTAAGTAATACACGTAATTTTTTTTTCAGTGAGATGCTGATAATATCGCTAATAAATTACCAATTATTTAAGTTAAATATTGTTATATTTATTCAAATATGTTCCCATTATCTCATCAGTAACTGTTAATCATGATATTTGAAGTAATAGTCATAAAAATCTTTGATTGTTCAGAAAGTGAGTCAGAATGACTCATGTTAAGTAATAAGCGCCTAGTTTGATAGTTAGGTATTCTAGTGTTAATTTGGTTTGTACAGCAAATATTTGAGACAACTGACGTTCTGTTGGATATGTTGAGTTATTGGTCGATTTGGTTTTTAGAGAAATAAAAATGTAAATAATGACATATTAGGATTTAAATAAAAATGACCAAGATGGAGTTTTTGACATTTTCATGTCTTGGCTGTGGCACATAACCTCGAAAAGCGTTACCAAACTAGCGTTACACGAGTAGGGAAGATATAGGAACAGGGAGTTAGGAAGGTATAGGAGGTGTTCAATCGAGTCTGCCCGTCTCCCACTACCGCGCTGATAGGGCCTACCCACCCCTGCCCTCCTGATTGGCTACCTGCCCCACGTCTCACACTCTTTGCTTCTTGCTACTGCTCCAGTAGTCGCTCAAGAGCCCCAGCTGCGCCCCCGCCCTCCCCAAACTACAACTTTTGTTCTACTGCTCCAATTAGCATCAGACAAACGCCATAACCCTTAGAATTTAATTCCTAATAAACTTACATACATAAAATTTATTTTTTACATTATTATTTTTATTTTTGTTGAACTATAATTTTTTGCATTTATTATACAAATATGGGTGAAGAAGCTAAAAGATTACTTCTTAATAAACAGGTAAAGAAAAAAAGTACTTTCTTTCTTCATGCACTACATATGTTCGAATTAATTCCAAATTTGCAAACACAAGAATCTGCACGCTCAAATGTTTTGACAATTTCATGTCTTTACTTTGGCACATAAACTCGAAATTCGTTACCAAATAGGGTTACACAAGTGTTATCAGAAAGCGTTACATGAAAATGTCTCACTGTCTTGCAGACTCGCGTGCAAGCAATTTATTCTAACCAACTAACAGGTATGTCGCTGATTGAACGATTTTGGAACAGGTGTAGTAATGGGTGTTACTGTACTAGTACTAGACGGGTAAGACGAACCACTTGTTGGAACCTAGAAATTAGGCCAAATTTTAGCCCATTTCACTAGTCCCGAGGTAGAGAGTTGCAGCCAGTTCAGATATCACATCTCTGTACAATGTACTGCCGAAACGAGTATGGTATGATCATTAGTGAACCATCAGAGCATCACGGCAAGGGATCGAACCAACGACCTCGTGCCGCCCTTGATTCCATTGATGGCCAAGCAGACGTGGTAAGTAATTTAATCCACACAATGGATGTGTTTAGTTACTGAATAATTTACTTAAAAACTGACATACTCATAGATAAAGGCACTAATTGATTGATTTGGGGTCTTACTGACCAACTGATGCATAATATAAAGTTTCCAATCGTATAATTTTGAAACAGATGTACGGATGGAACATTTGCTGAATGATATATTTTTTAAATTGACTAATTCATGATTTAAAGCTGATTGGTTTCGGTTTCCACCAATCAATTGCCTTGATTATGAATTATGACTATTAATAAATAATGGTATATAAAACGAATAACCACAGAAATTGCTTAACTAGGCATTGCGAGGCTCTATCATTGAAGCGAGCTTAATGCAATAAATTTGATATATTATGAAAATAGTTTATCATAATGAGTTAATAGTTAAAGAGGATGGTTGTAATAGAGTGAGCACACGCCCCGGACTAGGTACTTTATTTAAAAGATATCACATCAATCCTCAAAAATGACGGCTTGTATTAAGTTGAAATTTTACATGCCTGTTTCATTTGTAATTTACGACGATGTATATGAAATTTAATTAAAATCTTTACGTTAGAATCGACAGATATCAGTAAATACGTTTTCTCTATTTTAAACTTTATGATCTGTTTTAATAGTTTTAACGATCTTTATCATTTCCTAGCGGTGTCGATGTTTGTTTTAATAAAATATTGTACGTGTAAAAAATGTTCTTCTTATTGAATATGCTATGATCGAATATTTTCCTCTCCTGCAATTTCAATATTTTTAATTTGAAACTCATGCGCGAAATCTTAGAAGGATAACGTTAACGAACTCAGCCTGAGCATTAGTAAAAGGAACATGTATGCTAAATTTCAACAAAATCGGTCAAATTTTACCCAAGTTATAGTTAGACACATAAACGTTACTGACAGAATGACAGGAATACATATTTTGTTACGCTTCTTACGCTTTCTTCCATAAAAATCATTGCTAGGAAATTAATTTAGTATTGAATATTGTTGTTTATTTATAATAAATGGTTATTTATTTATTTTATGATATGCGTAATTGAGTGATGGATAGCTTTATCTAAATATTTATAATTGAAAAAGAATTTTAATACTTTATTTTAACCAAAAAGTATGAATAAATAAAAGAAGGAAAGGGTAATTCCCGAATGAAATTTATGTGAATAATTTATTCATTGATTTATAATTAATAACATTCATTGATTAATAAGAATTGATACTAATTAAAGAAATTTACATATTGAGTGAATAAATATATAAATGTCAAGTTAAATTAATTCGTGTTTTAGTAATAAAGCGTATTTTCTCATCTAAAATTTTAATTTATTTTATTTTATGCTGGAACCGTATATGATTTGAACGCAATTTGAGTAAGCTTATGACAATTTTATCAAAGATACATATTAGGTAAGTTTGATTTGATGGTGAAGAAGCAACGAGGGTGGTAGCAAATTGAATGGGAGTCTAATGAACTTCCTTCTATATGTGTCTAAAGAAGACGTCACGTTTGATTGGTGGCAATTCTGCATTGAATATAAAAGTTTGATTTGATAGCCTTGTTGATTGACATAGTTGCTTGAAACAGGGAGCAATAAACTTCCTCTTAAAGGGCAAGATATATAATAAATTTCCTTATATGCAAAGGAACTTGTAACTTTGAAAGTTCGTTAAGGGACTCATTATTTACAAAGGATATTAAATTTTGATTTGATGGGCATGAAAATAACAGCTTGAAATGACTGCTCAAGCACTACATGCGAGGGATGTGTTGGTGACTAAGGTTGTTTGCAGTGTATAAGGAATTTATTTTCTACGAAGGATATACTGAATATGAAATAAGGAGAAATAATGGCTGAATTCGAAGATAACCTATCTTCGTCTATGGAACGTAAGTAGATAAGGCTAGCTAAATAATAGCTCAGTGCTATCAAAATATCATCTCAATGTTTACCGTCTTATGATGTTCCTATCATCATAATAATATCTTTATTTTAATTTAGAACTTTCAGTTTTCATCCTCATTGAAATGACCAAGGACGTTAATAGTGGATACGAGCACAAATACAAATCCACAATATTTATGACATTTAGAATAATAACTATGATACTTACAAAAATAACTATGACATTTAGAATAATAATTATGACATTTACAATAATAACTCTGTGACATTTAAAATAATAACTATGATAATTACAATAAAAACTATGACATTTACAATAATAACAATGACATTTAGAATAATAATTATGACATTTAAAATAATAACTATGGGACATAAAATAAACTATTGAACAGAAATACATTGGAATAGTCGATAAATTTGATAATGAGAGGAATACATCAATACATTATCGATACATTACTAAGCGATATAATAACTCATACCATGACAAGGGAATCATTTAAAATATTCACCACACTGTTTTGACACCATTGAGCCTAAAAAAAAAAAAAAAAACTAAATTTCTCCGCATTTCATGAAAAAACATTTAATCATGGATATGCTTTTGGGCATTGAATTTATGTATCGTTATTTTAATTTCTTTCCATGAAGTGGAGAAAACCAGTATACTTTTGTCTTAAGGTGTGAAATAATTGATGTAGTAGATGGACCTTAAGGTGTGAAATAATTGATGTAGTAGATGGATCTTAAGGTGTGAAATAATTGATATAGTAGATGGATCTTAAGGTGTGAAATAATTGATGTAGTAGATGGATCTTAGGATCTTAAAGTGTGAAATAATTGATGTAGTAGATGGATCTTAGGATCTTAAAGTGTGAAATAATTGATGTAGTAGATGGATCTTAGGATCTTAAAGTGTGAAATAATTGATGTAGTAGATGGATCTTAGGATCTTAAAGTGTGAAATAATTGATGTAGTAGATGGATCTTAGGATCTTAAAGAGTGAAATAATTGATGTAGTAGATGGATCTTAGGATCTTAAAGTGTGAAATAATTGATGTAGTAGATGGATCTTAGGATCTTAAAGTGTGAAATAATTGATGTAGTAGATGGATCTTAAGGTGTGAAATAATTGATGTAGTAGATGGACCTTAAGGTGTGAAATAATTGATGTAGTAGATGGATCTTAAGGTGTGAAATAATTGATGTAGTAGATGGATCTTAGGATCTTAAAGTGTGAAATAATTGATGTAGTAGATGGATCTTAGGATCTTAAAGTGTGAAATAATTGATGTAGTAGATGGATCTTAGGATCTTAAAGTGTGAAATAATTGATGTAGTAGATGGATCTTAGGATCTTAAAGTGTGAAATAATTGATGTAGTAGATGGATCTTAGGATCTTAAAGTGTGAAATAATTGATGTAGTAGATGGATCTTAGGATCTTAAAGTGTGAAATAATTGATGTAGTAGATGGATCTTAGGATCTTAAAGTGTGAAATAATTGATGTAGTAGATGGATCTTAGGATCTTAAAGTGTGAAATAATTAATGTAGTAGATTGATCTTAGGATCTTAAAGTGTGAAATAATTGATGTAGTAGATGGATCTTAGGATCTTAAAGTGTGAAATAATTGATGTAGTAGATGGATCTTAGGATCTTAAAGAGTGAAATAATTGATGTAGTAGATGGATCACCAAAATCACCATCACAAAATCACCGTCACAAAATCACCGGTACGCAAAATCCGTCACGAAATCTACAGATGACGATAACTTGAGTTAAAGGTCACCGAGTTAGATGAAATTTGGTACACATGTTCATTTTACCAATGCCCAGGCTGAGTTCGTCGGAAAACGTTATCCGCCCAAGCGTTCACCCGCAACGCTCGCGTAAACGTAAGCTTCAAAAGACGGGAAAAAGTGTTATTAGGGAAGCCTGTTACTTTACTTGTTTTGATTATTTTTGTTATATATGTCAAAAATGTCCCTTTGTTTTGTAAATAAATAAAATATAATCATGTAAAATTGCACCCTGATACAAGCAGAAGCTGGGAAGAGATATATTGATAATATTTTAAATTAATTGGCCGGGTAGGTAGAAAACAGTCCTATTTCAATCCAAACTCCTTTAACAAACATACTCTTTCACTATAAACTCATCATGATCAACTTTTTTCTTATATTTAATATATATTTATAGTAAGACGCTTGCTTCAATTATACAAATAATGATTTTCTTTTAATTTTGCCTTAACTCTGTTAGGTACAAACAGTTACTTACTTTTAATTTTGTCTCTTTTCTAACTCCGCCATGTATAAGTAGTTAGCAATGTATACGTACTTAGCACTGTGATTTTATCATTTATATTTAATGAAAAATGTAAGGAACTTCGTTCCTACCGGGTGTCATGCGACACCACACTTTTTTTTTTTTTTTTTTTTTTTTTGCGTGATGGAAGTTTCTTGTCCTCCAGAGCTAAAATATATCTATTTTATTTATTTATTTATTTTTTTTTAAATCATCTATTGAATACATTGGAATAGTCGATAAAATTTATAGCGAGAAGAATACATTAGAACATTACTTAGTGATATAATAACTTCTGCAATAACAACTGAATAATGTTAAATATGTATTCGCTATACTGCTTTAACACCATTGAGCCAATAAAAAATATCTACTAGATCTCCAGATACACATACATAAGCGAAGTAGACTAAAAATTCCCAGGATTTATAAGTACATAAATGTAGGCGAAGATAAACTAAATGTATTTGGAATGAGTTATATAACGAAGTATCTAAGTGAGTGAGTTAAAAGCAACCATACTACATTCCATTTAATATAATATCTCTGAACATTCAGTAACATTTCTACTATAAATGGAAAAACAAATATTCACTTTAGTTAATTTAACAGTTAACTAAATTATTATATATAATTAGGTTTGTTTAATAAATACACTAGGTTTGTTCCAACCACACTTCAAACTGGTTTGGAACTGTCCGACGCATGCGCATCGGACCACATTTGAACGTTTTTTAGGGTCCGTAGGCAAAACCAAGGACCCTTATATTTTCCTGCGTGTGTCTGTCCGTCCGTCCTCTCGCGTGCTCTCACGGCTACACCTTTCGTCCGATAACTTTGAAATTTGGCATGTATGTGGTATGTGTCTTGTACCTACCCACATATTTTAAAAATATAGCGACTAAAAAAAATATATTTCAAAAAAATTAGGGTAAAAAATCTTAAGGGTTAAACATTTTCATTTTTTTCCGACACCGTGAGGGGTATCATATGAAAGGGTGCGTCGAGCTGATTACAAAAATAAATAATCCTTAGGATATAACTTTGATAGGGCGAGTGTAGGCAAGTTTGAAGTGGGTGTGAAACGTGTCCCCCCCCCCCCCTCTATCTCGCTTATGTGAAGTGCAAAAAATCTGAAAAAATTCTTGAACATTCTTCAACCAAAAGTAAAGATACCACTTATTGGAAATTTTGAAAAAAATATTATTTTATTTTTATTGACAAAATACACTTAACAGTTAAACACTATATAGTGTGGCCTACGGACCCTCGCTGAGTGCTGACTAGCACACATTTGACCTGTTTATTGCTAATGCACATGCGTCGTACAGTTTGAAACTAGTTCGAGGTGTGGTTGGAACAAACCTACTGTTTTCTGTTGAACTTTAGTTTGTGGAAATAATAAAAGCATTACTTTTTCAAGAAAGGCCTCTGGAATTTTCTGCTTACCTTCGTACAGTAAAGGTAAACCTTTTAAGGGTGAGGTTCGAAGGTATCGGGGTCTAAGTAAACATAAACGTAAATCTAACATTCAGGTGAGTATGCTGCAGAAACCTGCATTATTTATTGTAATATACTTAGGAAACTTTCCGTTATAAAAAGTCATCAAGTGGATTCAAACATAAATAATTGATCACTACATGCTGCATTCCATTTCAGAGGAGTTAGCCAGTCATTTTAAAAAAGCAAAACCAGTCTCATATGAACAATTCCGTAGTTTCAAATACCTTTTGTTTAAATTTATAGATGTTATGCTGGTATGGATTGCCTATTAATTTATTGTTCCACACGCCCGACCTGGTACCAAACCAATACCCTTCCTTTTAAAACCTCAAAAACGATCCCTATATCGGATTGGGTTTACTACTATAAACCGTAGAGGGAACCACGTTTCATTCCAAGTTTGCCTGCGGGAAAGATTCAACAAAACCATTGGCTTTGTATACATCCCCTGGACCAATCGTATTTTAGTAAACTATTCTAAACGTTCAGGAACAAAAGCGAGCTATAATATATACATTTTAGTGCATTCAAAAGTATACAAATGTTATCTTTAACTAAAAAGGAAAACTTTAAAACCCTTCCATACGAAGCGAATCTCAAGCGAACGATTCTATTGCTCTACTAACTTCAGTAACAGGCAATATAAAGTTATAAGCTATAACAATAATTTTTCCAAGGAGACTACAGAAACTTGTACGATTGGAGTGCACGCTCGATTCAGTCTGAAAACAGGTATAGTGGCTGAGATGGAAGCAGATAAATAGACACTCAGATACATTTTTTTTTCCATATTTTACGATTATGGTAGTATTCATACTACGGAAAGATTAAATTTAAATCAAATTATAATTATTATTAACTACGGGAAACAGACAGAGAAAAATACACTCCAGGAATTTGAACCATGGGCCTCTATATTTCCAGTATAGCGCTCTACCAACTAAGCTACGCAGGAGAATGATTTTCTCTGACGTTAATGATACCTTATCCCGAATTTAAGCTTTCAATTTTCCACAAGTCTTAGAAGTCAACATTAATGACATAGAACTAGACCGAGAAATAACGCTTATAATTATAAAGTACCCAATCAGTACCTGTACCTAGTACAATCAATTAGAAATTCATATTTTACGATTATGGTAGTATTCATACTACGGAAAGATTAAATTTAAATCAAATTATAATTATAATTAACATTTTTTTAAACATAGAGTTGTTTTAGAAGAAGAAGAGTAACATCCACAGACAGAGACAGAGAGTATTCATTCTAAACCAACCAGAGGACAAGGAAAAATAGCAATATTGAGATATGGGAGTCGTCTTCACCGATAAGGACCGTGACTTATATTCCAGTCCGTGTCAGTATTATGAAGATATCCGACCTCAAGTAAACTTACTTGTCACTTATTTCCTGTAGCTAATGTAACTCAATTTTTTCAGAACTTCGTTAGGATATTCTATTAATTTTTATATAAAATTTTCTTCCCTTAATATTCTGTTCACTTATTTATTTAATATTATTTTGACATTTTCATGCCTTGGCTGTGCTACATAACTCGAAAAGCGTTACTAAAAATGTACGCAAAAAACATTATCCGGAGTAACAAGGAGTTAGAAAGATATAGGAGGTGTGCACAGTCTGTCTCCAGCTGTAGGGCCTCCCTCTACTACTGTGCTTCGTAGGGCTGAAGAAGGTCGAAAAGAGTTAATACGTGCAATAGGGAGTTAGGACATTATAGGAGGTGTGCAATCAACTCTGTGCACGAGTTGTCCCTACCGCGCTTCTCAGTGGAATCTCACTCTGGGATCATCGGGTCCGCTCTACTATACACTGTACAGTCACACTATGCAGTTTACTTCTACCACGACATTTGCTCCTCTACATCTTTAAACATGCATTCTTTTAACCCCCTTTACCTTTACTCTACCTTTTATTTGTATTTTGTTTAACACGATAATAGGTTAAAATATTGCTTATTACGTGGAACAATAATTTGTAAATTGTATTGTCTTTACTATCCAGTCCTCTTTAATTATTATGAACCAACCAACATAAAGACCCATCTTAAATAACTAATTTATCTTTTACGAAGTTAATAATAATTAGATCGCTTTAATTAGATATTCTTAAGCATACTCCATTTTATTCACTACATTATTATTAAAACATATTTTATATTGCCAATTATTAATATAATGTTAATAAATATTATAAGTAATAAACTGAACACCCTACATATTTAACATATTATTTATTATTTATTTTTAAAAAAATAGTTATGTTGCAAAAATCAAACCAACCGCCTTCAATTAAAATAATACTCAGATTATGTTCTAGATTTTATAATTTTCTACAAATATATTAAAGTGATGAGTGGATTGGTAGACAATCCTCTAGCATCGCGAAGCGAACCTAGGGACACTTCATGTCGGTAGCTTACGCAGAGCGAAGACATGAAAATGTCTTGCGGACTCGTATGCAAGAAGTATTTATTTATTTATTTTATTTTTTATTAGTAATTATCACAATACATTCTTCTTTTTAAACAGCAATCGAGAAGAAAGAAAAAGAAGTTGTATATAACCAAGTAAAAGGTTTAAACAACTGTAGTAAGATAAGATGAAACATATCGTGGGAAATGTATTAAACTCTAATACATTATACTTAAAGTTAATACTAACTTAAATACAAAATGGGATCATTTTGTATTTAACACAAGCACTAGAGAAGGATTACTTCAGATAAAACCCGGATATAAAGCTTTAGCATCAGAATGAATAAAACCTGTGAAATACTCTAAATCTAGGAAAAGCTTAGTCTTTCAGATTTAAAGAACATACAAATTATTTATTACTTAAAAGGTCTTTTCTAGCTTCCTTCTTTGAAGATGATAGGGATCAAGTTCAAGTTAAACCCTAAAAAAAACCCACTCAATCTGTTAGAATTTATAATTCCTCAAATGCTCACATTCATTTGAAATTTTAGATTGAATTCCACACTATTAAAGGAATTACTCTCGAATTTATTTAAAGTATATTTTGTATTTGTTTCATTTATTAAATATTCATTTTCCTTCGTAAGGGTTAAAGAATTTTTTTTTTTTTGCTTCCAAGCTTACCGAAGGTAACGGAAGCTATGTGATCGTTCTGATGATCGAACAATTTTAGGTCTCCGATTTCAAAAATTCCAAGACAGAAATCCGTTTCAAGCATTAGGGAACATTTTTGGTTCCGTCTCTGTCTGTCGGTCTGTCGTTCAATTGTTGCAGACCAACATAGCTTAAAAACTACACGTCCGATTTTAATAAAATTTAGGTGGTAGGTCATAATTAACTCATTGTTGGTCCCATGTAAGTTTCAACCTTATGCGCTTATTTGTTTCTCTTCCACATGCGCACAAACATATATTATTTACACCTTTAGCTTTACTTATATGATATGTATGAAACTTTTATAGTTTATTGAAAGTAGTCCGCAGATTGCCCCAGATTAATTTGAACCATCCTCGCTCTTTAATTTTTGCTAAATTGATACTTTAATTTATGTAAAAAATCCCCAAAAAATTTACGGGGGAAGCAATTAGACAAATTAGACAATAATGGCTCTTAAAACTATAAAATCAATAAAGTACGTGATAGGATACGAGGAAGCTATGTGCCACACCAATTGGCAGTTTTTTTTTTCATTTCATATAGGATGATTCTTTACAAATTTATCGCTTGAGTGGAGACTCCCATTAGGCTTGTATACTTTTTGTTTTTTTTTAAAGAAGAATTATTTCTTTATAAACTGCCGTTAAGTGTATTTTGCCTCTTTTCTCGTACTTGAAGCAATTACGGTAGAAAACTACTGTTATAAATGGTGTTCATGGTTTTTATGGTTAAAGTACTGCATCTTTTATGGTTTTAAAGAGAAAAGTTCAGAAATATTAAAACCTTTTATTTTGTAAATTCCTACTTTTGTATTTAAGAGTTTTTCTTGTCATTGTTTTTATTCACGATTTTATCTTCTTTTTTTTGTAAGACAGCGAATGAGTATGTAATCTTTTCCTGAGCTTTCTAGTTTTGTTTTTTCCTAAGTTAAATCTTATTTGTTTGGAGGATGGTTTTAAAGCTGGAGCTATCTAATGGAGAGTCCTAACCTACCTCTTTGGACCACTCAGACCAAAATGGCTCTTAAGGCTACGGAGAATTATAATAAATCTTTTAATAAAGTGTAAAAGATGGGTTTTCAGGACTTTTCAAGCTCTTTTTTTCTTGTACCCTTATTTTTTCTTATCCCAATATTTTTTTAAAAGAATGATGAAGTTAAATGAAAGTAACTTTTTTTGTTTTTCTTATAGCTTAGCCGAAGCATCAGAATGAAATATCTTAGTTTTTTGCTTCCGAGCTTACCGAAGGTAACGGAAGCATTGTGATCACTTTTGAGAACGAAAAAATTTTATGTCTCCGATTTGAAAAATTCCAAGACAGAAATCCGTTTCAGACATCAGGGAACATTTTTGGTCTCGTGTCTGTATGTCTGTCTGTCTGTCAACATGTGTGTCCACGAATCCTGAAACGAGCGACGATAACTTGAGTAAATGTCGACCGATTTTGATGAAATTTGGTAGACCTAAACTAATAACTCCTAATACTAATACATAAGTCATGAGTCATGTCATACTGCCGGTTGGTTTGAATACTAGACCGGGTGACGCTAAACCGACGTGTGGTACGGGCTATAGGATCTATAGTCTATCCCTTTGGAGGCTTCTCATTGGTCGAGGCGCTCGGCCCCGGCTTCTCATTGGTCGAGGCGTGCGGGAACTGGTGGTGGGAAAAACTATATACTATTATAATAATATATAGTTTTAGTGTTCATAGAGTACAATCATATGTAGTATGTAGATCCAGATCGTTTAAAATAAGCAGTAGAAAAGCATAGAATATAGCGAGAAATCTCGCGGGGGTAAGAAGTAGGAGGCTAAGGTTATTAGCGCGGCAAGCCGGGCAAAACGTTAATACCTAAGGTTATGCCCGAGAGGTGGGCCAAGGGGTAGGGCATGTCGAGCGCGGAACATCCCCTACGCGCGGCTAGAACCGCGGAAATATGAAGGGGTCTTGGGCTAAGCCCAAACCCTCGCACCGAGCAAGATGGTAGAATAGAGAGGTTTTACTGGGCTTGAAAACTAGTTTATATTCTCTCTACTAGATAGCAGTGGTGGCATAGATCAAATATATTATATACTTTCCCCATTTTTTTTGCAATTATAAATTAAATTTATGATCTTTTTATTATAAAAATATATTGAGTAAATCACTCCTGATGCTAAATTTAAAACAATAATGCAAATTATAAAAATATAAAACAGTCTAACTGAAGTTTGTGTAACGTAAGTTCTCGATAACATTTTACGTATTTTTTGGGTATCTAGTTAAATATATTCTTTTTTTATACATTCTCATAGTACTGTTTATTAATTGATCATGAGACCAAATGCAGCATCAATTAGCTGTGTTCCACACGTAAAGAAATCTCGTACCATCATAACTGCAGATATTTATGAGGACCTACTATAGCATCAAACTCAGTGTCGTTCGCTCCGAATCAAGCACGAGTCGTGTGGAATACAAAGCTATTAGGATGTAGCATCTAAATCCAGAATCCGTCAACGGTGCTATTGAAGTAGTAGCAAACACTCTAGTATAACAATGTATACTGATTAGTTAGAAGAAAGGCTTTAAAATAGGTTACGCTTGATTATTAACTGTAACAGCGTAACACTGCAATGCAAATATTTAATATAAAATATAATGTAATTGAAGAGTAAATACAATAGTGTATATTTGAACAAAAATATGATTTAGGCAGTTAATTTACTTGGATTGATTGGCCTAGATAATGCAATGGATTAGCGATTAGCACTAGAACATATTATTATAGCCACTGGTACCTAGTTTGAACCCCTCGCCGGGCGGCAGGTGGTGATTAGTATTTTTTGTAAGCTCAAGAATATTGCTAAAATGACAAAAAACAAAAACTTCTCTTTTCCCAATTAAACAAACAATATATAATATAAATATAATTTGTAAAAGAATGTTAAAAAAAGGGAGTTTTTAAACAATTTATAAGTCTGTTCTAATTAACTAGAAAAAGTGAAGTAATAGAACAATTTTTTTTTTTTTTTTTTTAAATTTACAATTTTTCTTTTTCAACATCACTTTTAAGAGAGATAAAATATATATATATTTTTTTAATTAAAAAATAAAAAAGAAACATTGATTTCAAGGTAAAATTAATTATTAGAATAGTTCTATTAATTTTTACAAGAGAAAATACTTCATTAAAATTCTATTAATTAAAATAAATTTGAGAAAATATCTTTCCTAGAAAACTCGTACAAAACTTTCTCCTGCACATTACATAATTACTTGCTCACTAGTATATTCCATTTATTAGTTTCGAGGTAAAATTTAATTAAACTGTTCTGCAAAATTTAACGAACTTTCGGGCCCCAAGAAACGTGTAACTGAACTTTGATTCGAGGTTGCTGAATCCGAATTTGAAGTTAAAATTTCCCCTATACGTACAGTTTTCCCGAAAAATGCGCCTAAAATTGTGATTTGGGGGGTTTTCGACCCAATTTTTCGCTTAAAGAAAATTATTGGGCGTTTTAATATCTTCAAACCATGAAGAACACGAATCTAAAGTCAAGAAACATTAGGGGGGGGGGGGGGATAATAAAAAAAATTGGGCAAAACCACATCTCATATTTACTATTTTCAATCAAATATGATATACTAAAATACAATATTCCCCCCTCCCAATTTTTCATGTAGCCCTACTCCCCCCCCCCCCCCCTCGGTCACATATATTGTAATTCTCTAGAATAATGTCAGAAAATAGTCACAATTCATTTCTTATATAGCTGAAAAAGCAATAGAAAAGCAAAGACACAATATGAGAAAAAAGCTATTTTAATTTCTTATTTTTCAATTTTCTTAAAAAAGTATGGTCAGCAGATTTTTTTTTACTTTAGATTCATGTTCTTCATGGTTTTATGATATTAAAACGCCCAATAATTTTTTTTTTTTTCAAATTTGTTTATGGGCAAAAAATGGGTCGAAACCCCCCCAAAACACAATTTTTCCGAACTTTAGGCGCATTTTCAGAGAAACTGTATGTAAAGAAGAAATTTCGACTTCAGATTCAGATTTAGCACACAAAAAGTACTTTAGAAAAGGACATATTCATTCTGAGGCATTTTTTTTTTTTTTTTTTGCAGAACAGTGTTATTAAAGAATTTTTTCCGTGGTAGGCTGTGAAATAGTAACTTTAGAGCCTAAAAAACATAGCTAAAATCCATTTTTTCATTACGTGGACTTAAAAAATCTTTTCATTACTCCTAGCTGTAAAGAAAAAATCTTTTACGTCCTAGGCACTAAAAGATTTTTTCTTTACGGCGGGTAGTTGTCAAAACTTCCGTTAGTAGTGCTGCAGAAATGCTTCTAGTACGATAAAAATCCGCTAGATGTCAATGCGTTTTATTTATCTTTTCTACCTTGGCAATATTTACATGTAATTGCCGCGGTAAAGAAAAAACTCACTTCACAGCCTTGTAACATAATATACTATTATCTACGATTGATACGAAATATAAACATTATATCTCTGTTTAGATGCATAGAAAGTGATTATTTACGTACATGCGCGTCTCATTGTTCTGAAGAATTCCTCTTCTTTACCACGCTAGCACGGTAAAGAAGAGGAATTCTTCAGTTTTACGCACGATTAGCGAGTTTGTTTACATTTAACAAAACTAATTTGCTATTCTTTTATTAAAGTAACTGTTTATATTGAGTTTTTAGTGAAAAACAATGAATGAATCAAGTGGCTTTGACGAAAATGTAGAGAATAATACTCCTCCAGAAATAATTAATTCGGCAAAAAATACAACTCAAGATTAATGCCATCTTTATCAAGAGAAGAGATTCGAACTTACATACAGCAAGTTTATTTTTTTCTGTATTTATTATTTAAATCTAACAATCGTAGATAAAGTACGGTACGCAACTCGTGCGAAAACGGCATTTTGCATTGCTCGTGTGGTTTTACTACCCTCGCTATCGCTCGGGTGCAAACTCCACCCTCGCATGCAAAATGCTACTTTTCGCACTCGGCACGTAATGTACTATTTTAATCAAAATGTACCAGGAAAATAACTTTTACCCGGCTGGGAATCGAACCTAATCTCTCATACTTTTCGCTATGTTTTCAGGTACCATATTTTTTTCCAAAAAACGAATTATAATGGTCGTAACACATTTATGGTCTTAGATAGACAATATTTTCAAATTTTTAATCAAAATCGTCGGAGCCGTTTTAAGGAAATTTCTTTTTCGCTGAGTTTTTGCGAGGATCTCTAAATTTAGAGCAAAAATTAATTCCTCGATTTCATCTCAGGGTATGCTTTTTCTAAATATGTACGCCAAATTTCATCGAATGTTTATCCCAGAAGTATCAACTCCAAGCATCAGCACAGACAAAATACAAACATTTTTTTTAAATCCTCTATGTTGGACTCAAAGGGCCTCAAAACTTTTAAAACTATAAAATTCTCAAAATCGAGTTTATTACGTCATCAAAATACTTTCTCTTTATAAACACTGCTTAAATAAGAAAGTAAAAAACAAATAGAGAAAATATTTATAAAAATAAGACTGTTAAGGGGGAGGGGGGGAAAACAAAAAAAAAAATAAAAAAAAAATAAAATTGTAGAGAACTATTGTACATGCGGTTAAAACGGGAAAATAATAGAGGATAACACACAGTAAGCTACGCTAGAAGAAAAAAAAGATAAAGAAGCTACAAGCTTTTTTAATTGCCCTAATGAAATATTTTGCTAATGAACGATGAAATCATACTTTCATAGACAAGGTCCGTTTCAGTTATGTTTTAAAAATAACTACGAAAATAAATAATGAACAACATTCATATCCACATTTCAAAACGAAAACTAACATTTTTTTTTCTCCGTAAAATAATAAAACGAAATAACACATCGTATGTTAAAGAAAAACTTGTAAATATCGTTTTTATTATGTTCCATCTTTTAGTTAAAATACAAAAATAAATGTTAGAGATAGGTAAAAAATGTTTTGTAGTATGAACAAGAATATTTTTAAGAAAAAAAAGGAAGGAGTGGTGTTACACAAAAATAAAACCCAGCATTTAGAATTGAAAATTTGGAAATTCCCAAGAGCTTTTATATTGTGAATCCTATTCACACAAACAGATAAAACAGAATAAAAGTTTTGTATTACTAAAATAAATTTGCTTTAGTTCTTATTTAATTTTTTTGTTGTGAATTAATTAATTCTGCGTCTGTTACGAATTTATTTTCTGAAATTTGATGTTTCGTTCTTACTTACACACTAACTTACTAACTTGTAGTAAAACTATAAAACAAATACTAATTTAACAGTTGTCAAACAATTTGTTTTAACTATGCAGATTTTTGGAACGAAGTTCCTTATGGTGTGCGAAGTGTCCTATGGCACATTCTGGAGCCCTGGAGTGAATCCGAAAAAAACGACCGTCACAAAATCAACGTCACAAAACCAAGCGTCACGAAATCTACCGATGACAATAACTTGAGTAAAAGATGACCGAGTTAGTTGGAATTTTAGTACAGGAAAAACATTCTAATTTCATCTATTTAATGAGACAAACAACTTTTTAAAACATTTTTTTTTAGTAAAACGAACACCGACTGATATATTTGTACAAAGTGATATATTATCTTATTATAATATTTTAAATGGTGTAATAAATATGCCGGCGGAGTCTGAGGGAACAGTCGTGTTCCGTCACTACAACCATCTGCTCTAACTATAAACTCATCATGATTAACTTTTTTCTCAATATACAATACATTATTTCAAGACGCTCGCTTCAATGTTAAATAAATGTTTTTCTTTTAATTTTGACAACTCTCCTAAGTACAAATAGTTAGTTACTTTTAATTATGTCTTTTTTCTAACTCCGCCATGTATAAGTAGTTAGCCCAAACTACTGGGCCAACTTTGACGAAATTTGGCATACATGTTCAGAAAAATCATACCCCGAGGCGAAATCGAGAAATTAATTTTAGCTCCGAATTTTGGGGCGCTACGCTACAAAACTCTGAAAAAACATTAATAAAAAAAATTATTAATGTAGCGCCCCAACATTCGGAGCTAAAATTAATTTATCGATTTCGGACGGTTCCTACGAGTTTGAATACAAAATTATAAAATAGTCCACTTAAATGCGAATCTAACGATATAAGCCCGTTTTTCCAGGAAAAGAAAATAGCTTTAAACGCGGCACAAGGAATAGGTGAT
Source organism: Gerris lacustris (assembly GCA_951217055.1). Taxonomy (NCBI): domain Eukaryota; kingdom Metazoa; phylum Arthropoda; class Insecta; order Hemiptera; family Gerridae; genus Gerris; species Gerris lacustris. The sequence goes on from OX578282.1 coordinate 9,980,138, forward strand.
TATAACGTCAGTCACAAGGCGTAGGAACGTCCTATTTTTGTTACAATTTTTCGTGTGATATATCAAAATGTGTTATAGGGTATTTTTTAGCTTTTTTTTTTACAAAGTAAAGGTTATATTTCACTAGTTTTTTTTGTTCTTTAAGTTGATTATTTGTTTCATTAAAATAAAAATTTCACCACCCAATCACAATGATGACTTAAGTCAAAAAGTGTACACATAAAACTAAAAATAACATGACTTTCAATATCTGTGTATGACTTAGTCACACGGAATGTCATAAGACAAAATCACATAGTATAAAGTGGCTTTTTAGAGTTCGGATATATTTAATGTAAAAAGGATGATGATTCTTAAAATTAGAAATTTTAATTGTCAAGGCGGAAATACACATGCCAGTAAAAAAGCATGCCAGTGGCGAGTTACTAGCACGTCAGTAGCTGGCATGCTGCAGACGCTGTGTACATTTGCCAGTGAAACAGCATGCTAGTATCATCCGGATGATCGGTCTTATGCGAACTACTAGCACATGTCAATACACATTCCAGTCACAGTTCTAGTTTTGAAACAGGCAATCGTTTCTTGCCTTCTTTTAGCCGGAATAAATTATGAAATAATTGTATTTGATTTAATTAATTTTGATAGTTTTATTAATTGTTTCAATGTATCGGTGGGGAATGAAATTAACCAGATTGTTCTGTTACTTACAAAAACTGTGTTTTAAAACATTTGAAAAATAATAAAAAGACACGAAGAGTGTGGGTAAAGATTGGATAGCTAGAAGGGAATTAGGTACATGGAGCGAGTCAGTGGCTACTAAATGAAATGCGGTTCGGGGACGTCAATGGTTTTAGGAATCAATTGCGAATGCTACCGGAGAAAGTAGATGAGTTGTTGTCAGATGGGTATCTGACAACAACTCTGACAGCAAAAGGAAGGAACGCAACTGAAGACTGAAGGGCTGAGGGAGACTCGTGCTAGCTACTAGCAACCTTGCGCTGGCAGGCCTGTTTACACGTGCCTTATCAGTTCCCCCTCCCCTCGACTCGTGCCACTGGCAAGACAAAAATCAAACTTCGTGCGATTTACTCGCATGCTATTTGATGTATGCACATACCAGTTGCTCACCTCTGCGAGCTACTCATATGTTTTTGTTCAAGTAACTAGCAAGTGTATTTCCGCCTTTATAATAAGGTACTATATTTTTATCAGAATAATAACATAAAATATAATTATAGGATAGGAAGGCATTTTATTTCAGTTGTTGTTTAATCCTTTACTTTAGATCGCCCGAGCATAGAGGAGTGAAATAATTTAATCTTTAATAATTATGTTGCTATTACTAAATTACATTATAATTCAGAAATATGGATAATTCAATTAATCGGCATTCAGTCTGAAGATATCATATGATTATTTATTTACAACTCAATGAGAACTTTGAATCCTTACAATATTCAGGACGGATCAATACCGTCAATATTATCAACAACCAGATTCACCCGCAGCCAATCCCAAACAATTAATTAGTACGATCGAGTTCAACTCCACGCTAAATTGGGTTATGTTTCAGGGGAAACCTTGATGAAATAATTAGGATAGGAGAGAGTTTTGACAGATATTAATGCGAAAAGTAATTCCAACTGTAGTCTTAGTGGTAGCTGAGTGATATTATAATCCGCAGGTGATTAATATTGCGTGCTCTGAATTGCTGAAGATGCGGTTTACCACTTAATGAAGTTAACGAAACCAATATAACAACACTTAGGAAATTAATGAGTCTCGGTATTATTACAATATGCACTATTCAGGTACATTTACTTACGTGGTAAACGTAATTACAATATAAAATATCCGGTAACGTCTTTTAAGGTAAATAATAATAATAATACCATTTATTGAAGTGAAAATAGTACATGCATTCGAAATTCAATTTTTAAGATTTTGGTAGTTTTCATACTACGGAAAGTTAAATTTTAATTTAATCAAATTACAATTATTATTAACTACGGGAAACAGACAGTGAAAAATACACTCCAGCGCCGGGATCTCGGCGCTGGAGTGTATTTTTCACTGTCTGTTTCCCGTAGTTAATAATAATTATAATTTGATTTACATGCATTCTTTTTCCTCATAATAATAATTTTCTTATTCTCATCACTTCAGCCTAAGCTGCGGTGACCTTTAAGGTCTGAAATCGGAAAAATATAAAATATAACTTTTTCAAGTGAAAACTAATTAATATAAACATATAATATAAGGAAATAACTAATCAAGTTTCTATATTGCTTCCGAGCTTACCGAAGGTAACGGAAGCATTGTGTTCACTTTTGAGAACGAAAAACTTATATGTCTCCAATTTTAAAAATCCCAAGACAGAAATCCGTTTCAGACATCAGGCAACATTTTTGGTCTCGTGTCTGTCTGTCGGTCTGTGTGTCCACAAAGTATGAAACGTGTAACGATAACTTGAGTAAATGTCGACCGATTTTGATGAAATTTGGTAGACATGTTCATTTTACTAATGCCCAGGACGAGTCCGTTGGACAACGTTATCCGTTCAAGCGTTCACGAGCAACGCTCGCGTAAACGTAAACTTCAAATTTAAATTTGGAATTTTAGATCGGGAAAAAAATCTAACTTCATCTATGTTAAGAATGGAAGACAGATTTCTGCGTATGACTTAAACGATTTTATATTTATAATAATACGAAACAATTTCTCGTGTAGCTCTTGCGGTGTCTTCAAGATAACTACCTCAACTTCTCATATTTTTCGGTCTGACATCGACTTTCACTTGCTGTCAAGTTGAAACGATGAATAAATACCACTAAAATCTGACATTCTCCCCCGGGAACACCTGGGGTTTACGCCAGGTTTTCTTGGAGTCCGTGGTGATCCGTGATCTTCAACTTCTTAAATCTAAGTTCAGCAAAAATTTTCATTTTTTCCTCAAAAGTTCCCAACAAAAATGAAACAAATGAAATTAATAAACAAAACAATAACAAAATAAACTAACAACAACTTGAGTTGTCCAAGGTATTCGGTACGGAACCTGCTCTTTAAAGAGTCGATCACCGTCTGTCGGTACCTAACCCGTCGATCTAAACTGTTAGTCAATCTAATCGAATAAGTTTTCCGTCAGGTTGTAAGTCCTGAATAAATTTCTTTGGCGTTAAAGGTTCTAAATCGGGTTTGTCGTCGGGTACGTACGTCAACGGTCTCGAATTTAACATATTTTCGCAATCAGTCAAAACCGTGTATAATTCTTCGTAATTTAGTGAAGCCTTACCTAAATTCTTTCTTAATAAAATTTTGGTTAACCCTACCATCCTTTCCCACCACCCACCCCACCAGGGTGCGGCTGGAGCCGAAAAAATCCAATTAATTTGTGTATCTTGACCAAAATTTTTAATTTCGTCCCAGTTAAGTTTTTTAAACGCATTATCTGTCCCCACAAAATTTGTCCCGTTGTCCGAATAAATAGTATTTGGCCTTCCCCTTCTATTAATAAATCTCCTTAGAGCCTGCAAGAACGCAGCAGTGGAAAGCGAGCATACTAATTCTAAATGCACTGCTCTGTACACAGCACAGGTAAACAAACAAACATAACATTTTTCTCCGTCTTTTAAAAACAACGGTCCAGCAAAGTCTATGCCTGTAATTTCAAAAGCATAGGCATCTCTAACTCTATTCTTAGGAAGGGCGATAGGAGCTGTTTCTAGTGCTCTAGCGCTGAATCGTTTACAGGTAACACAACCTCTAATAGCTGTTCTAATAGTTCTCCTACCCCCTAAGATCCAAAATTTCTCTCTAATGAGAGACAGCAATGTAGCACCTTCTACATGCGAATTTTTCATATGAATTTCGAAAATTAATTTTTTGACAAAATCATTTTTTGCGGGAAGTACAATCGGAAATCTAAAATTTGTATCGTCATCTCTATTTTCTAATTTTGTTTTGATTCTAATTATTCCTAACTCATCTAAAACTGGACATAATAATTTTAATTTTTCATCTTTAATCCCTAAAAAGGTTTCTTTCTGTATAAGAAGAATAAGTCTATTTTCTGCTGTTTCTATTTCTAACTTAGTAAAATTTCCAGTTATCTTATTACTCCTATTTAACTTATAATTAATAAATCGTAAACAATAGCCAACAACTCTAACAATTTTACTAAATTTCGAAAAGTAACTAAGTCTATCAGAAAATTTTTCTACATATTTATTAAAACAAGTTACCGTTTCTTTTAATTTTTCTTTACTAACTTGGTCCTCATCAATATTTCTAATTTCTACGGGCCAGTTTTCTTCTGGTTCTAAGAGCCATTGAGGGCCTTCCCACCATTTTAATTTCATTAAGTATTTAATCGAGCAACCCCTGCTAGGTAAATCGGCTGCATTAAATGTTCCTGGAATGTGTCTCCAATTAATAGGATTTGTTAAATTTCTAATTTCGTTTACCCTATTCCTAACAAAAACACCCCAATTTTCTTCCCTTTGAATCCAAGTTAAAACGGTGGTTGAGTCTGTCCAAAAATATAATTTTAAATTTGGGAGATTTATTTCAGCTTTAATACTTGAGAAGAGTCTGGATCCTATAGTAGCAGCTAATAGCTCTAATCGTGGAATAGTCATTCCAGAAATGGGAGCTACCCTATTTTTAGCCTGAACAAACTTTAAATACGTTCCTGCACTACTAGAAATTCTTAAAAATATAACAGCGGCATACGCATGCGCGCTTGCGTCAGTAAAAGTATGTAAGGAATAATCTACTTTTCCTTCCATCGGTCCTTGTATCCACCGCGGAATACTAAGGTCTTTTAACATCGAAAGTTCATTATACCAGCTAGTAAATTTTTGACACATTTCGTCACTAAGCGGCTCATCCCAACCTATTTTTATAGCCCAAGTTTCTTGCAATAATAGTTTGGGAGCTAACGAGATCGGTGCACAGATTCCTATAGGATCAAATAATTTTTGTGCCATCGATAAAATTAATCTTTTAGTTATATTTTCTGAGTTAATCTTAGGCCACAATTTTTGCGCCTGTGCTATTAGTAGCGTATCCTCTTTCTTATTCCACTGTAAACCTAAGACAACTGACAGCTCATCTTGAGTGTCATCCTGAGAATACTCCCAGCCCCTGAGTTCCATGCCAGCTTCTGACATGATATCAGTAGCATCTTTAATAAATATTTTTAGTTCACTACTGTCACTAACGCTAGTTACACAATTATCCATATAAAAACTAGTTATGAGTTTCTTTATAGTATCAAGGTTATAACTAGAGTCGCCCTTATGCACTTTGTCCCTAATAGTCTCTAAATGTTTTAATATTACGGCACCTAAGTGATAAGGACTACATACTGCGCCGAACACTACTCTAGCGTGTCTAAAAATTATAATTTCTCCTTCTTTATTAACCCAAAAAAATCTAAAAAAATCCCTATCTTTTTCGAACAAACTAATTTGTAAGAACGCCCTTCTTATGTCCGAAGCTATACCAATTTTATTCATTCTGAACCTAATTAGAAGTGGAGGGATCATTTTAATAAGATTTTTTCCTTTCTCTAAACAATCGTTTAAAGAAGGACTACCTTTGCTCTTAGCAGAGGCGTCAAATACTGGTCTAACAGGACTTGTCTTACTACTTAGTTTAATCACATGTCTGTGAGGTAAATAATGCTGAGGACTATCAGGACTAATAAGTGGTGCAAACTCTATTACCCCTTCGTTGAGCCATTCCTCAAACACCTTATCGTATTTTTCAAAATAACCTTCCTTCTTTAGCCTTATAACCAGGTTTTTAGTTCTTTGCAGAGCTAAATCTTTATTACTAGGGAGTGAAGGGTGATCCTCAATCCACGGTAAGTGAACGACATACCTACCGTTCTTAAAATCAACTGTTTCATCAAAATGATTTTGGACCCGCCTTTCAGTCTCTTCTTTTGTTTTCTTTTCACCTGGGTCTTTAATTCCCAGCACGTCTAAGGACCAAAGATCAGAAATAGATGCTGAAAAGTTCGTGCAACTTAAACTATCTAACACAAGACTATTAATATTTAGGTTATCGTAAGTTTTCCCTGTCAGAGTCCATCCTAACAGAGTCTCTTGTGCAACTAAACCACAAGTCAAATCATATTTTTTACCCGTTACAAGTTTTCCCAAAATGTCTGAGCCTATTAAAACTTGTATAGGACCTTCAATAGTATCTGAAATTTCTATTCCTAAATTTTTTAATTCTTTAGACCAAGGTCCGTTATGCACCTTCGGAGCTGCATTCGTAATAATTTCTTGGTCTAAAGCCGAAAAGTTACAAGAATAGGAACCATCTAATTTCGCCAATCTAACCTTATAGACTTGGTGTCTTTGTTTCTCGGTACAGATTCCACCAAATAAACAATGAACTAATTCTTCCGTACCTAATGAACTGTATACCAATTCCTCCGCTAGAGATTTTTGAACGTATGACCGTTGGGATCCGGAGTCGATCATAGCTCGTATCCTAGTTTCTCCTTTCTCCCCTCTTATCTTTACTGCTAGGGTCTGTAAGAATATTGTCCCTTCTGTGCCATTAGATAACGAGCACTCAGGTGAAGAATCTTTATTTTCCGGTTTTTCCGTTTCCGACCCTTTCCCTGGACACATAATTTCAAAATGCCTACGCTTGCACTTAGAACATTGCAACCACTTTTTGCAATCTTTGCTCAAATGTTTTCCACGAAAACAAAGAAAACAAAGCCCATTTTTTAAAAGCAAGTTTCTTTTTTGTTCTATTGTCATTATAGAAGCGGCAGGACATTTTTCTGGCACATGGTCTACGTCAATGTTTTGACAGAAAACGCATTTTATTTTTATCGGTTTTCCGGTTTGAGATTTGTTCGTATTTGTCAAACCTGAAGCTGATGGAACCGATTTTCCTACATTCGTCTTACCAAACGACCCTACAGCCAGCGCGATTCTCTCCTCGTTCTCAACTTCTAGTTTTAAGAACTCTAAAATATTTTCTAACCTCTTCTTAATAGAGTTATCCTCCCCTGCTACAATTGGCTTACGTTGCCATACTCTAAGGAGTTCTTCTGGCAAAGAACTTTCCACCAGAGGAAAAAGCATTGCGGAGCACGTCTCTGACGTCACACCTAATGACTCAAGAGCTCTTATCTGAGAACTTAAATTATCGTATAAACTACTGAGAGACACGCGTTCCTCAATATTAGAGAGGGTAAGCTTGAGAAGTTCTCTTACATACACCTCAACCAATAAATCTTTATTGCCGAACCTAGATTTCAAACTATCGCGAGCTTTCTCATAATTTTCACCGGTTGGAGGGAAACTAGCAACTACTTGATAAGCCTTAGAATTTTCCACCATACATTGAAGGAGAAGTTCAAATTTATCTACTTTCCGTATTTTTTCATCTTCATCGATATGTTGGAATTGACTCCAAAAAGGAAGCCAGGAAAGTAGATCCCCATTAAATTGTCTAAATTTAATTTTTGGAAGTTTCATTTGTCTGTCAAATCGTTTTATTTTTGTTTTCATTGAAATTTCGGATTTGTCACTGTCAACTAATTTGTCAATTTCAATTTTGATTAAATTAAATTTAGATTGATAATCATTTGATGAATCTATTTCCTCCTCCAATAATGTTTCGTCCGTCGTCAAGTCGTTAACTAATAATTCAAAAATCTGCCGGTCTATGTCAGTAATAGCGTTAAGTCTCGACTCAAGTTGAGCGAGGTCCGATAATACCTGATTCGAATTAACCTCCTCAGCTTTCAATAGTTCCTCCAGAGCTTTATGTTTCTTGGTGAAAGAACTCCTATATGCAGTCCGAGATTTCTTAAGCTTCGTAACTTCTGCGCTGTTCGCTGCCATCTTTTTCTCACCCAGGTTCCAATCAACAGCTTACGGCACCACAATGTTAAGAATGGAAGACAGATTTCTGCGTATGACTTAAACGATTTTATATTTATAATAATACGAAACAATTTCTCGTGTAGCTCTTGCGGTGTCTTCAAGATAACTACCTCAACTTCTCATATTTTTCGGTCTGACATCGACTTTCACTTGCTGTCAAGTTGAAACGATGAATAAATACCACTAAAATCTGACAATCTATTCAACGAGACAATCATTTTTTATAAATACAATTTTTTAGTAAAACCAACAGCGACACCACTATGAAGTGTTAAAGATCGCTAAAACTATTAATAGTTTTTACATAATAAACAATAAAACAATAAAGTAATATAACAATAATTTTAATGTTAATATAACAATAAAGTACATGATAGGATGCGAGGAAGCTATGTGCCACACTAATTGGCAGTCTATTTTTTCTTATCAGGCCTGTCACAACAATTATTTGTGACAATTGATAATCAATAATATAAATTGATATATTAGAAAAATTGTTTATATACCAGGGCCGTTTGGAAAGTAACCTCCAATTGGCCACTGGGCCCGAAGTAGTGGGAATAGCGGTGCCATGTGCACTGAAGTACACGGCAGGTCAGTCTGTATCAAGCCGTGGTCGAGTGGATGTCCTACGAGCGCCAGTTTGATTTTTATAGCATCTTGAAATGTGCGCTCCATAGAAACTCCCCGCCAAATTCGCTGTTATAAGGTTCTTTTCACGGCAAAACAATATTCGGCAGCAGCTATTCATCGAGAATGTTGGTGCTGTGTAAGGACCAAGTGGTAAAAGTGAAGGAGTTGTACGAAATTGGACGAAAAGCCTTTCATAATGAAGAGAGAAGTGGTAAGCCATCAATAGTCACACAGATGAATCCGTCCAGAAAATGTACGGTAAATTTGTAAGCCATCAATAGTCACACAGATGAATCCGTCCAGAAAATGTACGGTAAATTTCGAAAAAATCGACGTTTCGTAATTTTGGAGCAGCATTCTAATAAATTTCCTCAGATTTCTAGGACCGTTTTCTACGAGTTAGCGACAGAGAGGTTAGGTTACCGAAAGTTCTGAGCTTGATGGGTGCCAAAAAGTTTTACCGAGCACCACAATACTTGCTCTTCGCATTTGGCGGGGAGTTTTTTTTGGGGGCGCACATTTCAAGATGCTATAGAAACCAAACTAGCGCTCGCAGGACATTCTTTCGATCACTGCTTGATTTAGACTGACCTGCCGTGTACGTCAGTGCAACAATGTGTCCACTATCCCCACTACTTCCCGCACAGTGGCCAATCGGAGGTTACTTTCCGAACGCCTCTCGTACCTATTACCTAATTTAATAGACTAATACTAACTAAAAATACATGCGTGGACAGTATAAATAAATAATTACTCAATAACAAACATTTAATATAAATTCTTATATTATAACAAAATAACAATCATATTATAAATTAATAAAGCAATAACAAAATATAACAGTCATCAGTAGCAGTGTTAGAACAATTTGATTTAATTTTAGTCTAACTAGTTAGGATGCAACCACGTATCTTTGTAGATTTGCTTCATTCTTCTGGACTCAAGACGATCTAGGGAACTCTTGGCCGTGTTGGTCCACCACAGCATCTTCTCATTTCCACGTTCTAGTAAGCATTAGGCCTTCCTTTTTTCTTTTGTGTTCCAACGGTGTCCATTCTATAAGTTTCTTGGCCCACCTTCCGTCGGATGTTCTGACTAAGTGCCCCGCCCTTTAAAGTAAAAGGATGAGAATTCGAAGCTTCCTTCCCAAATACCACTAAAATCACATGAAAGTACTTGTATCCAAGTCCATTATACGGTTTCGTAGATTTATTAAGCATTTCCGCTATCTTTCTGTATTTTTTCCCCACACCTCTCCCTATATGAAAGTATATATATATATATATATATATATATATATATATATATATATATATATATATATATATATATATATATATATATAAATAGACGGAAGGCCCTTAAAAACAAAAGATTCTTTAATCTTTTGTCTTTATAAAGACAAGAATCAAGTGGGGTTTCTGGTTCGATCCCATCGTGGGTCAAAATGTTTTATTATCGGTAATAACAACAAGGTAAATTAATTTTTTTCTGGAAATTTTCATTACCCCATCATAAGGTATTTGCATGAATTATTTCAAAATTGTAGGACTAGTCATTATAAGGTGGTGGGGTAATTTTTTGGGGGGGTAAATTTTAAATCATAAAACCAATAAAAAAATGCAAAATTTAAAATAAAATATATATATTTGTAACCTACTCATAAGAAAGCTTTCATTTGATACCCCACTTGAAAATTAAAATATTTGAGTTTACCTTGTTTGTGAGAATTGAATATTTAACTTTCTCTATATTTTTCCTATGTGTGGGTCAAAAAGTTGTGCCAGTGTTTAAATTTAAACATTTTAGCTCAAAATATTCGGGAGATATGAACCAAAGAGCGACTGACGGACAGTCACATCTCCCTCAAAGGGTTTTGAGAAGGATTAATTAATTAGGAACCCTAAAAAAGTAATTTTAGGGAATCTAAAGGAAAGACGCCCTTGATTGGGTTCATCCTAAAAATCTGTGCTTTACCATGCAAGATTCATGAATCGAAAAATATGTTCACCAATGAAGTACAAGCCAGGTGTATGCAAATACCTATCGCATATCCCCAAATTTTATGTTTACCTACATCTCTTATTGTACATTTAAAAAGTAGAACAAACAATTATGAATCAAAGAAATTTAGTTTGTGTACGTGTGTCTCTATATTTAAATAACAGGGAATACAAATATTTCATGAACCATCTCATTTAATTATAAACGGTTTAGTATAAATATACCGTAACTAACAAAAGAGATATACATTTTTGTTCTGCCTGTTATTCTTAATTAACAAACTCACAGTGTTAATATTGTTAATCAGGGCAAAAAGGAAAATACATTTACCTACGCTCGACAATATTGTTTAATATAAAAAGAAAATTCTTATGAGGGCATTCGTTACAGTTAACACCCCGTTAGCAAAATGTAAATATGGAAGGATAATGTTCTTTTGAAGCTTTTGAGATTTAGATTGTAAAGTTTTGAATCCGTTAGTAGAAAACAAACTGAAAACGGTTTAGAGCAGTTTTAGTATGGTTCAAAGCACCGTAACTTTACACAGGCCAAAACTAATTCAATTCTCAGTTGAAACCCATTTATCTTAATCATTGCAAAGGAACCGGATCCAAACAGTAACTGAGCCAAACCTAAAAAACCAACGCAGTTTTACAGACAAAAAAGTTTACCCTGTGGTTTTTTTTTGGGGACGTTTCGAGTTTGTTTTTTACAACACTTTTTTTCTTTTCGCTTACCTATAGAAAATTATTTTTGTTTCTATGATTTATGACGGAGAAGTAAAGTAGGACATTTTTTTAGATTTTACTTTAAGCAGTATTGACTGGAAAGTTGATACTGCCTAGATGAACTAGAAACAAACAGATAAAGATTTATGTTTATAAGTAGAAAAACATCGGTCCTACAAAGTCGAATAAAACTTTCAAATATCTACATTGATACTTTGCATTTAAACCCCCAATTATATTACGATTTATTTTGGTTTTAGGTGGACCTCAACCCCCCCCCCCCCCCCCGAATTTAGAGCTTAAATTTATATCTTGGGGTTATTCTGAGCTCTTTTGGCTCCACGCATCTACATAGAAGACATACTACAGACAGAAACAAGCCATAACTGCTAGGCCCGTTTCACAATAGGACCCCCACGGCTCTCGCTCCAAAGCCGGCGCCTTTTTGTACGCGACGTTAAAGAATAAATTGTACAGTGTCCAATGGGTGCTTTAACACAAGGAGCGAGAGCCGTTTTAGCTCCAGAGGAAGTGCGCCTTCCTTGTTTGTAGGAAAACAAGAGGTTTCTAGGGAAAGAAGAGGTTTATAGGAAAACAAAAGGTTTAAAGGGAAACTATAGGTTTATAGGGAAACAAGGAGTTTATAGGGAAACAAGGGGTTTATATGGAAACTAAAGGTTTATAGGGAAGCAAGAGGTTTATAGGAAAACAAAAGGTTTATAGGGAAGCAATAGGTTCAGCAAAATGATAGGTAATGTTGCTAATATAAAAAATAGAGAAGTAGTCATCGAATTCCGTGAAATTAATTAGAAAGTCAGTAGACTAAAATATAGTATATAACAAGTCCTTTAACTATATACAAAGTCTTTTATCAATCAGAAAGTCGGATGACCAAAGCATAGTACTAAGTCCTTTGACCACTCTTTATTAGGCTATTCACAAAACCACCGCGGCCACTTTTTGTTTATATTATTAAGTGGCTTTGAACAATCAGTATTATTTACTTTAGATCGTGTATCAAAAGAGGTTGGTTGTGTCTAGTTAATTATAGTATTTCAAAGTTTCACAACCCGATGCTCTTCATCGTTTGGTCCATTGATCTCGATTTACCCCAAGTTGGGTAAATTTTACGGAAGAACTCTGCGGAGTTTTGGGGAAAACTGTTGAGAACAGCTCGAGGGGGCGATAGGACAGGGGACGTCGAAAACAACCGACAGACAGGAACTGCCCCCCCCCCCCCCTCTCAAACTAGTTTGGACAGTTTCACCGCAACTAGACGGATAAACTAAATCCGTAGACTAAACTTTGCTAACTAACTGGAGAGTAGATGAACCCTCGAAATAAAAACCTTTTAAACGCTATATTAGCAATGTTGATTTTGAAATTTTGTCCTTTTCACTTTCTCACATAAAGAGAAAGTATTGTGAGGGCGCAAAAATTCGATTTTTGAGATTTTGATGGATTTACACTTTTTGAGGTCCTCTGAGTCCAAAAAGTAGTTTTTAAAAATTCCTGTCCGTCGTCTGTGCAGACGCACTGTGTCTAAACTACTAGACACATTTTGACGAAATTTGGCATACATGTTCAGAAAAATCAATACACCGAAGAGCATTTTAGCGATACATTACGTTTAGGAGCGCCGCCCCCTAATAAATCTGACAAAATAAGAAATAAAATTTGTTTCTCATAAAACTCTTCCGACAGTTTTGATTTAAAAATTAATTTGAAAATCGAAAAAAAAAAGTTTCTGGGATTTGGTACCGAGATTATCTGAGAATGTTAGCCTGAGTTGTCTCGGACCGATTTTTTTCAATCTGTGTAAAAGCTATAATCATAGTAAGATTAGTACGCTGCGAATCCTTCACAAATCGAAACTAATCCCAACATGGGACTGATTTGTAAAAGGTTTCGGCTGAAAATTGTACAAATTATTCAGAAACATAGCAACTGTAGAAACAAAATATCGCTTCTAATTCAATATGAATGAGAGAACAAGAATTTAGTATATCAAATAAAAAAAATAAAGTAAGTAGTAAGTATATGTATAATATCCCTATAAAGTATATAATGTGCATTAAAATTGGCGTTGAAGACGAAGAATTACATCTTATTTTATTTTCAATATGACAGTAATACAATGAAATTCTACATTACTCGTAGATGATATGTTTATTTCTTATAAGCCTTTCTTCTATATCAAATCTAATACGTATTAGACTCTAATTTATAGCTTATACGGAAAAGGAGGTTAAAAAAACATACAATGTTTATAACCTGTCATTTATAAAACCTTTCATATAATCAAATCAGGGGTAAGACAGTGTTGACATTTTCTCCACTTCATGGAAAACTTTTAGGTCTTAAATCCAGTGTGGCCAAGTCTTTTAAAGTATGTTTCAAACATTGCAAGTATACATCCTTTCCCAATATTACATTAACTATTAAATTCCACTATTACATTACACTATTACATTCTACCATTCCACTATTACATTACACTATTACATTCTACCATTCCACTATTACATTATATAGGGTGTTGTAAGTTCAGTATGATTCATACTTACAGTGGTATCATGTTAAAGTGAATGATAACAATAAATAGACGTTACCAAGTGAAACCTATTTGGGGGTCTAGGTAGCCCGTAGGATAGAGCGCCTAGGCTTTCAATCAGTCCAGTAAAGCAGCATCGGGCGTGGTTAGAAGTTGGATGGGTGTCCACCTGACTATAGAGGTCTGGCTCCGGACAACCCCCCCCCCCCCCCCACTCAATGTTGACCCAGCATTGTTTAAACAAATGGATAGCTGCTCAAACAGGTGCGCCACCAGGTTCCAGCCTAAAAACCATGATCACCACTCTAGGTCCGATATAAATCGAGAGTCTCGATTCGATATAAATCGAGAATGAGACATGGTTAACGAAGAAATGTGAAGAGTGTGGTTCCTAACCCGGGTACACTGCGTTGTATGAATCATACGGAGGGTCAGTATGGTTCATACACAACGCAGCATGAACCGTATAGTAAAAAGTATAACATTTTTCTTTTTCCTTCATACTTCATTTAGTATGATGCATACATTCCATCCTGTAAGTAATATCTTTAATTCAGGATAATTTTTCTTTATATTTTAACCCAATATATAAATCAAACTGGGTGATATAATTACAACATTTTATTTTAGGATTTATATGAAACATAAAATCATCCATAGAGTGCCAAAATGAAGGTTTTAATGTACGTTTCAGACCTCATTTTAGGGATTTTGGCACACATTATTTTTCAGTGTACCTGGCCGTATCAATAGCTTGTTTATATGTACACTTCATGTCTCTGAAAGATCACGTTATTAAGTAGGTCCACGTCGCATTAATCAAAGGTGTAACTTTAAGGTCTGACTTATCTGAAGTATTTAATATTATTTTAAATAAAGAATGAAGAAATTGACATAATCCGTGGCAAATATTCAATTTCAAACATGCAAGGGTACTGACATTTCTTCTCTTAAAATTATATAAAATTTTATGCTGGTGGAGCACAAAAAAATGGATGGAAATAAATAAAATCTTCAAGAGTCTAATAGCGGCTTGGATGCAATTAAATCCAAGGTTAATTGATTTAGATATCTAGCTTAATTGACACCGGCCTGGAACGGTTTAATCTTGTTACAGCATCGGTGAATCCGGGCGATAAAACTTGTAAAATTATACTCCGCACTGGGAGGATCTCCTGACTAAATGTCTTCCGTTAGGTAAGGAGTTGACGAAGCAATCAGATTAGAACAAGGAGAGGGTGGAAAGCACAGGCTTTGGGGATGTCTTCTGATTGGGGAGGAATTAATAAAGTGTCCAATTAAGCAGGAGGTTGGAGAGCGGCCGCACCCCCCTCTGTTTTATGAGGGTCTCAAGTCAATTCAACACAAAATATATAGGTCGAGATGGCGTCGACTCTGATTGGCTGCCTGTGGTTTCGATGACAGGTAACCAAGCTTCATTTAATTCCTGATTGGTCCATTTATTTCTCTTCGAAAGTAAAACGATTTCCGTCAATCAATCATTTGTTTGGAGGATTCCCATCTACTCCAAGAGGGGAAAAAGAATAGATCATAAAGAAAATGGAATACGATCAGCATTTATACGAAAATAAATCTATAACTTCAAAAAAACCTTTTTAAAAAAATAATAAAAATTAGAAGGATAATACAAGAAAAATGATTCTTTTATTTTTTAAATGTTAAATTCTACCTATATTAACCACTATTTATATACATCACACACCCCTCAAAATAACTTCACTGCATACGGATTGTTATTATTACAAATATTGAAATATTCTTCAAATCGATACGAGAATTCAAAATAGCGAATACCTTTCTTTTATTTATAAAGTGATAATTACCGAGCAACCCCTACACTAGCCCCAACAGTAAATAAAGGATAATTGCATAATTATAAAAACGAAAAAGAATTCTTCTCCACAAAACTAATTTTAATTTTTTGCCAGCATGATCAATGATCAGTGTCTGCAAAAGGATAACATTATTGCTTATTTTCATTTTTTTATATACGTAGTTATTGTGAACACTTTTTTATTAAAATTACATTTTACATAAAAACTATAATAAGATAATCTATAAGAGATAACATTTATCCATTATTGTCTAATTTATTTAAGTTGTCCCCCATTTTTTAAATTTGCAAAATTGTTTTGACTTTTTACATGAATATAAGTATCAATTTAGCAAAATGAAATGAGCGGGATTAATCCCAAACAAAAACCAAACCGTCAGAAAAGGGTCAAGTTCCAGACCACTTTATAAAAAAGTCATCCTTTCAAAGTAGTTTTATCTACATAGTGGCCAAGTCCACTCTTTCTTCAGCCCATAACCTCACTCCACTAGCATTGCTCATGAAAGTATGCAATTCATCCTATCAAAGTTATATCTACGTTGAGGCCAAGTCTACTCTTTCTGCAGCCCATAACCTCACTACACTCGTATTGCTCATGAAAGTATGCAATTCATCCTATCAAAGTTATATCTACGTTGAGGCCAAGTCTACTCTTTCTGCAGCCCGTAACCTCACTCCACTAGCATTGCTCATGAAAGTATGCAATTCATCCTATCAAAGTTATATCTACGTTGAGGCCAAGTCTACTCTTTCTGCAGCCCGTAACCTCGCTACACTAGCATTGCTCATGAAAGTATGCAATTCATCCTATCAAAGTTATATCTACGTTGAGGCCAAGTCTACTCTTTCTGCAGCCCGTAACCTCACTACACTAGCATTGCTCATGAAAGTATGCAATTCATCCTATCAAAGTTATATCTACGTTGAGGCCAAGTCCACTCTTTCTTCAGCCCATAACCTCACTCCACTAGCATTGCTCATGAAAGTATGCAATTCATCCTATCAAAGTTATATCTACGTTGAGGCCAAGTCTACTCTTTCTGCAGCCCATAACCTCACTACACTCGTATTGCTCATGAAAGTATGCAATTCATCCTATCAAAGTTATACCTACATTGAGGCCAAGTCTGCTCTTTCTTCAGTCTATAGCCTTACTTCACTCGTACAATGTTACTCATGGAAAAATGCTATTTATATAAAGGTAATTGCAACATTTTATGTTCGATTAAATCGTAAGTGGAGTATTTACAATTGATTTGAATAGGATTATTGTTCTACAAAACCTAAGTTACGAATAATCTTCGACACGGATTAGTTCATTATTATCTGATGCATGAGTTGTATTTTAAGCTGGCTTTTAAGAAACTAAATTATTAATTTAGTAAGGCATTAACAAAACATATCTCTTCTCTAATAGAACTAAGTAGAACCAAAGTGGTATTAGATTCACTTTGATACTGGAATTATACAATAGTTTTAGAATATTAAGAGAAAACAAACTAGTAGAAGAAATTAATCCCTTAATAAATTATTCCGAAGAGAACGAGCTAAAATAACTTTTATTTCAAAATACAATTCAAAAAGTAATTCATGAAGATTACCTTTAAAGTTAGATTAAAATTATACAGAGAGATAAGTTAGATAAGCCTTGGGATAAAGTCGCTGAAAATAGCTTAATATTCCTCCATTTAGGGATTTTAGTTAT
Organism: Gerris lacustris; assembly: GCA_951217055.1. Taxonomy (NCBI): domain Eukaryota; kingdom Metazoa; phylum Arthropoda; class Insecta; order Hemiptera; family Gerridae; genus Gerris; species Gerris lacustris. The sequence continues at coordinate 9,997,539 of OX578282.1, forward strand.
GTATTAGAAATGCTGCCTTTAGTCTCTAGGGATTCTCAATTCTCAATAAATCGAATAACATGTAATGAAATTTCAGTGCCTGTTAAATTAATCTAGGGTGGGTTCCTGTGTAAGCAGAATTCTATATTAAGTTTAAATAGGAAAATTGATGTATTCGACGGTAATAAGATGTAAAGTACAACGTCGGTGTCAAATGAAGATTAATTGTGACAGGCTTTATAGGAGTCAATACAACTAACTATAATCGAATTATTTCGGGAAATTTGGCACTTACAATTTAATTTGAATAGGTTGAGAATGAAATATTTTAGGGAAACAAGATAAATGATACGTTATTTTTAAAAGTACTTTATCAATTCTATTTTAGCTGATGTTGTATGTCTCAATGAATATTCTTCTAAAAATAAACTTTTTCCGTGGTAGGCGTTGAAACAGTAACTTTAGAGCCTAAAAAACATAGCTAAAATCAATTTTTTCATTACGTGGACTTAAAATATCTTTATTCCGTGGTAGGCTGTGAAATAGTAACTTTAGAGCCTAAAAAACATAGCTAAAATCCATTTTTTCATTACGTGGACTTAAAAAATCTTTTCATTACTCCTAGCTGTAAAGAAAAAATCTTTTTTCCGTGGTAGGCTGTGAAATAGTAACTTTAGAGCCTAAAAAACATAGCTAAAATCCATTTTTTCATTACGTGGACTTAAAAAATCTTTTCATTACTCCTAGCTGTAAAGAAAAAATCTTTTACGTCCTAGGCACTAAAAGATTTTTTCTTTACGGCGGGTAGTTGTCAAAACTTCCGTTAGTAGTGCTGCAGTCTTTGTAGAAATGCTTCTAGTACGATAAAAATCCGCTAGATGTCAATGCGTTTTATTTATCTTTTCTTATAGTGTAACCTCATTTTAAGGTTTCTTTTTTTAAGTCTTAAGTATGTACTAATATTTGTTATTATTATATATTGATTAGTGATTAATATTTAATGTTTTTTCATTGTCTGCTACCTCGGAAAAAATAGCATATGCTACGCGACTGTGAAGTGTTTTTTCTTTACCTTGGCAATATTTACTGTCTCGCTTCGCTCGACAGTAAATGTATTTGCCGCGGTAAAGAAAAAACTCACTTCACAGCCTTGTAAAATAATATACTATTCATTACTCCTAGCTGTAAAGAAAAAATCTTTTACGTCCTAGGAACTAAAAGATTTTTATTTTCCGGCGGGTAGTTGTCAAAACTTCCGTTAGTACCGCTGCAGTCTTTGTATAAATGCTTCTATTACGATTAAAATCCGCTAGATGTCAATGCGTTTTATTTATCTTTTCATATAGTGTAACCTCTTTTTAAGGTTTCTTTTTTTAAGTCTTAAGTATGTACTAATAATATGTAATATTTTTTATTATTATATATTGATTAGTGATTAATATTTAATGTTTTTTCATTGTCTGCTACCTCGGAAAAAATAGCATATGCTACGCGACTGTTAACTGTTTTTTCTTTACCTTGGCAATATTTACTGTCTCGCTTCGCTCGACAGTAAATGTAATTGCCGCGGTAAAGAAAAAACTCACTTCAGTCTAGTAACATAATATACTATTTATTTCTTCAATGCCAGGATTCGCCGGTAAAGAAAAACCCCGTTGAGGAGTCACATAAGAAACAAAAATTAGCCTTAAAACGTTATGTTGTAGACCTATGTTATCCATCTACATGTTTTATTGATTTAAATGTTTCATCGGACGAATACAGGTATTAAAATATAGTCGGGTAAAATTCGTCAATTGGAATAAAATAATTTGGTAAGTTTTTTACATTTTCCAAGGTAGTTTATTGTTTTTTACTTTCTCATATTCGAAGTACGTCCAAAGAGAAAGTATTGTGATAGTGCGAAAATTCGATTTTGAAATTTACAACTTTTGAGGTCCCTTGAGTCCAAAGAAGTGATTTTTAAAAAAATCGGGTTGATGTCACTTCATCTGTGCAGAGCAGACGCGCGTTGTGCATACACAAGTGGGCCGATTTTGATTAATTTTGGCATGCAGGTTCAGGAAAATCATATCCCAAGGCCAAATCGAAGTAATTTTTAGCTATTTGGGGACAAAACCATAAATACTAGAAATCCAAAAATTTTTATCGGAGCATAAAAAAATGTTCGTTATTCAGGAAACGGAAGCTATGTAGTTTCCGTTTCCTTTAGTAAGTTTGGTAGCAAAAATTTACTATATACTAAAGTTATAAATCTAAAAAAGAGTGTCATCTTTTTTATAAATTTACATGTTAATTAAGATGTTATAATTCTACTATGTTGATGCTTCTACTTCTCATATATTTTTATAACATGTCACTCACTATACCAGAGTTTTATCAAATCAAGCAACAAGGACTTCATAATGTTTGACTAAAATTTAAGTTTTCTAATTAAAAGTAACGAGATAGTGAAGTAACGCTTGGCTGAATATCCCCCTTAACTTCATGATGTTTATACATCGAGAGCAGAGTCACTTTGATGTATAAGTTAATATATTAAGAATACATTAAAAAAGTTACTTGAAATGATAAGATGTATAACATTTTATAATTATTGTTTGTTTGTTAGGTGTTGGACACCTTAATGGATGAAATATAAATAAAACAACTAAAATAACAACAACTTTAACAGGACAAACTAAAAACGTAGGCATCCATGCAGGAATTTCTTTTTCAATCTGGAAATATTTTCAGGGGAGTTGGAGTATTACATCATATTGCCAAAGATCGCCGTAATTAGAAAAAAATATCCGTTTTTAAATTCTTGAATACGCGATTTACTCTAGCAAAACTATTATTTTGTTTGTTCTTTTGCCCGCTTTGGCCTACTTCAAGCTATCACCACTGTACATAGGGGCAATAGCTTGTAGGGACCGATAATGATGGACGATGGAATTGGTGATTGAAAGGGTGGCTTTGGGAGGTTTTTTACCCATACATCAAAAAGACTTTCTGATCACTTACATGTACATAGCAATAATGGACGATGGTAATGGTGATTAAATGAATGGCTTTGGGAGGTTTTTTACCCATACATCAAAAAGACTTTCTGATCACTTACATGTACATAGCAATAATGGACGATGGTAATGGTGATTAAATGAATGGCTTTGGGAGGGTTTTTACCCATACATCAAAGAGACTTTCTGATCCCTTACATACATATGCATAGCAATAATGGACGATGGGAATGGTGATTGAATGGATGGCTTTGGGAGGTTTTTTACCAATACATCAAAGAGGCTTTCTGATCACTTACATGTGCATAGCAATGGTGGACGATGGAAATGGTGATGGGGTGGCTTTGAGAGGTTATTTCCCTAGATCAAAGAGACCTTTTAGTCACTTACATGGGCATAGCAATGATGGAAGCTGGAAAGGGTGGCTTTGGGAGGTTTTTTCCCCTAGATCAAAGAGACCTTTTGGTCTCTTACATGCGCATAGCATTGATGGTTAATGGAAATGGTGATGGAAATTAAAAAAAAGATAAGCAACTAAAGCAACTCGAAGCTGTCAAGGCTCAATCGCGTATTTGTGGAAATAACGTCTTTGCGTGATAATAGCGATTGAACCATCATGGCGATATTGCAGTGGCCCGTCACAGAATGTAGTGTGAAGGGCCATTACAATTAGATTGCTAACAGGCAGATAGTATAGCTGACCAATAAAATTAAAGGTTAATAATTATTAAAAGCTGGTATCATTTATAAAATCCTAAATTTTATGTACAATTACTTAACACATTTTATGCAATCCTACAGAACTTCTTTGAAAACAAAAAAAAAATGCATTGTTTACAAAGGACGATGACTTTTAATAATAACATAAAATTCTACTATTTTGAGTGTGAAAGTGGCAATATTAGCAGATATTAATTAAAATATAGAGGAATTATAATGTATTAAAATTATGAATTATGTATTGGAATTATGTTGTGTGTGTATCTAATAAAAAAGCATAATTGGTGCGAATGTTAGCTCAATCGACGATATTAAGCATTAATTTTTCATAGTTCAAAAGTCAATCATCTAAAAATTTCGGCAGACATCAAAACAAATTTAAGTGGAATGTTTGTCTTATATGGAGCAAATTCCAGCGCAATAAACAAAATAAACAGGTCAAGTGTGCTAGTCAGCACACAGCGAGGGTCCGTAGGCCACACTATATAGTGTTTAACTGTAAAGTGTATAAACAGTGGTTTTTTAAAATGCTAAAAAGCTTACTTTGAACCATTCTAAGGGTCTGATATTCTCAAAACACACTCTGATAAAGTATTCTTTTGCTACTGAACAGGACTACAACCATATAAATACATCGAAAAGACCATAATTATAAAAAAAACGTATTTTGTCAATAAAAAATAAAATAACATTTTTTTCGAAATTTCCAAAAAGTGGTATCTTTACTTTTGGTCGAAGAATGTTCAGGAATTTTTTCAGATTTTTTGCACTTCACATAAGCGAGATAGAGGGGGGGGGGCACGTTTCACACCCACTTCAAACTTGCCTACGCTCGCCCTATCAAAGTTATATCCAAAGAATTATATATTTTTGTAATCAGCTCGACGTACCCTTTCATATGATACCCCTCACGGTGTCGAAAAAAAAAATAAAAAAAATTTAACCCTTCAGTTTTTTACCCTAATTTTTTTGAAAAATATTTTTTATAAGTCGCTATATTTTTAAAATATGTGGGTCGGTACAAGACACATACATGCCAAATTTCAAAGTGATCGGACGAAAGGTGTAACCGTAAGAGCACGCGAGAGGACGGACGGACAGACACACGCAGGAAAATATAAGGGTCCTTGGTTTTGCCTACGGACCCTAAAAATGTTTGCGTATTTATTTTTGATATTTTTCCTGACAAAGTAAAATGGGATAATGACGTCACAAATACATAATTTTCCAGACAGCACAAATAGATGTAAGAACTGATTTGTATACCAAGTTTCAACTCTCCAGCTAAAAAAACTGAGGAAATTATGCGTGCCCCAGACAGACATCCAGCTAAAAACTGGCCTAACCAAATAGTCTTAAAACTCTCAAAACGGATAATTCAGTTGAAATCTCGGTTCCTGATTTTTTTGGGGTGAAAACAACATTTTCCCTTCAGGCAAGAACATTTACAAAGTTAATATTCATAAAATGAATAAAAATATATAGTAAATTAATAAAAAGTTATAGAAGTATATATTATATATGACAGGGGAAAGAACTTACTGAGAGTCAGTTATAAAAATGTTTTGTTATGAAAGCCTTTAATAGAACAAATAAGTCACACTCCCCTCATGTGTTATTAGTAATAAATATATATTACTGCTTTCCATTGATTGCAATTTTTGCTCCTTAAGTGGCAAAAAGGCAAATATATTAAAGTGCAGAAATGCTCATCAACTTAGAGGGTTTTGTTATATCGCTTTCAATCATGAGCTTATAAAGTCTACTGTCTGGACTTTGAATGGGCTTCGTAAGTCTTATTTTCAGATTAAACCCATTCTTGCCAACAGAAAAAGGTAATAAGCCCCTTATGTTTAAGTGCCCTCACACAACCCATTTAACCAAGAGTAAATCTGTTCTTGTAATGATAAACCCGAACCCTCTAAGTAATAATATTTTTGGAAAACGACCGTAAAGCTATTTAATGTTTATTATACTGCCAACCAAAAAAGGTATTAATGGAAAAGCAGTATTATTTTATTAAATAATGCTTTATAATACAGATCCTAAGAAGATTTCACTATTTATGTTATGAATACTTGAGAAAATCAACTCCTACAAAGTGCTATTTACAAATCACATTTAGTTTTACTTTTCCTGATATAAGGAAAAATATTGTTTTCACCCAAACATCCAAAGCTGAGATTCAACAGAATTGAATAGTGGACCTGCGCCTTCTCATCGAATTGAATCTTGGGATCTCGGCGCATGCTCCAAACTACTTCTATAATCCGATTTGGGTGATTTCAAGACAATTTGAGTGGTTTTGAGCTGGATGTCTATCTAAATATGTCAGTCAGTCTGTCTCTCTGTGTCACACATAACTCCCACAGTTTTTAGGGTAGAGTGTTGAAACTTGAAACTAAAATCAGGCCTTTACATAAGTTGTGCCGCCCGGAAACGCCCGGAAAATCATAAATTTGTGACGCCCATTTTGTTGAGTCGGCAAAAATCTTTTAAATTTTCCAAATTGCGTTGAAATTTGCACAAATTATCTTTTTAATAAGACGAAACATTTTCTGAATTGAAATTGCCACCATTTTGAAAATATCGACTTTTGAACTTTAAAAATTTAACCCTAAATAATTTCGGAACTATTTCGCCAATTGAGCTAAAATTCGCACTAATCATACGTTTATATAAGAAAAATAAGTACCTTTTAATACAACTCAACATCTGCCACCATTTTGGAATTATTTAGTAAGGATAATTCCCGAGACGCCTCACGTCCGATTTATTTTATTTTTAGAAAGGCTGTTTTTACCACTTCATCAAACGTCATTGAAGTGATGTAATGATGAATTTAAAATGTCAAACACGATGGTATGTTTAAAAAAAAATCCTTAGTTATAATACAGGGTGGAGCACGGCAGACGTATGAATTTGAAAATGTAATAAAACACAGAATGTTACAAAATAATTTATTTAAAAATTTGTTCCTGATTTAATAACATAGGAAATTTAAATTTACCTAGGTTTAAACAAAGTATCGGATAAGAGGTTCCCCTCACACTCCAAACACTGATAAGGCCTTTTTTCGAAATTTTTGTGCACTTTTTCAAGCATTTCCACAGGAATTTCAGCAATTTTGGCTCGAATGTTGTTCTTGAGGGCTTCCAGGGTTCTGGGACGATCGCTGTACACCAAGGATTTAAGGTATCCCCTCAGAAAAAAATCACAAGGAGCCAAATCAGGCGATCTTGCTGGCCAGTTTAAATCACCTCTTAAAGAGATGAGACACCCGGGAAATCTGTCTTGCAAAACGTTTACGCATACCCTTGCTGTGTGGGCTGTGGCCCTGTCCTGCTGAAACGTGGAACATAAACTTCCCGTCCCCCTCTTTCAAACGACTCTACTCTCAACCGTCTAGGACCAATAGGAAGGGAGCAATCCCCTCTTCAAATTCATACGTCTGCCGCGCTCCACCCTGTATAATTTTAATATTTTTAGGTGTTATGCGAGACCAACAGACAGACTGACAAAAACAGACAGGCATCCAGCTAAAAACCACTCAAATCGTCTTGAAAACACCCAAAACGGATTATAGAAGAAGTTTTGAGCGCCTAGATTCCAAGATTTGATTCCATGAGAAGTCGCAGGCCCTAAGATTTGACACAGTTTAGTGCAAATGAAGACTTATGTCTTAATCAGATAAATAAATATGTGTAATTTTGACAGTCAAATATTGTTAATCTGCATGTTTATAATATTTAATAAAATTTAACATTTAATATCTATATAAAATGCAAAGAAATAAAATATTGCACATAGAGAATAATTCAAATAAATAATTCATTCATTCAAAATCAAACAATAATGAATAATATAATAACTAACTCCATACATATTTAATCGCATACAAATGTTACGTTCACTGAATAATTCATTTACAAAAAATAACTCATTGTCAACCACATAAAATAAATTACTAAATCACATGCATAGCTAAATTTGAACTAATAATTTAAAACATTAAAAAAATACCCATAAAACCGTAGCAAAAAGTTTGTCCTATACAACTCGAAATAATGTCTCCAATATACAAGTGCACACCGTAAAATCTCGCACATAATAAGAACTCGCTTATAATACGCAGGCCAAATGTAGGGCACAAATTTCAGGGAAATTAAAGTTACCGCATATAATAAGCACCCGAAGTAAGGGGATAATTGTATGCTTGAGCGAATTGTACAAAAGATTATAGTATTTACTTTTTATTTTTTTTTTTTAAATTTAGGGAATTTTAAGAGGAAAAAACCATTATTTAATTTAGATGTAGAAGGTATTTATTATAAAACCCTTCTGAATTTTAAGGATGCTTTAAAATAAATCACATGTTTAAGAGACATTATAATACATTAATAATACATTTGATTTTTGACCGAGCGAAGCGAGGTCTATGTTTTAACTTCTTTGTTCCCCAGTCTTCCCCAGGTACTAGACCGATTTGCATTTCGTCTGACAATGTTTGTTACGCGCTTACGGCTAAACGCTTTATTAGATTTCCTTCAAATTTGGCATAGATATTTTTTAAAGTCATAAAAAACAACGTATGAGTTTTATATTTAATGAATTTCATTTTTAAATTTTTAAAAAAATAAAACAAAAAAGGTTTTTTCTAATTTATTTTTTGTTTATCTTGAAATTTGGCATGAATGTTACTTCAAGTTGGGAAAATAAATATATAGTTGTTTTTTTTTTTATAAAAAAATTGTTATTAATTTAAAAAAAAAATGTTATTTAGACTTTTTTTCAAAAAAAAAGAAAAAATTATTTTATTTTTTCTTGAAATTTGGAATAAATGTTCCTTTAAGACATTAAAATCGATGTATGTATATGATTTATTTGTTTAAAAAATGTTTAGAATTACCATAAAAATAACCTCCCCTGCAGGGAATCGAACCCGGCCTCTCACTGTCCTCGTTTAAAATTATTTTCTCAGAAGCTAGATTTTTCCCGGGAAAACGACTTATACCGTTAAATTCGTATTTAAATAAACTACATATTAAAAAAAATTAATTAAAAATTGTCGGAATAGTTCTCGAGAAATAATGTTTTTTCAGAGTTTTTAGGGGGAGTGCGCCCAAATTTATTGCTTAAATTAATTTCTCGATTTCACCTCGGGTTCTCATTTATCCTCTAAGTAATTGAAATCGATTTTTATGGTTCATATTGGAATTAAAATTTTACAAATACCATCAAAAATAACTTCGCCCCAGCGGGGAATCGAACCCCACCTCTCACTGTCCGCGTTTAAAATTATTTTCAAAGAAACTAGATTTTTCTCGGGAAATCGAGTTATCCTATAGATTCGTTTTTAAATAGACCCTCTGTAACGTTTAAATTTATTTCTAATTTTCGCGAGGTCTACTGTTCACAGAACTACTAGTATAATAATAATTTAAGAAAGGAGGTCACAGGCCTTTGAATACAGCATTAAAATAAAAATAGTTTTCGGTAACAGCCCACAGTATTTTAAAATGTTTAAATCAATGTTTTTAGTGAATTTTTGTGGAAAAAAAGATACCAAGATTTTATAATTCAAATGGTTGTATTAAACGATATTTTGTGGTAATTGTTATATATATATGTAAATTTTGGTTAGACAAATATACATTTTAGATTGAACAACTTGTTTTTAATTCAAGTATTAATTTTCATCAAGTAAATAATACACAATAATTATTTAAGCGGTTTCATTTTATTACATATTTTAAAAAAGAAGTACAATCAAATATAAATAGTTAGCTGAAATCAGGTGTGGAGAGTCATCTTACACGCTGAAATTATGTATTGTGGCAGTAGGTAGTTTTATGGTTATTTTTTAATTATCTACCTTTAATGAAGTTAGAGAAATCAGTAGGTAATTGGTTTCACTGGCGTAAAATACGGACATCAATTTGAAAAGGAAAAAAGGTTTTCTGCGAATTATACGCGAGATTTGAAGGTGATTTCATTGTCTAGTGATTTCCGCTATGTCAGTTGCTCTCGTTATTCTGGGTTAAATTGAATTGTTATTAAACATTCTATCAAGATATGAAGTACAAATATTTCTTCCCTACAAGGAATGGGATCCAACCGACAACCTCACCCTATGAAATGAATTTATTTTCACCAATATCTAGGAATCTAGATTTTAACGCTAAAATGATAAATATAGTTAGATTTGTATTTAAATGGACTACACATTTTAGACATTTTTTTAATCAAAATTGTCGAAACTGTTTTTAAGAAATAATTTTGTTTGACGTTTTGCCGGAGTTTTTAAGGGGGGCGGCGCCCTTAAATTTAACAGCTCTGCTAAATTGGGTACGATTTGTGGAAAGTTTTTTCAGAACATTAATGCCAAATATAATTGAAATTGGCACCAATAGCTTAGGCTCCACGCGTCTACACAGACAGAAAACGGAATATGGACATGATTTTATGATTATAGTTTTTTGCTTTCAAAAAACATTAAAAACTCAAAATAGAAGGCTCGCGTTATCACAATTCCTTATATTCTCGTACTATATATTATACTACGTGTGAAATAAATTAAACATAATTTGAAAATAACACACGTAGACAGAAAAGTAGCAACGACAGATGGTGTAGCAAGGCTGCAATATATTGACACGTCAGAAAGGAGATGGATGAAGATTCCTCCGAATCCGCGGCGTAGGGAAGAAACAACAAAACAATAACCTGCACTACTCACAAAAAAAAAAGAAAAAAAAAAGTCTAATAAATCGAACAAAACTTTATCATATACAAGATATTCTCAGATACTGATACTGTATTTACATCCCATAATAACTCTTCGGAGATACAAAGCCATCAACATGCGCCAAATAAGGTACAACCGTAAAGGTATCACCATTTAAGGTACAACCGATGAAGATACGACAAAAAGTAATAGGACCAAAGTTGTAGATCTCTTAAAATCAGTTACCGCTGGTAGTATCCGTTTTCCAATACGTTAATAACCGTTTAGCCGCAATACGCCTCTAAAACTACTTAAAAATCAAGTCGCCCATTTTTATTTTTTTAAGGAGGGAAGCAGGGGGAAACGAAAACTTTTTATAATTATTTTGGTTCACAATATGGACGTTGCGCGTCGAATGGCGCAAACCGCAAGTCTTTAGCTCTACTGGAAGTGGGTAAACATTAATGTCAGTCAGTCAATCAATAAAATCATATTTATTTTAATAGGTACTTGTTTAGATGGTTACTCCCATTGTTGGTTACTCCCCAAAAGTGAGTAACCAAGTCCTGGTTACTCACCAAAAGGGAGTAACCAAGAAATTATTATCACAATAATGGAATAAAACAATGTTGAAATAATGAAAAACAAATATATGCTTTTATATTCAAAAATATATAAAGATACAAAAAAAATTAATCAATAAACGACGAGATTTCCTCCCACAAAGCCTTTGACTAGAAAGATTTGTCGATATCTTAAAATTGAGGTAAATCTGCACTTGAGCACCCACTTATTTATAATTGTCCGATTGACTTCGGGTTTTTTTTAAACTGTTCCTTTTTACATTTTAACAACTATTTACCATGTACCGTGTCGATAAAATCAATAGTTTATTTTTAAAAAAATATATAAAATATCCACTCACGTACATACGGGAAATGTTGGGAAAATGGGGGTTTTTAAGGGTGGGGGATTCACTCAGGATAGCTAAAAACCTTGGAATTGGATGCCAATTATAAAAAAAGACAGTATTCTTCGTAAATAAATGTTTTATAATGAAAAAAATACATCGTTAAAACACTCAAAAAATCTTCGTCGGCCATTATATACATGAACGTAGTAAATGTTATTAGTAGATAAGATAACAGTGACTATCGATATAATAGGAGAATATATATCGATATCGAAACGTGTGTTCAAAGAGTCATCACGTTTGTAGCGGTACATTTAAGACTCGTCAAAGAATTCTCCTTCTGTTTCTCTTTATGCTCTGTCACAGTCCTTATGCTCAAATCTTCAGCACTTTCTTATACAAAAGTGTGATGTTCCTTCGTCCTAAAGCACATATAAATAGATATCCCTTAGTCCTAATGTATTGTTAGATTAAGGGTAATAAACTTTCCTATTTAAATTCCTTTGTCTTAATGCCTATTAAGACAAAGGGATATTCAGTCTAATGTACATTGGGACAAAGGAACATCACACTTTTGTATACAAAAGTGTGATGTTCCTTTGTCCCAAAACACATAGAACTGGATATCCCTTAGTCTAAAAGATTGTTTGATGATTAAGGGCAATAAACTCTCCTCTTTATATTCCTTTGTCTTAATGACTATTAAGACAAAGGGATATTCAGCCTAATGTACATTGGGACAAAGGAACATCACACTTTTGTATTCAAAAGTGTGATGTTCCTTAGTCCCAAAACACATAAAACTGGATATCCCTTAGTCGAAAAGATTGTTTGATGATTAAGGGCAATAAACTCTCCTCTTTATATTCCTTTGTCTTAATGACTATTAAGACAAAGGGATATTCAGCCTAATGTACATTGGGACTAAGGAACATCACACTTTTGTATACAAAAGTGTGATGTTCCTTAGTCCCAAAACACATAGAACTGGATATCCCTTAGTCTAAAAGATTGTTTGATGATTAAGGGCAATAAACTCTCCTCTTTATATTCCTTTGTCTTAATGACTATTAAGACAAAGGGATATTCAGCCTAATGTACATTGGGACTAAGGAACATCACACTTTTGTATACAAAAGTGTGATGTTCCTTAGTCCCAAAACACATAGAACTGGATATCCCTTAGTCTAAAAGATTGTTTGATGATTAAGGGCAATAAACTCTCCTCTTTATATTCCTTTGTCTTAATGACTATTAAGACAAAGGGATATTTAGTCTACTGTACATTGGGACTAAGGAGCATCACACTTTTGTATATAAAAGTGTGCTCTTTATTGATATGTAACTATCGATCTACAAGTAATAATCGATTAATCATATCAATTGTACAATGTGTGGGAATAGCGTATGTATGCGAGTGTTCTTGTCTGCTGGATTTAAAAAAACGCCAATTATTCTTCTTTTTAATTCTTCTTTTTAATGAAGAATCCGAAGAATTGTTTTGTTTACATGATGAGTTATAACATCGCGCCATCACATTTATACAATATGCATTGAATTATTTATATTATTCTATAATTTTATGTTGCTATTATTTTGTTTTACGTGTTTATACCACCAGTTTTGATGTTTTAAGCTATCTTGAGTGAATCCCCCACCCTTAAAAACCCCTATTTTCCCAACATTTCCCGTATGTACGTGAGTGGATATTTTATATATTTTTTTAAAAATAAACTATTGATTTTATCGACACGGTACATCGTAAATAGTTGTTAAAATGTAAAAAGGAACAGTTTAAAAAAAACCCGAAGTCAATCGGACAATTATAAATAAGTGGGTGCTCAAGTGCAAATTTACCAAAATTGATAATAATTTCTTTCTAACCGTGGATAATAATCATTACAATACATAATAATAATATAATAGCATAATTACCTAAAAAAATTACAATAATCTACAACAGTTGCTTGTGAAATTTTAGTGCCATCACTTCTTCTCAATTCACTTTTAATTGCATCATAGGTGTAAATTCCCAAACACCATAAGAAACTCAGATGAAAAATTTCTACAAGTCCCAATCTGGCTCCTTCAAAGAAAGTCCCAGACAGTGCACCTAATGTTTTTCTACAATTTTTTCTAGGACAACACCAAGTCCCATACTGTCGCCTTCCTACTGGTGGGCGAAGTTTCATATCTCGTCCACATCCATTTTATTGGCATGCCCGATTTTTTTGAGACACCAATACCTATAAGCAACAATAAACGCTCAGATAAGAATACAATACAATACTATATTACTGTTACACTAAACACGCAATAGTAAAATTAAAAAAAAAACTAAAGATATTAAAATAAATAGAACTTACCCTGTAAGAATTTGTAAAGATCCCAATTAGATTTATCTTCGGTTAATTTATAAACATCTCTTAGGGTTAAATCGATTAACACGTCCATTTGAGTTTTATTTAAAAATATGAATAAATTTAAATCACACAATTAAACGCAGACAACTTCCAAATTTGAAAAGTCAAAGTTTTAAAAAAATAAAATTTGGCATGACATGACATAAAAAAAATAAAAAACGCCTCAAAAATCTATATAAAATAAAAATACATAAAATATTACAAATATGACCAAGGGAATAACAATAACATACAATCTTATAACCAACCATATATCAATCTAACATAGTCCTTATGTGTTTATAAATACTATAATAATCATTTTTTTATGTTTGTGTATGAACGAGATGCAATAGGATCAAAGACGGAAAAAAAACAAAATCACATAACAAACATAAAACATCAATACCAAATCTAAATCTTATTAATAAAACACCTTAGACTAATTCAATTTGTTTTTCCATTTGGAATTTTTCAAAAGGGAGTAAATATCTGAATTAGTCTAAGGGGTATTCTTATTTAGATGGTTACTCCCTTTTAGAATATTATTAAAAGGGAGTAACCATCTGAATTAGTGTAAGGGGTGTCCTAATTTAGGTGGTTACTCCCCTTGGTATTAATGTAGGGGAGTAACCATCTGAATTAGTCTAATGGGCAATCTTATTCAGATAGTTACTCCCTTTTAACGTATTATTGAAAGGGAGTAACCATCTGAATTAATCTAAAGGGTCTTCTTATTTAGACGGTTACTCCCCTCTCCCCTTGTTATTAGTGTAGGGGAGTAACTATCTGAATCAGTCTAAGGGGTATTCTTGTTCAGATGGTTACTCCCCTTTAATAATATTATTAAAGGGGAGTAACCATCTGAATTAGTCTAAGGGGTGTTCTAATTTAGATGGTTACTCCCTTCATAAATTCTTTGCGAATATTCTCTTTCCCCCTATTCTAACCCCAACAAAAGCCCCAATGCTTTTCTACATCCCCGGGTAAGAATGTATTAAATATTAAAATTGATAATAACTAAAAATAGAAATAGCCAAATCAAGAAATTAGGGGAGTAACCAAAAAAGGGAGTAACCAACTAAAATCAACAAAGGGGAGTAACCTACTAAACAAGGTCACATAAATAAAAAAACGAATTGGTTACTCCCTTAAAAGGGAGTAACCATCTAAACAAGTGCCTTTTAATAAACATCTCAGGTATATTTTAATAAATATAAAATAACTTTAATGCTTACTTATGTATCTACATTTTTTAATCAGAATCGTCGGATGAATTTTAGAGATTTTTTTTTTTTTTCACGTTTCTCAGAGAATTTTTGATAGTACCTCCAAATTCAAATATAAAATTTATTTCTCGATTTCTTCTCGGTGCATAATTTTTCTGATCCTGTATGGCATTAGTTTAGACTGCATGCTTCTGCACAGAACAGACGACAGACAACAGTCTACAAATGGCAGACATACATTTTTTTTAAAAAACTACTTTTTTAGACTCAGGAGACCTCAAAACGTGTAAATCCATCAAAATCTCAAAATAGAATTTTCAGGATGTTACAATATACATACAAGTATATGAGGAAGCAGAAAGGACTAAATTGTAAAACACAGGATACGTTGAATGAATAATTCATTAGAAGAGGTAATATAGTCAGCAATACAACAACAAACAACCGATTCATATCAACACATGTTAGTCACATGAAATGAACAATGACTAAATCTTTTACAGGTTAATTCAAATGAATAATGTATAAGGAGACTGAAAGCAAGAGTTTTCTCTGCAAGACCTTCCAAGGATTAAGAGTGTTGAACTCTTCAAGAACCACTTAATCTAAGATGAAAAAGATAAGAAAGAAGAAAGAGGGAAAGTTAGGATGTGAAGATCCAAAACGTAAAGGAAATTCTATTTCCCGTTCTTCTATGCAAAACACCCCGTCTAAAACCAATTATAAACCTTCTGTGTTTTAATCCTTTCTTAAAGTTGATTAACAATACACGTGTAATGTGAAAAAGTCCGTCTGTATGTAAACTCTCTGTCTCGCTATGTAAACAAGTTGATAGGAAAAGTGAGAAATATTCTGATAACTTTTTCACTGTGAATAATATCCTAACTCTCACAAAAAGCTTTTTAACTTTTAAACTTTCAAAATTAAGAAAAAAGTTAACAGAAGTTAACATGCTTTGACTTTTAACAATTTAAGAACAAAAAAGGTAGCAGGGAAATGAACGTGGATTTACAATATTTACGTTACGTCACACAAGACAAATATGATATTGTTGCATATTACGAGAGAAAAAAATGTTTGCCACAAATCTAAAATATTTGTTTGGTTAACTTAACCAAAAGGAATCAGACGGGAGACGTCTCGGAACTTTTTCTCACCAAACATAAACATATGAATCGCAACCGAAAAGACAGCTGATAAAATAAATAATATTAAATATTTCAATATGTAAACAAACTCTTTCCAAAATAATGTACCTATTTGATATATATAAATGCTTAAAGGCCCCCATACACGATCAAACACAATCAGCAAAATGTTTGCGCAAACCTGATGTCGGGCAAATTTAGGCCATACACGTCAAACATGATGTTTGCGCAAACATTTTAACCGTGTATGGGGGCCTGTATGTTATCCGTAATAATCCAAGCACAGGAAAATATAAGGTTGCTCCAAAAAAAATCATCCCCCAAGAACTATAAAAATTAAAGTTTATAGGATCAAGAAAATGCGTCATGTGGGAGTCATAAATTAAAGAGGAGGGCGTCTTGAGTACAAATTTACACCGCATTACTTCGAATACACTTGTTTCCCAGTTTTATTTTTGTCAGGAATGTATTTAACGTTTCTGAAGAGATTTTGGGTGGAAGGGGTTCTAACTATTTATTTCTTGTTAGCTTCAACATTTTATTTCATTGCTATTTCTCAGCCAGCATGGTGTCAGTCTTACATCTAAATAAAGATACAAATTCGTGTTATATAACTAAATAAAGATTCAATATTCCAACTATCTTTGATTGCAGCGCTTATTTTCTAGCCCTCGTGGCCCTCGGAGGAACTTCTTTCCTCTGGTGAGTATGCTTCTCAAGTCCTAGTTTAGCACATCTAACTCAGTCTAGTTTTTGTCTTGTGTCTCGTTTCATTATCTAGACCACACACACGTCATACACCTTATTTCTGCATTGACATACCACACCTTAAATATTGTCCGAAATTGTATTCAGTGTTTTATTAATTACTTTCCCCCAACCGCAATAAAGAAGACTGCCTAAATTTAGACATCAGGGAACATTTTTGGTCTCGTGTCTGCCTGTGTGTCCGCGAATCCTTGAAACTTATGACGATAACTTAAGTAAGAAGACATGTACATTTTACCAATGCCCAGGACGAGTTCGTTGGACAACGTTATCCGTCCAAGTGTTCACGCGCAACGCTCGCGTAAACATGAACTTCAAATTTATAATTCGAATTTTAGGTCGGGAAAAAAGTCTATTCATGTATTCAATGAGACAATCATGTTTTACAAATACATTTTTATGTTAAAACAAACAGCGACACAGCAATGAATTGTTAAAGATCGCTAAAAATATGAATAGTTTTTACAGAATAAACAATATTACAATAATGTTAATGTTAATATAACAATATAATACATGATAGGATGCGAGGAAGCTATGTGCCACACTAATTGCCAGTCTATTTTTTTAATTTCAAGGATGATATGATTTCAAAATTTAAATTTTGGTACACAGGGGTACAGGGTATGGGGTACAAAAGTCAAAATAGTATACACCCTTCATGATGCATGTCGTTGAAAAGCTCTTTAAGAGTGCAGTAATTGTTGTTACGTACACTTTTGCCATATTTTCATATAAGAGGGGGTAAAATGGAAAAGCAGGAAAAAAATTTTTAATTATAAATTAATTTTTAATTATAAATTAATTTTTAATTATAAATTAATTTTTATTTCTATAAATGTTAGTAGATAATTAGATTTGGGCCTGATTTTGTGACGTCATACTATTCACTAGAACGTATTATTAAAAGGAGGGTTTGGGAACGCAGGACGTGGGTATTACACCATTCTTTACTTCCCTACACAACGCATTTCGCCATTGCTCTTTTACTTCAAGTTTAATTATATATACTGAATGGAATAGTGAATAATATTGATCATTAATAAAAAATTGTAAATAGTTCATTGTTTATTAATATCGATAACAATTATGGTATATTATCAGTATAAGCCATCCATTGTTATTCTACAACGAATACAGATTCTAGATTACATACACATCACCCATATTTAAATATACAAAGGTAAATAATTATACAATGGCAGGATAACGTCTGCCGAGGGGGGGGGGGGGGATTGACTTATATGTGTGGTGTGTTTATCCACGTGTAAGTTCATCCCAAAACAAAAGAAGCATTTCATGAAGGGGAAAAAACTTCCCAAGGGAAATTAAACCTTAAAAATTGAATTTAATTTTGAATGTAGGTGGTAATACGGCTGAAATAATAAGAGCAAAACACAACCACCTGGGTAAATGTATTCCGAAATAGAAATGACATGGAAAAAAACAGACTACAGAAAATGTATGATATATGTAATTCATTTATTCTCAGAACTGTAAAAGGAAACGCTAAATACTAAACAAGCAGTATTGTATGTTTACAGCTTACAATTTTATATATTATTTATTTCAAAAGCTGTCTAGAAGGTTGTCGTTTAATTGTTTATCAACGATTGTAACGAAATATAAACATTGTATCTCTGTTTAGATGCGTAGAAAGTAATTCTTTACGCATTGTATTCATTGCGCATGCGCGTCTCACAATTCTGAAGAATTCTTCAACTTTACTCACGATTAGCGAGTTTGTTTACATTTAACAAAACTAATTTGATGTTTGTTTAATAAAAGTAACTATTTATATCGAGTTTTTTTTTGTTGTTTTCTTCCCGGCGCTGGAGTGTATTTTTCACTGTCTGTTTCCCGTAGTTAATAATAATTATAATTTGATTTAAATTAAAATTTAAACTTTCCGTAGTATGAAAACAACCAAAAACTTAAAAATTTAATATCGAGTTTTTTGTGAAAATCAATGGATGATTTAAGTGATTATGACGAATATGAGGAGAATAATACGCCCCCCGAAATAATTACGGCACAAAATACAACTAATGAATTAATGTCATCTTTATCAAAAGAGAAATACGAACTTACAATCAGGAAGTTGATTGTATTTATTATTAAAATCTAATAATCGTAGATAAAGTAAGGTACGCAACTCGTGCGTAAACGGCATTTTGCATTGCTCGTGTGGTTTTACTACCCTCGCTGTCGCTCGGGTGCAAACTCCACACTCGCATGCAAAATGCTACTTTCCGCACTCGACGCGTAATGTACTATTACGTTTGGTTAGAAAAACTTTGAACAAATAATATTGAAAAATATTGAACGCTCCACGTTCGATTTATGCTTCCGAGCTTACCGAATAAAATGGAAGCTGAAAATTGTTTTTCTTGTTTCCGGTTTCAAATATATCATGGAAGAAATCCATTTCAGACATCAATGAACAATTCTTCACCTTTTGTCCGTCTGTCTGTCGATCTATTGGTCAATCCGAAATATAGGCGTCCAGACCTAAGCTCTTTTAATATTTTTGATTAACATATTTCAAGTCAAAGATTTAGGATTTTTGATTGAGGACACCCCATTCACAATAAAGGAATTGAAATCGCGGATTCAAGAATTTGTATCAGAAAGAAATTCCATTTACAAAATGGTCACCACTTTCATGAACTACAGATTCGTAACATTTTTTTGCTTGCAATACAAAATAATTTCTACATGAGCTCTTTGCTTTATTTTGCAATAAATAAAGAAAAAAAGTTTATAAAGTACCTAAAAAAGGGTTTAAACTGTCTCATCCTCCATATATTTATTAATATCATATTCAGTGAGGGGCTCAAGCTGTAGAGGACATTATTCTTTTATTTTTTATAAAGAAATACGGACAGGGATTAAGGGCGTAATCCCTAAGGTGGGAATAAATTTAAAAATGAAGAGAGAAGCTTCATAATAGAGGGTAGGACTTTCTTATAAACAAGAAAAAAAGGATTTCTAGTGCATAATTAATCTGCTATCTAGATAAACTTGTAATTAGTCTTACACCTGTTTTATGAATTAAATATAATTTATCTTTTACAGGTAATTAATGGATTTATTAGGGTTTCGAGGTCATCATAGAAACCCATTTGCTTTTAGTAGTTTGTCCATCCTTCCGTCTCATTTTGGATCATATCTTCCGACCTATTGTAGCTAGAGATTTGAAATTTAGTTTATCTACGATTGATACGAAATATAAACATTATATCTCTGTTTAGATGCGTAGAAAGTGATTCTTTACGTACTTGTATTCATTGCGCATGCGCGTCTCATGGTTCTGAAGAATTCCTCTTCTTTACCACACTAGTGCGGTAAAGAAGAGGAATTCTTCAGCTTTACGCACGATTAGCAAGTTTGTTTACATTTAACAAGACTAATTTGCTATTCTTTTATTAAAGTAACTGTTTATATCATGAATGAATCAAGTGGCTTTGACGAAAATGTAGAGAATAATACTCCTCCAGAAATAATTAATTCGGCAAAAAATACAACTCAAGATTAATGCCATCTTTATCAAGAGAAGAGATACGAACTTACATACAGCAAGTTTATTTTTTTCTGTATTTAATATTTAAATCTAACAATCGTAGATAAAGTACGGTACGCAACTCGTGGGAAAACGGCATTTTGCATTGCTCGTGTGTTTTTACTACCCTTGCTGTCGCTCGGGTGTAAACTCCACACTCGCTTGCAAAATGCTACTTTCCACACTCGACGCGTAATGTACTATTACAACTTACTTTTTTTGGCCAAAAGCAGGAAAAATGTTGCTATCTTCACAACTCGAAATTTTTTACGGCTAGCAATTGTAAACTGATCACAATGTTTTTTAAATTTTTGTAATTTTTGAGTGGAGTAACATTTTAAAGGTATTGAAATGTAGATCACAAATATACTTCGCGTTATAAAATGACAGTCATTTTACCACAAAAATTACCAAAACCAAACCAAAAGAATGTCCCCCCCCCCCCGCTACCCCAAGGACCATAAGCACTTAAGCACAGGTCCTATAGAAATGGGGGAAAAAAATACATGAATATCTCAGTGGGCGAATTTCATTTCCGGAAATTAATTTAATGACGTCAAAACTTAGAAAAAAAATCAATCTAATAAAAAAAAACCAATAAAATAAACTAAAATAAAACATATTTTAGGTGGCCGTAACTATGGTGACAAACTGTTCATTTTTTGTAATTTTTGAGTGTAGTATCATTTTAAACGTAATGAAATGTAGATCTCAAATATATTTATATCGCATTTTTAAAATGCCGGTCATTTTACTCCCAAAGTGCAGTTTATTATACATATTTTAGTAAAAAAAGAATGTAGGAATTACGAATTTTCATGACCGAAGAAACTCTTTTATTAGCTTGCTGGCAAGTACTTGACGGGATTTTATTCAATTTAAGCGAAATCCATACACTCAACAATACATACACCTTGTCGGTCTGTCTGTCAGTAACGTTTACGTGTCCAACGATAACTTAAAGTAAAAGTTGATTGATATAGTTGAAATTTGGTATACATGTGCCTTTTATTCAGTGGCGATCCTAGGGGGGGGCAGGGGGGGCTATAGCCCCCCCTGGGAGAAAATTAGCCCCCCCTGGAAGAAAATTAGACCCCCCGAGGCCCCGAAAGAAAATTAGCCCACCTTTAACATTTTTTTTAGGAAATATATTTTTTTTATTATTATTATTTTTAGCGTCCGAAGTAGTATCCGAAGTACTGATTAGCCTCCGAGCCGAAGGCGTGGACAGGCTATAAATAAACGAGGCAGAAATGTTTCCTTTGCTGCCTTGTTGCTGTTGCATACAATATTTTATCTACGGGCGGCAGAAAAATTAAACTGCTAAAATACTATCTTTATTAACATAACATAGTTAATTACTATGTGTCATATTAATAAGATAACATAAGTATTAACTATAATTAATGTTGATAAAGAAATCAAATATGAAGCTTGGGAATAATAAAAATTGGGAATAACAAAGTGATGCTATAACAACAAAATACAAAACACACGTTCATAACATACATAACTTCTGAATGAATAATGCACGCAATATAAAATATTTATTTATATTTTTACTAACAAATTAATAAAAGTATTAAAGATATGTTCTTCTGCTTAAAGAAAAGAAGTAAGTAGGATAAATCAAGAAAAGTAGCTAGTCTAATCTAGAATGACTTCAACAATAATATGGATGTTGGATGTTTACATGAAGCTGCAGTGTGGCCAGTGACCGCATTTTTTTTTAATTAAAGATCTACTATTCATTGAACTTATTTAACAGAATTAACAAATATAAACAAATTATTTTATTATAAAAACGTTTATTTATTAAATATTACTTATTAAACTATAATATACATACTATATAATAAGTTATAAGATAGAGATAATAGTATAAACTCTCATTGCCAACATTATAAAAGTAAAAATTTTGCTGCCTAGCCCTCAAAATGTTTCCTCATTTTTCCGCCTAGGCAGTAAAATCACATTTCTCTGCCCGAAATCAGTTCAATATTGCCTCATTTTGCTGCCGCAAGTAGATAAAATTATTTAATGATGATTTTGTAGTTTTAAGTTTATATTTTCACGGGAAGAAGTTAAAAATTAAATATGAGCATGCGCAAGTCCAAAAATTTATATTTTTTAAAAGTTTCGAGTAGGTATCAAATGAAAGCTGCTGAATCGTAAGTTACAAATATATATTTGCTTTTTTAAATGTTGCATTCCTTATTGGTTAAATAAAACATAATATACCCAAACAAAATCCCCCCCCCCCCATCCACTATATAACGGCTGGTCCTAAAATTTTGAAATAATTCATGGTTATACCTTATTGTGGGGCAATGAAAATTCCGGGAGTGCATCCCCAATTTTCAAAAATTGGCAATTTTGTGCATGAAAATGTGAAGTGCGCCCAATTTTTTTTTTTAATTTTGAGTTGGGTATCAAATGAAAGCTGCTGAGGAGTAGGATACAAATGTATGTATATATACTTTTTTAAATGTTGCATTTCTTATTTTTTAAATAAGTCAAAATATACTCAAAGATATCCCCCAACCACTATATAACGCCTGCTCCTAAAATTTCAAAATAATTCATGGTCATACCTTATGGTGGGGCGATGAAAATTTCCGAAAAAATGTCATTTATCTTGTCGTTATTACCGATAAAAAACATTGTGCCCCCCGGGGGATCGAACCAGGGACCCTTGAGGTCAGAGAAAAAAATATACAACGGTAAAAATTAATTATATAACGGGATATGCTTAATCATCTACAAAACCCTAAAAAGTACTTGGACGCAAGTACTTCCCCGTGATTTTTTAACTTAATTTTTTATTTTAGGGAAAATTATGGAAGGTTTTGGTTAGTTTAGGTTAAGTTTAAATTTTTTTGACCTTCTATCATTGCCACATTAAACGTGACACTTCGCATATATAAAAAAAATAAAAATAAAATATAATTCTGATTTTATCGAGATGCTACAACCGGAATCGTTTTTGCACAGAGATACTGTAAAAAAATACAAATTCTGTAAAAAGGAACAGTTAAAAAAAAATGAAGTAAATCGGACAGTACGAAATAGGTGGGCCAAGTAGTGCAGTTGCAGTTTTACCAATAATGTCCGAAAACCTAATCTAAAGTTTTTCTTTATCAAATTTTTGCTAGGGCCCCACTTTCGTCGGGGGGCTACAATAGCTCGACCACCTTCCCAAAATGCAATGTCCCATTTTGGACTAAACTTTATATTATGACCACCTTAAGAAAACATGTTTTTCACAACTATTGAAAAAATGACACAGTTTATTATAGATGTGAAGTAATATTGCATAATTGCTATTACCTGATCTATTTAATCTGCCATGATTAGGTGCACACCTTTTATTATTTTACAATTACTATTTTTAAGATTGCATTAAAATGTCTTCGTTGGTCAGAACACTGTAACGGAAATGTATAATATATATATAATATATGGTTCGAGTCCCGCTGCAGGGGTCTATTTTTCTCTGTCTATTTCCCATTGTTAATAATAATTATAATTTGATTTAATTTAAAAATAAAAATTCTTTTAAAAATACTTGTGCATACTTTTGTGCCAACGAAAGTAGTTTAATTTATTATATGAAAAAGAATTAAAATCAAATTTCACCTCAAAGAAGCATAAAAACGCTGTTTTGAGAGGTCATATTTTATAAATTTTCCTTCCAATAATGCACTGCTGTCGACGTCCATGTTAATTTTAACATTTTTGTTATCTATGAATATTATATTGTTTCTGACAATTTATACATTTTTAATTAACCTATACAGTTTTTAAACCAATCCTTTTGTTATCCTCATGTTAAAATTATTATTATTTAAAGACCAATACTTTCTTCTGTGATGATATGGTAAGTATCATAGGAGACTTTAAATAAGCCCCCAACTATACTTACAGTAGAACTTCCCAGTCCCAGTTCAATGGCAAGTATAACATTCTTGAATAAATTTAATTGTTTAGCCTCACGAAAAAATTACATAGAATGGCCTCTGGGAAGGACTGCAACAACATATAACATACAAATGAGTCCTTCCTGGTATATTAAAATGTATACTACACCCGCAAAACATGGGGGGCTTTAGCCCCCCCTGAACTTTTGAGCCAGGATCGCCACTGCTTTTATTAATGCTCACGCTAAGGCCTGAACTAAGGCTGATAGTTCTCCCACGATAGAATTATCATGTCAGTCAACCTGATTGAACAATCGCGGAGGTGTACAGTCTACACGTCGGGAGTAATCATACGTCAAAAGTTTTGTGTCTTGTACTCAAACTGATATCCATATTCAACATGTTAGACTCGGATACAGAAACGGAACAATAAATACATAATAATATAATATTATAATATATATACATAGAAAACATAATGTTTATACTGTAGTGAACAACAAAATCTGACATCAAATATGAAGACATCACATTTGTCGTCTTCTAGATCTTTTATCACGTGATATAAATGTATAAACAAACAGCCTAACAGCATCTAAACTCTGGCGTGATAGTTCTCTAGTCTGCTGCGTGAGTACTCTGACTGCCGTGATAGAACACTTAACTATCTTGTGTGACAATTAAATATCTCGAAAGAATCTATCACGTAGTCTACACAATGATAGTTGATGCGATAGTTGCTATCGTGACCGCAAATATCGCGTTAACTATCACCGTAAACGGAGCTTAAGTTCGTTGGACAGCGTAATCTATCACCTAGCGATCTAGCGTTCACACGCAAACTTGAGCTTCAAATTAAAAATTGGAATCTTGGGACGGATAAAAACAGGTTTTGTTTGGGTAATCAACAGTGGCATCGCTGTATCAAGTGATTAAAAAAAAAAATTAAATTGGCTTCATTGACACTTCTTGTGAAGCAAAAGCCTCCCTTTAAGGGGGTAAGAGTTTTGTGGCAATAAATAACAAAAAAGCATTTCATCAATTCCTCTTCTAATTATACATATTTTGGATAACTTTCTTCCAGCAAAATTCCTATCCTTTGCTGTTCTTTGCCACAAAATGCCTAGTTTCTCCACTATTTCATCCCTCCATCTCCTCCTAGGTCTTCCTCTCCTTCTTGAGTAGTTCAAAGGTGTCCAGTATGTTGAGATTTTAGCCCAGTATCAAGTGATAAAGATCGGTGAATCCTTTACAAAAATAACGATTTTACAAATATCTTCTGTTATAACATGTAGTTTTGAATAAAACTTTATATAAATTGTCTAAAGTACTATTGAAACTGGCATTTAAAATTTCAATTTGATTCAAGCAGGAGTTTATGAGTAGTGATGAGAAACATATTATATAATAATAGTTGAAAGTCAGTTTAGGCCGTAAGGGTTATGAAGGGGTGTAGTTATATAAGGTAACTAGCCTTCACCCCCACACCACTCGGGGCTCATGCTAGGAAAAAGTGGCTAGGTTTCCTATAATCATGTAGGCCAAGTGATAAAATAAACACCTTAAAAGTTTCGTTTTAAAAGCCTTCACAGAAAAGAAATCAAGACTATATACTATACATCGTCCATTCCATTATTGAGATTAAACAACCCAGCGAGACGCAGTTAAAGGCTATTTATTACAGGCAAAATATCTTCCATTTCATTATTAGGCACGATAAATAACCCATAAAAAATACATACTCTTTGGGTGCGTTCGGAATCACTAACCAGGTCGACCGAAAAGTAACTGGTGTGTCCGGAAGGACCTCCCTAAATGGATTCGACCGGAGCGGTCGCGACCGCTCCGGTCGAATCCAGAATACGGTTAGAAAACTACATCATGGCGGAATTTCATCGTTTGTTTTTGTTAAACATGGACCCGATATAGTTGGGTAACAATCTAAAAGAGAACCTTCAGCTGAACTGAAGGAGACGGTGCGGTCGAGAATATCTTAGTAGCATAATTTTGCTTGATTTATACACGAGAGATTATATCCAATTGTCAAACAGTTCATTTGTATATAGTATATATTTAAGAGATTGTATAATATATCATTTGTACACAGAAGAGTTGATTTTATCGAAGTGAAAAGTGCAGTACAAGGTTTCAGGAGAAAGATGCTGCAGAAAGTCATATTATTATGTGTAATCAGTAGGGCTCGGATTTGAGCATATTTGCATATTTTTTTCCTGAATAGTACTCATTGAAAGAAGCCTTTTGGTGGTATTTTCACCTTTCTGGGACCAACAGAATTTAAATTTATCGAGCATATAAATGCATAAAACGGCTGTTTTCAGAAAAGCATATAAATGCATATTCTTGTGGTTTTTCGTCTAAATAGGGTAAAGTGTACAATAATTGGCATAGCGACATTAATTGGCACTCATAGCTAGTTTTTCTCAATTATTAAGAAGACGGTTTTATTTAACAGTATGAAAAAGCGTTATTAGTGAAGGGGGTCTATTAAGAATCGAATTGAATACTCTTGTCGATTTTAGAACTTCGATTATGGGAACAAATCCCTATTTCTGTCAGGCACTACCAAACACCTGACTGAAGATGGCCGTCTCTTATCAAAACGGTAAGGAAACTACTCACTACCATTGTCGTTTAAATGGATTTAATATACAGTAATTGTGATGATATAATAATTTTATAAAAGCTTAAGCTTTATTGTTTAAGATTTTTGATTTTAAAAGTAAACTAATATGCGTTTGAACAAAGTTTAATAGGGGTGCCAATTATTAGAATCAAAATACGCATTTTTCTATTATTGTCACCCCAGGGTGCCAATTACTATACTTTATATTTTTACCATTATTTCAATTTTTTACATTTAAACAATCAATTCTATGTCTAGTAAAATTATGAAATGAAAATATTTGTTTCTCTCGTGTCAGAAACAATAATTGGCATGGGGTAATTATAGTAATTGGCTATGCCAATAATTGTGTTATCGTCATGGCAATAATACAATAATTGACAGTGTATATTATTGACAAAATAATAAGATAATATTCCTTTAAATTAAAATTAAATATAGTGGAAGCCCACCGATTCCATGGCCAAATAACGAATTATTTACTGACACTGATACTGATATTTTTCCACAAGTTTGAGTTAGGACGCAAGTTACTCCTGATAACTCCACCTTAGTAGATGTTACTCCTGGCCATCTTACTTCCTGATCGCCTTACTCCTAACCATCTTACTCTTGATAATCTTATCACATACAACACATCCATAAATTAAAAAATCTGAGCTCAGGAAGTCAACAGTATTTCCTTATATTTTACTCCTGAGGACCAAACATGAACAATTCATCAGTTGAGTCGCCATTACCAGCGATGATGAATTGGCCGGAGATACCAAAGAAAAAAGGGACGATAAATGTTGCTAATTTTCTATTAGTAAAGACTTCTAGACTGTGGAAGTCTTTGGTGGAAAAGAAAGAGAATGAGAAAAAAAGAGAGAAGAGGAGAAAAATTCAAGAAAGCCGAACAGAGAAAAGAAAAATTACATTTTTAAATCTTCAATATCATGCAATGCACCAAAATTGAATGATATATAAATATAAGTATATTTCTATGTTATCAGTGTGCTAAGAATAGTAAAGTAATATGTGATGTCTGCCAAAAGAAATTCCATTATTCTTGCATACAACATAAGGAAGATGAATATAGTGCAATGAACGCTAAAGAATTTACTTATAATAATATATTTTACCGATTTTGACTATTATTGAACAAAAATGGGACATTAAGTACCTAGTTTAGTTCATTTTATACCTAATCAATATTTTTAAAGTATAGTGCCTATCGCTTTTGAATGATATAGTAAATTAAGGAATTTGCAAATTTGTGATATTAATTTTAACCAATAACATGAGATGTTCCTATGTATTTAAGACTAAAGATTGTTATGATATAAGATATAGGCAGATGATAATTTGGCCAAATTCCCTTTTACTAGTCATGATAATGCGGCATAAAGGCTTATAATTTTAAGTATAGTTTACTCAAATTATTATCTTGATACAAATATTTTTTAATAATTATTTATATACCTTTCTACATAATGGTATATATTTTTTTAAATATGTTTATGTGAACGTAATATAAAATGAGCATAGTAAATTAACTTTTCTGTAACCTCATGTTTTAAAAAAAAACAAAAAAAAACTTTGAGGTATTAACTATCTTTCATTAAACAGAACTAATTTTTGTAGGAATAAGATTTTTTTTTTACTTCTTTAAGATCATTTTGTAGGATTAAGATGACTATACTTGTTGAATTTGTATTTTGTTGATTTTAGTTATTGAAATGTTTTATATTTATGTGTTTACCCACTTCAACAATGGTGTAACATACCATAATTTTAATCCAAAAAATGCCAGTGACAATTATTATGTTAAATTATTTAACCACTTCTAGGTGCCAATTACTATAATAACTATTAGTGCCGATTATTGTAAAACTGGGTGCCAATAACTGTAAAATCTGTTTTATCAACTTTTTTATTTAATTTCTTCAACATTTGTGGGATGATTTCGCTGTTGAAGGTTCTAAATTAAAGCCAGAAGCTTAATACACCCTATCTTAATTTTCTCATAAGTACTCAAATAGTACTCAAGTACTTAAAATATCAAATTTGTTCACGATATACATGTTAAGAGGCTTAAGGGTGCCAATTATTACCCACTTTACCCTACTTGGTTTTTATTCAAATTCTCTCCCCCCCCCCCCCCCCCCCCCATTCAGGCCCTGACTACCACGAACTTGACTGACTTTCATAAAAGCCTACATGAGCGTCATTTCTGAGGTCATCCTAAAGTTGGAATCTCGAGGGATGGAGTTGTTTGAAGTGGTCGCTACACTAAACGGAGTCATCAAAAAAGGCAACTCATGGCCTGGAGAGACTGGAAAAACTATGAAAAAAAGTTAGAGTTCGAGCTGGCTAAAAATCCCAGTTGGAGAGGATTGGACTTGGAGAGAATGCTGCTTGGTGAGTCAGCAATATCAGACGATTTTCCAAACTACTCTGCACAAGATGCAGCATCAGTTAAGTATTTACCTCTCGTGTCAATTGACGTCGAGAGATTTTATTGGCTGATTTAAGAAAATCACTTCAAAGTGAAAATATAGAAAACATCTTGACGTACAGACCAATACCAATCTACTTCATTGACTCACCTAATACCGAACATTTTGTTAATAAACTTTTAAACTATAACTTTAACATAAAAATTCTCATACATATACTTGAATCTTGTGGATATTGCAGTGAATCATACATAAAATTTGAAAATAATACTCGAATATAAAGATATACGAATTTTTTTTAAGATATACGAATAAAAAGATTAAGATATAAAGATATACGAAGATTTTTTCGTTTCACTGTCCTCTCTATAGTTTTAAACAGTGTTTTTCGAACATATTCTGCATATTTAACAGCATATAATGGGTTTTTTTCGAGCATATCTATCGAGCATGTAATAGGTTTTTCGAGCATATCTATCGAGCATAAAACATGGTTTTCGAGCATATCTGGAGATTTTATCGAGCATATCGATCCGAGCCCTAGTAATCAGAGATTTCAGTAGAAGGAAAAAGGAAAGGGATAATGGCTATAAACAGATTTAACCTGCAGGGGTGCAATAACTTATGTTTATGCACTTGAGGAATCGCAATAGCTTTACTTCTATCTCACACCAAGCAACAACCAATTTATAACCTCTCTTTGTTTATAACCTTTTCGGTCGACCACTGCCTTCAACCGCTCCCGTTTAGAAACAAAATTATTTGAAGCCGGCAAGACACTAACCACAACAAACCGCGGGTAAACCGAATGCGAATGGTTGACCGCGGTTAGTGATTCCGAACGTACCCTTAATCTACGCCTCAAGAATTTTCGTATAATATTTAAATAAATCAAACCCTGGTGGCTAATTTCCTAACTAAATTATACCGAAATGGTGCCCAGATGTTAAGTTAAAATATACGGATATTATTTATCTTATAGAGATGTATAATTGATGCGGTTTTCATCTCAATCAGCGAAATACTTAGTGCGTTCAGGTTTCAAAGTCTATATATTGCTGATGCCATTCAAAATGGCGTCAGATACCAAAACGAAACCAAGCGGAAATGATTTGTCTTATAAAGAAGCACGAGTAGTATAATTGGTGCAAATTTCAGCGCTATCGGAAGTTAACATTTTTTAATTTTTTTTTTAAATTTTTGCTGACTAAATGGGTTAGTGACAAAAAAAAATGATGATTTTCCGGGCGACACAACTACATATAAGGACTGATTCTTGTACCAAGTTTGAAACCTTTAGATTTAAAACTGTGGGGGTTGTGCTATGCATCGTTTTCTTTTGCTTCCGAGCTTACCGAAGGTAACGGAAGCTATGTGGTCGTTTCGAAGAACGAAAAAATTTTAGGTCTCCGATTTTAAAAATTCCAAGACAGAAATCCGTTTCAGACATCAGGGAACATTTTTGGTTCCGTGTCTGTCTGTCGGTCTGTCTGTCGGTCTGTCGTTCAATTTTTGCGAACCAACATATCTTAAAAACTACAGGTTCAATTTTTATGAAATTTGGGTGGTTGGTCATTATTAGCCCATTGTTGGTCCCATATAAGTTTCAACCTTCTGCGCCAATTTGTTTATCTTCTACATGCGCACAAACAAAAATTTATTTACACCTATAGCTTCAAAAGTACTTATCCGATTTGAATGAAACTTTTATAGTTTATCGAAAGTAACCCGCAGATGGCCACAGATTAATTTGAACAGTCTACGCTCTTTAACTTTTGCTAAATTGATACTTTAATTCGTGTAAAAAATCTAAACAATTTAGCCAGATTAAAAAAAACGGGGGAAACAATTAAACCAATTTGATAATAATGACTTTTAAAATCAATAAAGTTCATGGATAGGATGCGAGGAAGCTAAGTGCCACACCAATTGGCAGTCTATTTTAAGTTAACATCAATAACCGACATTGTTATGAAAATTAGGTTATTTTTATATAATTCTTAAAAACTTTGGTTCTACTCAATATTTTTCGAAGGAACTAAGCCTACAACATGCGAAACATGATGGCGCACACCTCTGCGAAAACCTATCTTGATTTGGTAGTTTTACCTTATAAAGTCAGACATACAAAAGTTAAGACCGGATTCGGTTTTCGGAATGTATGAAATGAAAAAAGTATCCAAACATTTTGCAATTCTGGGCAATGTACAGACAAAATTTTAATTTTATATACCTATATAGATGTTGGAAATGCATCCATCTTCCACTATGACACTCAACATGATATACCATTTTTTCGCTTCAATGATAGAGCCACGCGATGCCTAGTATAAATTTATTTAAAAAAAAAAAAACTATTGTTTGTAACGGGTCATAGATTTATATTTAGTCTTCTATGAATGAGGAGTGGACATTTTTTTTTAAATATTATTAATAAAAGTTTAATTGCAGAGAAATTTTTCTTAAACTCATCCACCTAGATGATATAATCGGGTAGAGGGTACCTCGGTACTATTCCTCACTTCGGAGGCCGCTAAAGTGGCCTCTCTAAAGTGGCCTCTCACTAAGCTGGTTCACACTCTCACTAAGCATTGGGCGTGGTCAGAAGGCTGACTGTTTTGAACTAACTGATTTTTTCATTATAATTTTTTTTAAAAAAAAAAGTGTATACATTATTTTTATTTATTCAATTTCATTTATTTAATTATTTGAATTTTGGCGGTATTTTGACAGATGTAAACAAACTTTAACGTTTATTAAAAGTATTGCATTCATTAATAATTATGTTAGTTATTAATAATTATGGAATTTCATCGTTTTTTTTACATGTTCCTTATTTTTTACCGGTTCCAACGATATGCTATATATCAACAACGTATTTATACTTTCGGTATTATAAACTGTCAAAGTTTCTAAATTAAAAAATCGATAACTTCAAAATGGCGCCAATATCAAAATTAAATTTGGTAAATTTGTTTGTCATACAGAGAGGCACATTCGTGCCAAGTTTCAACTCTCTAGGTTAAATACCCTGGGCGCTACGATGATACCCATACATTCATACATACAGACGTCATGTTGAAAACCACTCAGAGGGTCTTAAAAACACCCAAAATGGATATTTCGGTAGAAATTTCGAAAAAAAAATTGTTGGGTGGAAACAATAACTTTTCCTACCATTGATGAAGGAAAGTGATTAAATTGATACTTCAACTATAATTCATCTAAAAAAAGGTCACATAAATAAATAGAGGGAAATAATTAAATAAATTAGACAGGCAATAGAATAAATAATAAGCAATAAATAAATAAATAAAAGCATATGATTATTAAAGTGGTGGGACGCGAGGAAGCTATGTGTCAAACTAATTAGCAAACTATTTTACTAGCTTAAATAACAGAACTCTCGTGATAAGTTTATCCCATTTAATTTTCTTTTTTTATACCCCATATTAACTAAACGCTACAACCCGAATAAGATTCATAAACGTTACGACCCAAATAAGATTCATAAACGTTACGACCCAAATAAGATTCATAAACGTTACGATCCAAATAAGATTCATAAACGTTACGATCCAAATAAGATTCATAAACGTTACATTCTAAATAAGATTCATAAACGTTACGATCCAAATAAGATTCATAAACGTTACGATCCAAATAAGATTCATAAACGTTACGACCCAAATAAGATTCATAAACGTTACGATCCAAATAAGATTCATAAACGTTACGATCCAAATAAGATTCATAAACGTTACGACCCAAATAAGATTCATAAACGTTACGATCCAAATAAGATTCATAAACGTTACATTCTAAATAAGATTCAGAATCGTTACGACCCGAATAAGATTCAAGTATTAAATACAAATTTTGTCTCTAATCCAAATATATTTAGTCAAACAAATCTTAAATATTACGTATTCGCTACATTAAAAGAATCATAAAAATAAATAATATAATCTGTGGGCTATTATGCATAATGAATATAACCGAGACATAAAAAGTATATAATACTTGATATGAATAAAATATATTAATAATATATATATTCATAAAATGTAACAATGAAACTAATAAATACAAAGCTCTATTTGAATTCGGAAACGTGATCTTTGAATGAAAATAATACACCCCTTTATGATTGTATACAATAATTGAAAATAATGCATTGTATATAAGATAGAATTAAAACAATCATTACTGTGGTGCAATAAATAAAAAAATGTACCTACATCATATGTGAATAATTCATAAATTCAAAATAGATCAAATATACAAAACAAATATAATATTGAGAGAAATGTATTACACCATTATTATAAAATAATTATATTTTAATATGAAATCAAATTTCTGTAAAAATCGTGATTATGTTCGATCCAAATACGAATTCTATTTTGTCTAAACTGATATAATATATTACAAGAGTGATAATATATTGTAAATATAATATAATAAATACTTATACGATTTATACATAGAATAATATGTATTTCCTATAAAAATGGCTTTATTTTTGAACATGAACTAAGATATTCGCTTTAAATGTTAAAAATGAAAAAATAAAATAAAAATAGATAAGATAAATAAAGTACCGGTGTGGAAATCCCACACATGAATTCCATGAAATGTTGTGGTGTTAATACGTGAGCAAGAGAGAACTCAGAATAAAATACCAAAATTTCAATATGATACTTTTATGTTTCATTTATTGGTGCTTGTACTAGAAATCTGATAATCATGCTAATATCCATTCAAAAGTAGTCTACAAGCTGGGTATTTTAACGCAAGAATTATTTGGATACGATCAACTAGACGGACACAATTGCCCTAAAGCCGCGTCCACACCGGACGCGCATTCGCAAACAGGGTTTGCAAACAACCAAAAACACGACGTCCACACCGGACGCGCATTCTTGACAAACAGGTGTTTGCAAACGTTGGTCCTTGTTCCCAGTTATTTTTCATTATATTCTTGTACACTACATCATCAAGTACTAAATAAAACTATATTGCACTTGCATTTACTTTGTAATATGGTTTTATCAAAACGCGGTATAAGCGCCGGCTTATTTATTATCATTGGTGAGTTAGTAAAACATGGCAATATTAAAGAAGACGAAGAGTCTGGATGTCAACATTTTTTCTCCTCGTTCAAAAAAAATGTCTCCTCGATCATCCCTGATTTTAGATTATTATTTCTACAAAAATAAAACGCCAAAACATATAAAAATGTTATGCAAATAGAAATCTGTTCTTTTGGTGGAAAAAAAAATATAAATATCAATGTAATATTTCCTCTTATGAGGGCCCATAGGAGGCTCGGGCCCATAGGCCTGTACCTTAACTAATAAGCTTGGAAGCAATATAATTATTTTAAAAATAGTATGACGCATTTTTGGACTTTTATGTCATATATATATTTATCATATATATATTTATTGCTTCCGAGCTTACCGAAGGTAACGGAAGCATTGTGTTCACTTTTGAGAACGAAAAACTTTTATGCCTCCGATTTTAAAAATTCCAAGGTACTTGTTTAGATGGTTACTCCCATTGTTGGTTACTCCCCAAAAGTGAGTAACCAAGTCCTGGTTACTCACCAAAAGGGAGTAACCAAGAAATTATTATCACAATAATGGAATAAAACAATGTTGAAATAATGAAAAACAAATATATGCTTTTATATTCAAAAATATATAAAGATACAAAAAAAATTAATCAATAAACGACGAGATTTCCTCCCACAAAGCCTTTGACTAGAAAGATTTGTCGATATCTTAAAATTGAGGTAAATCTGCACTTGAGCACCCACTTATTTATAATTGTCCGATTGACTTCGGGTTTTTTTTAAACTGTTCCTTTTTACATTTTAACAACTATTTACCATGTACCGTGTCGATAAAATCAATAGTTTATTTTTAAAAAAATATATAAAATATCCACTCACGTACATACGGGAAATGTTGGGAAAATGGGGGTTTTTAAGGGTGGGGGATTCACTCAGGATAGCTAAAAACCTTGGAATTGGATGCCAATTATAAAAAAAGACAGTATTCTTCGTAAATAAATGTTTTATAATGAAAAAAATACATCGTTAAAACACTCAAAAAATCTTCGTCGGCCATTATATACATGAACGTAGTAAATGTTATTAGTAGATAAGATAACAGTGACTATCGATATAATAGGAGAATATATATCGATATCGAAACGTGTGTTCAAAGAGTCATCACGTTTGTAGCGGTACATTTAAGACTCGTCAAAGAATTCTCCTTCTGTTTCTCTTTATGCTCTGTCACAGTCCTTATGCTCAAATCTTCAGCACTTTCTTATACAAAAGTGTGATGTTCCTTCGTCCTAAAGCACATATAAATAGATATCCCTTAGTCCTAATGTATTGTTAGATTAAGGGTAATAAACTTTCCTATTTAAATTCCTTTGTCTTAATGCCTATTAAGACAAAGGGATATTCAGTCTAATGTACATTGGGACAAAGGAACATCACACTTTTGTATACAAAAGTGTGATGTTCCTTTGTCCCAAAACACATAGAACTGGATATCCCTTAGTCTAAAAGATTGTTTGATGATTAAGGGCAATAAACTCTCCTCTTTATATTCCTTTGTCTTAATGACTATTAAGACAAAGGGATATTCAGCCTAATGTACATTGGGACAAAGGAACATCACACTTTTGTATTCAAAAGTGTGATGTTCCTTAGTCCCAAAACACATAAAACTGGATATCCCTTAGTCGAAAAGATTGTTTGATGATTAAGGGCAATAAACTCTCCTCTTTATATTCCTTTGTCTTAATGACTATTAAGACAAAGGGATATTCAGCCTAATGTACATTGGGACTAAGGAACATCACACTTTTGTATACAAAAGTGTGATGTTCCTTAGTCCCAAAACACATAGAACTGGATATCCCTTAGTCTAAAAGATTGTTTGATGATTAAGGGCAATAAACTCTCCTCTTTATATTCCTTTGTCTTAATGACTATTAAGACAAAGGGATATTCAGCCTAATGTACATTGGGACTAAGGAACATCACACTTTTGTATACAAAAGTGTGATGTTCCTTAGTCCCAAAACACATAGAACTGGATATCCCTTAGTCTAAAAGATTGTTTGATGATTAAGGGCAATAAACTCTCCTCTTTATATTCCTTTGTCTTAATGACTATTAAGACAAAGGGATATTTAGTCTACTGTACATTGGGACTAAGGAGCATCACACTTTTGTATATAAAAGTGTGCTCTTTATTGATATGTAACTATCGATCTACAAGTAATAATCGATTAATCATATCAATTGTACAATGTGTGGGAATAGCGTATGTATGCGAGTGTTCTTGTCTGCTGGATTTAAAAAAACGCCAATTATTCTTCTTTTTAATTCTTCTTTTTAATGAAGAATCCGAAGAATTGTTTTGTTTACATGATGAGTTATAACATCGCGCCATCACATTTATACAATATGCATTGAATTATTTATATTATTCTATAATTTTATGTTGCTATTATTTTGTTTTACGTGTTTATACCACCAGTTTTGATGTTTTAAGCTATCTTGAGTGAATCCCCCACCCTTAAAAACCCCTATTTTCCCAACATTTCCCGTATGTACGTGAGTGGATATTTTATATATTTTTTTAAAAATAAACTATTGATTTTATCGACACGGTACATCGTAAATAGTTGTTAAAATGTAAAAAGGAACAGTTTAAAAAAAACCCGAAGTCAATCGGACAATTATAAATAAGTGGGTGCTCAAGTGCAAATTTACCAAAATTGATAATAATTTCTTTCTAACCGTGGATAATAATCATTACAATACATAATAATAATATAATAGCATAATTACCTAAAAAAATTACAATAATCTACAACAGTTGCTTGTGAAATTTTAGTGCCATCACTTCTTCTCAATTCACTTTTAATTGCATCATAGGTGTAAATTCCCAAACACCATAAGAAACTCAGATGAAAAATTTCTACAAGTCCCAATCTGGCTCCTTCAAAGAAAGTCCCAGACAGTGCACCTAATGTTTTTCTACAATTTTTTCTAGGACAACACCAAGTCCCATACTGTCGCCTTCCTACTGGTGGGCGAAGTTTCATATCTCGTCCACATCCATTTTATTGGCATGCCCGATTTTTTTGAGACACCAATACCTATAAGCAACAATAAACGCTCAGATAAGAATACAATACAATACTATATTACTGTTACACTAAACACGCAATAGTAAAATTAAAAAAAAAACTAAAGATATTAAAATAAATAGAACTTACCCTGTAAGAATTTGTAAAGATCCCAATTAGATTTATCTTCGGTTAATTTATAAACATCTCTTAGGGTTAAATCGATTAACACGTCCATTTGAGT
Organism: Gerris lacustris; assembly: GCA_951217055.1. Classification (NCBI taxonomy): domain Eukaryota; kingdom Metazoa; phylum Arthropoda; class Insecta; order Hemiptera; family Gerridae; genus Gerris; species Gerris lacustris. The sequence continues at coordinate 10,035,401 of OX578282.1, forward strand.
TTTATTTAAAAATATGAATAAATTTAAATCACACAATTAAACGCAGACAACTTCCAAATTTGAAAAGTCAAAGTTTTAAAAAAATAAAATTTGGCATGACATGACATAAAAAAAATAAAAAACGCCTCAAAAATCTATATAAAATAAAAATACATAAAATATTACAAATATGACCAAGGGAATAACAATAACATACAATCTTATAACCAACCATATATCAATCTAACATAGTCCTTATGTGTTTATAAATACTATAATAATCATTTTTTTATGTTTGTGTATGAACGAGATGCAATAGGATCAAAGACGGAAAAAAAACAAAATCACATAACAAACATAAAACATCAATACCAAATCTAAATCTTATTAATAAAACACCTTAGACTAATTCAATTTGTTTTTCCATTTGGAATTTTTCAAAAGGGAGTAAATATCTGAATTAGTCTAAGGGGTATTCTTATTTAGATGGTTACTCCCTTTTAGAATATTATTAAAAGGGAGTAACCATCTGAATTAGTGTAAGGGGTGTCCTAATTTAGGTGGTTACTCCCCTTGGTATTAATGTAGGGGAGTAACCATCTGAATTAGTCTAATGGGCAATCTTATTCAGATAGTTACTCCCTTTTAACGTATTATTGAAAGGGAGTAACCATCTGAATTAATCTAAAGGGTCTTCTTATTTAGACGGTTACTCCCCTCTCCCCTTGTTATTAGTGTAGGGGAGTAACTATCTGAATCAGTCTAAGGGGTATTCTTGTTCAGATGGTTACTCCCCTTTAATAATATTATTAAAGGGGAGTAACCATCTGAATTAGTCTAAGGGGTGTTCTAATTTAGATGGTTACTCCCTTCATAAATTCTTTGCGAATATTCTCTTTCCCCCTATTCTAACCCCAACAAAAGCCCCAATGCTTTTCTACATCCCCGGGTAAGAATGTATTAAATATTAAAATTGATAATAACTAAAAATAGAAATAGCCAAATCAAGAAATTAGGGGAGTAACCAAAAAAGGGAGTAACCAACTAAAATCAACAAAGGGGAGTAACCTACTAAACAAGGTCACATAAATAAAAAAACGAATTGGTTACTCCCTTAAAAGGGAGTAACCATCTAAACAAGTGCCAATTCCAAGACAGAAATCCGTTTCAGACATCAGGGAACATTTTTGGTCTCGTGTCTGTCTGTCGGTCTGTGTGTCCGCGAATTATGAAACGTGCGACGATAACTTGAGTAAATCTCAACCGATTGTAAACATGTTCATTTTACCAATGCTCAGGACGAGTTCGTTGGACAACATTATCCGTTCAAGCGTTCACGAGCAACGCTCGCGTAAACGTGAACTTCAAATTTAAATTTGGAATTTTAGGTCGGGAAAAAAATCTAACTTCATCTATTAAATGAGACAAACATTTTTTACAAATACAATTTTTGAGTAAAACCAACAGCGACACCGCTATGAAGTGTTAAAGATCGCTAAAACTATTAATAGTTTTCACACAATAAACATTATAACAATAAAATACATGATAGGATGCGAGGAAGCTATGTGCCACACTAATGGGCAGTCTATTTTTATATAAAAAAAAGGAAGGAAGTAAAAAAAAAATATATATATATTTGGAAAATGCTCGATGGTGTAGATAGACAAAGCATAGATGTAATAACAGCAGATAAATAAATAAAATGTAATGAGATATCGAATTACTACTCACAATTCAGGAAAACAATAACACCCTCTTTAACCAGAAATAGAACTGAACAAACCTATCAAATTACGTTATAGAGAGTACCTAGAAAGATCACATCAAAATACACATTCATTTTATTTATTTAAATATATACGAGTATTTATTAAAATATCGGTGCCAATTACTTTAGCACATGCTTCCACACATGCTATCACGTACTTTATTGATTTTATGCTTTTACAAGCTATTATTGTCTAATTTATTTAATTGTTTCCCTAGTTTTCTTAATGTAAAAATTGTTTTGATTTATCTTCCGAGCTTACCAAAGGTAACGGAAGCTATGCGATCGTTCTGAAAAAAGGAAAATATTTTATGTCTCCGATTTCAAATATTGCAAGACAGAAATTCGTTTCAGACATCAGGGAACATTTTTGGTTCCGTGTCTGTCTGTCGATCTGTCGCTTAATTTTTGCGAACCAACATATCTTAAAAACTACAGGTCCGAGTTTAATAAAATTTGTATGGTAGGCCATAATTAGTTCATTGTTGGTCCCATATAAGTTTCAACCTTCTGCGCTCATTTGATTCTCTCCCTCATGCGCACAAACATACATGTATTTACGCTAATTGCTTCAAAAGTACTTCTCTGAATTGTATGAAACTTATATAGTTTATCCAAGTCCATAGCTATATGCTCGGATAGCCAAGCGGCTCTACACGCTCTCGATGCCCCTAGTGCAACCTCTGCACTGGTGAGGGAGTGTCGGGAGACACTAGAGCTGCTGGCAGAGAGCAAGGAGGTAACACTGCTCTGGGTCCCGGGACATCAGGGGATCCCAGGGAATGAGAAAGCAGATGAGGTAGCAAAAATAGGAGCCTCCACGCCTTTCTGTGGACCGGAACCTGCAGTTGACTGGTCGAAAGGTCAGGTCAAATCAGCCATTAAGAAGTGGGTATAGGATGAAGCAGATAAGGAATGGTTAGAAACAGAGGGATGCAGGCAGTCTAAGATGCTACTGCCGAAGTTAAGCAAAAGGAAAACCAGGTGGCTGGTAGGACTGAGCAGGACCAATCTGAGAAACCTGGTTGGAGTGCTAACTGGACACTGCAGGCTCAGTAGACATCTGGCATTACTAAAAGTAGAAGAGGACTCCATATGTCCAGTATGTGGAGAGGAGGAGGAAACAGCTTACCATTACCTGGCAGTGTGTGAAGGATATGGGAGATTGCGCTTTCATATATTAGGGAAGGGAGAACTTGGGGCAGAGGAACTTGTTACGCTGAAGTGGCAAGATATCCTCTCCTTCATAATCCAAACAAAGAGGTTTGAGAGTGAGGTATTGGAGGTTTGATGGGTGTGGGAACGCCTGGGGTTGGCAAAAAGGATCCAAAGGCGGTCTGTTTGCTAGCCTTGGCCTCCCCGCCCCCTTACTACTACTATATAGTTTATCGAAGGTAACCCGCAGATAGCCAACGATTATTTTGAACCGTATTTTGAACCGTCTACACTCTTTAACATTTGCTAAATTGATACTTTAATGCATGTAAAGTATCAAAACAATTTGGACAGATTAAAAACACGGGGAAAAATTAAACATCAATAAAGTACGTGATAGGGTGCGAGGAAGCTATGTGCCACACAATTGGCAGTCTATTTTACAGGAATTATAGTATCAGTAAAGCAAAATTAAAGAGCGTATACGGTTGAAATTAATCTGGTGCTATCTACGGTCATTTTTCGACAAAACGTCCAAATTTTTTAAAAATCAAATGAGTATTTTGAAGATAATATAGGTGTAAATAAATGTATGTTTGTGCGCATGTGGAAGAGAAACAAATGAGTACAGAAGGACGAACCTTATATGGGTCCAACAATGAGCTAATTCTGACCTACCATGTAAATTTCATTTAACTTGGACGTGTAGTTTTTAAGATACGTTGGTTCGCAAAAATTGAACGACAGACAGACAGACAAACCAACAAACAGACACAGAACCAAAAATGTTCCCTGATGTCTGAAACGGATATCTGTCTTAAAATTTTTGATATCGTACCCATAAAATATTTTCGTTCATAGAACGATCACATAGCTTCCGATACCTTCGATAAGCTTGGAAGCGATATACAAATATTATTTTTTATCCTTTTTTGGTTCCTTTCGTATAAAACAATATTATCAAGCTTTTTATATCAACTTTATTGTTTGTACATGACTTGACAAGTTTTTGGCTCCAAAATGGTAAGGTTAGGGTTTTAATTTTAATACATAAAATGTAAATTTAATTTCGCTAATACTTATTTGCATTTAAAATTTAACTTTATAAATTGATGATTTTTAATTGATCTTTATTTAACTGTACTTCTGGATATTTAATAAATCAAGTCCAACTTATAGATAATAGAAATTGGTAGGACTTAAAGATAAACTTGAATTATATAATCGGACTTAAATTATACTCTATAAAGAATTAACACACCTTATCATGTCGAAAGAGGAATCTCAACTAAAACGCTCCAAAATCATACCTGAAAATAAAATACAATATGCATTAGACATTGGAAAAAGGTATTTATATAGACAATTAAAAATTAGTTTTTGCAACTGAGATTTTGAGGAACTAACTTATTATTAATAATATTAATAATCATCTTTAGTATTTTAACCTTAGTGACTTATAAGATACATCTAAAATGGTCGCAACTAATCTGTAATAAATTTTGCCAGGAAATAGAGCTTCCATGGAGGTATTCTTAAAGTATTTAATGAAAATACTTTCAGAAAATATCAAAGCAGCTTTTGGTTTCTTTAGAATTGAGTAGTAGAATAATTCTAGACTGAGATAAAGCAGTAAAAACTGTTTCTCTGCAATAGCCTGGTTAAGGCGGAACCGAGTTTCTTGTGGCATTGAGTAAAGTCCACAACTCTGTTCAGACACTCCCTCATAGTTATTAGTCATAGACAGCTTACGGTTGAAATCAAGTTAAACTATTGTGGAGACAATGTTTTTGGCATCGTAAAGACCATCATCGATGCAGACCTGTGGGGCTGATTGTAAAGTTACATTATTAATATCATAGGCTAAATAAGGGGAGAAGGCTATTGGATAATAAATAATCTAGATATTTCTTGGTTAAGGAAATGGAGGATAAAGATAAACGAACAGAAAAGTGTGCATATCACCTTTGCTCTTCGTCGTAACACCTGTCCCTCAGTCACTCTTAATCAAGTTCCCATTCCTCAGTCCGACTCCGTCCGATACCTTGGCCTTTTCCTTGACCGACGATTAATATGGCAACTACACACAAAAACAAAACGTACTGACATCCACGACGATACAAGTTACTGCTCGGTCTTCTTGATCGTAGGTCTAAGATTTCTCTTAACAACAAGCTTCGTATATATATTGTAGTACTAAAACCAGCTTGGGCCTACAGTCAGGAAGTGTGGGGTAGCACCAAGCCTTCCAATTCCTGTCGTCTCCATATCCTGCAGTCAAAAATCCTTAGAAAAATATTCAATGCTCATTTCTATGTTTCTAACCTTACTCTCCATGAAGATTTGAATGTGCCCTTTCTCCGAAATCTAACCGTATCCCAACATAAAAAAATCCATGAATCCATATCCCACCTTCCAAATCCTATTGTACAGTTTCTGTCCTCTCAGTTTATCCCAAGCAACCAACCAAGACGTTTGAAGAGGAGGTGGCTTTGAGATCTCTTATCTTAAAAAATATATTTTTCCCTTATATTATCAAACCTGATTAAAATTACTTTTTAAAAAATCAATTATTTTATTTCAAATAATAAGTAAGGGAGCCAGGGTGACCGAGGGTCTTAAGGCGCTCGCTTAGCTATCAATAAGTCGAGGCGACTCGAGGTGTGGGTTCGATCCCGTGCCATGATACTCTGAATTGCATCTATGAATCACGGACGGTGCAGGGCGAGGGACACCCCCTATGGGGCAGTCTTCCCCCACTCTTTGATGTGGTCCGATTGATGTGGGTCCGATCCGTGTCATGATGATGTGATTTGTATCTATGGTTCGAGGACGGAGCAGGGTGAGGGACACCCCCTATGGGGCACTCTTCCCCACACTTTGATGCACGCTTATATAGCTTACTAATGACCACACCATACTAGCTTCGGCGGTACAATGTACAAATGTATGCTGTGTGAAGTAGCTGGAACTCTCCACCACGGGGAGTAAAAAGGGCCTAAAAGATGGCCTAATTGCAAGGTTCGAACAAGTGGTTCGTCCTACCCGTTCTAGTAGGAAGTACTAGACTACTACTACTACTACTACTAATAATAATAATAATAATAATAATAATAATAATAATAATAATAATAATAATAATAAGTAATATTAATCCACTTTATCATTACTTATTTTATCATTATTAGTTATTTTGTATTATAATTATTTTACTATATTTACTGCTAAGGAAGTGTAGTCATTTGATTACTTATTCTTCATGTCATTCCCGCCACATTTATCATTATCACTTAATATGTTAATCTATCATTATCACTTATTACAATTTAAATGTGTTATCCAATAAAAAAAAATAAAAAAAGAAAGAAAGATATTCCGGATTACTACGTCAGATATTTTTTAATTCCGTCTTTTCGGACTTATTACAGGAGGTCATTCTTAAAGAAGTTACTCAAGACGAGTCATTTACAACTGACTCCATCTGTAATGAGTTTGAAACTTCAGGATTCACAAAATCTAAGACGCATTGTATTCTGGTAGATCTAGACTTCAAATGAATCGTAACAGCTCGGCTAGACTGAATTAGAAAATGGTTGTTACTACAACCCTCACACTATCGTAACAAATTAATAGGTTAGAAACTAGGTCAACTATTTCCAGATACAAGTAAAGAACTACAAAATAGTGGAAAAAGGTTTTTCAGAGAGATTTACAGGTTTTAAAGAAACCAGCTTCATACAAACTAAAAGGGTAATACACAGGATAAGTAAACACATGAAGTTAGATGCCAAATACACGAGGAGAAAAGCTAGAGGCGAAATAACACGAGAGCTTAATGCAAGAGGAGGGGGGGGGGGGAGCAACACACAGTCAAAGCAGCCTAATTCAGAGATGGAGAAAAGGGGCTAGCAGGGTGCGAACGACAGCTGTTAGAATAAAATCCACCCTGGCCAAAAAGGCGAGGAGAATTTCCTGGCAAATACAAGCACCGGATTCATGACAAGGGCCGATCGTTTGGGCACTCGTACAAAACGTTATATTTTTAGTCGGAATCCAGCGGTTGAAACGAGAAAATTCTTAAAGGCAATATACTGTTAAAACTTAAAGAGGATTAGGAGAACAGAAAGGCCTGTAATGACTGACCGGGTTATTTTCTATCCCTAAATAACTTAGAGGATAAATTTAAGTTAACTCAATTAAAATTAAACCGTCTGGAAACAAACCAAATAAAATCCTTAATGGGATGACGTAAACAATGTCATTTAGCCTGGCTTCTTTGAAACATTTTTTTTTTTAAGTTGAAATATTAGAATTCTTATCAAAAGTGTTGAAATATTAGGATATCTCTAGTTAGAGATCATATTTCTTTAGGATAGCTAGCTAGAGATCATATTTCTTTAGGATCATTAGCTAGAGATCATATATCTTTAGGATCACTAGCTAGAGATCCAAAAGAAAACCCCAATAATAACTAACGTATCAATTTTAATAAAACTTCACTTAACTCATCTAATGTAACATTGAAACATGCATGTAAAATTTCAACCAGATACAAGCAGAGGTTTTTTTTTAGTTAAGATATGTTTGCAATAATTGAGCGACAGACCGACAGACAAACATGCACGGAACCAAATATGTTCCCTGATGTCTGAAACGGATTTCTGTCTTGGAATTTTTGAAGTCGGTAAGCTTGGCAGCAAACTAAAAAAAAAAAATTAAAAAAAGGATAAAATGGGTTTATCGAAAGAGCATATATATTGAATTATATTGAGAAAACTATGACATTATGACTGCCACGTGTAGGTTGGAAACCATCAATTATTTGTATATTAAATTAAATTTTAATAATCGAGATGATGTCTTTAGTTTGTACTGACAAGCAAATACAAACAACAAATCTGATTAAGCTACAAATTTGGGTTCATTCACACAAGTGTTCATACAAATTTATACATAAATTGCTACACACTAAAACAATATAATTCACAAGGAGTTTAAATGCTAAAATTTGATATTTTTTGACAAAATTGTGTTAAAAATTAAACACTTTCCACAAGTGTTATAATATTTTTGTAATCCAATCTTCAATACCTTTCATTTGATACCACACTCAGAATTTAAAAAATATTTTTTTCGCGGGACATAAATTATCCACCATTTTGGATTTGAACAGCTGACAATTTTGAGTGTGCTATATTTTTTCCTGTGTGCGCGTCAAAACGATCTTTAATACTGGAAAGTTCATTTTTTTATCTCTTTTTATTTAAAAGTTATTGGAACCGTATAGAGTGACAGACATAGGGATGAAACGATAAGGGTTATTATTTTTGGTTTTACCATAGAAATATAGAAACCCTAAATAATGAGAAAAATGTTGAAAATTAAAAATTACATGTGTAATAGCACGTGCACGTGTCGGTAGGCTCCACCTGGTCTTTGGGGGATCTGGAAATCGTCTGCTCGGAGTCTATTCACTATTCAACAATATGGCCATGGTCATAGATCGTCTATTACGCTTATTACCAAGTATAAGTGCAAGAATAGTGATGCCTTTTTGAATGCACAACTAAGCGAGGGAGGTTGCATCAAACAGGTTATGTCAATTTACGATCCTTTTACGATATTTGTTAACAAATAAATATCGTAAACTGTAAATACATTCAAAGTGGACGAAAGTGATTTGTTGTAGATTTTAAAAGATTTTGTATAATAAATAGTGTCATTGTGATAGACATTAATTTAATGATTAATACAAAATTACATAAGGTAAAATATTACCTTAAATAACTGTTGGTCTCCAACAAATAGACTATAGCGTGAATTTATTACGTAGGTATACACATCTAAAGCCGAACTAGAAAAAAATACGTGTGGTGTCGCGGGACACCCGGTAGGAACGAAGTTCCTTACATTTTCATTAAATATAAATTATAAACTCACACTGCTAAGTACTTATACATGGCGGAGTTAGAAAAGAGACAAAATTAAAAGTAACGAACTGTTTGTACCTAGCAAGAGTTAAGGAAAAATTAAAATACAAAATCATCATTTGTATCATTAAAGCAAGCGTCTTACTATAAATATATATTGAATATAAGAAAAAAGTTGATAGTTTATAGTTAAAGAGTATGTTTGTAAAAGGATGTTGGATTGAAATAGGACTGTTTTCTACCTACCCGGTCTATTAATTTAAAATATTATAAAATATATCTCTACCCTACTCTAAAGCTTCTGCTTGAATCCGGTTGAAATTTCACATGCCTGTTTCAATTGTACTTAAGACATTGTGTAAGAAGTTTTATTAAAATCGATATACGTTAGAACGGAAGATATCGGTAGAAACGTTATTTTCTTTATTTTGGTCCACTTAAATAAATTTAGCGATCTTTATCACTTCATAATAGTGTCGGTGTTCGTTTTACTAAAAAAAATATTTTAAAAAGTTGTTTGTCTCATTAAATAGATGAAGTTAGAATTTTTTCTTGGATTAAATACGCAGAATTATAATAATATACCTAATATATTGAAATAAGCGTCTGCCCAGATCAATTTTACTTTTAACTAGCCGGGCTCGGCTGGCCTACGGCCAGCCTGCGTCCGTCTAGTGGTCAGCCAAATGTATTATGTTGGACTGGTAATTTGATTTATATATATTTAATTATTTTCATTTTTTTTGTAAGTATTTGCAGCTAAATAAGGACATTTTTTAATGTTACCCCCTTTAAAAATAAAAATAATACGAAATACTACATAACTATATTAAAAGGTCTAATCAAGAGCTTTCCAACGATATACATATAAGTAGGGGTTGTATAATAAGCACATTTGTACCCCTGTACCAATAGGTACCAAAAATATATTTTAAAAACAAACAATGTAAATGCCCATTATTTAAGCAAAATAATATATAAAAAAATTATTTCACTCCTTTTACCTGAAACAAAAGTACAAAGCGGTACAAAAGTAACCGTACAATTTTTTTAAAAAATAAATAATCAACATGAAATTAAAGTAATTTTCAAGGCCTTTTAAATGATATGAGGCAAAGAAATAAAATCCAAAAAATGAGGTCACGTGACACGGCAGTCGGGAAAAAGTTTACTCTCAATTTCTCAGAAAATAGGGCGATTTTTTAAAATAATAAGGTCTTAAACTAAAGGGTATTAGTGCACGGTTTGAGCGCCCCAATCGAAATTCAAATCGGTCAAGAAATGTGGACACTGTGAGCGCCCACACTCAAAATTTCGAAAAATCGAATTTTTTCGGGAAAATTCTACATTTTCCAGTGTGCCGTATAAGTTCGCTTCACTAAAGGTACACGAAGCACTTGTTTGCGCTTACCCCTCAAACCGGATTCAGTTAGCCCGTGTAAATTACTACAAGAGTCAACTTTTTTTCCCCCTAAATAACCACCCTTGTACCCTTCGTCTACCCCGAACTTTGAGGTACCATGACTCGAAAAGTACACGGAAATTGAAATTTAAAAGTAAAACGGGGCAAGCTCGGTTATTTTCTCTATCTAGAAATGTAATCGCCAACTCGGTACCTTGAAACCCCTAGGAGGAGATACGCCAACCATGAAAACAAATGGAAAAAAATAACCCGTTAAAAGTGTTTTTTCCCCAAAAAAGACCTGAAATGGAACTTTTTTTAAACTTTTTTTTACCACTTTTGTCAACTTTCCAAGGGCTTTAAAAAGACGTGTATATAACTTTTGTACAATTTGTACTTTTTCTGATCGCCTAATTTTTTTTTTCCTGATTATGCCCCCCCCCCGAGGGGGTAAGTCAGTGAAAAAAAGAACGCATACTTTTCGGTACAACTTTGCGAGCTTAAAAAAAGCCGCCAAAGAAATTTCAAACATAGTACCCTTTTTAAAAAACTACTTAACAAAAAGTACTTAAAAAACGCGCTTTTTGACCGTAGGTCACTTTGGACTCTATTTTCGATACTTGACCATTCAAGTTTCGTACCAAAAGAATTTTTCCTTGAAAATACACTATACCCTAAGTACATTACACTAAAAAACCAAATTAAAAGTCTAATCCACATCCTAAAACAAAAATCCTAAAACACCCTTATTTTACCCTTTGCTTCCCCTTTTCACCCTCAAGGCGTACTCAAAAGTACCACGTTACCGATGTTTGGTCAAGCTCATTTTTAGTAATTTAAACGAAAATAAAAGAAAAAATGAAAAAATCCACCAAAAGTTGGTATACATGTACCAATACTTTTTTCACGGAACCCGTGAACCCTTAAGAAATGCAAATAAATTTACCCCTTTTCCCCCATTTGAAGCAAAATTTAACGGCACGCCCGCCCCCCACCACAGCTCGGTCGGCCTTCGGCCTCCCTCGCAAAGACAGTGATGAAGAAAAAAGGTGTTCTTTAATTTTAATATTGTCGACTAGCCGGGCTCGGCTGGCCTACGGCCAGCCTGCGTCCGTCTAGTGGTCAGCCAAATGTATTATGTTGGACTGGTAATTTGATTTATATATATTTAATTATTTTCATTTTTTTTGTAAGTATTTGCAGCTAAATAAGGACATTTTTTAATGTTACCCCCTTTAAAAATAAAAATAATACGAAATACTACATAACTATATTAAAAGGTCTAATCAAGAGCTTTCCAACGATATACATATAAGTAGGTGTTGTATAATAAGCACATTTGTACCCCTGTACCAATAGGTACCAAAAATATATTTTAAAAACAAACAATGTAAATGCCCATTATTTAAGCAAAATAATATATAAAAAAATTATTTCACTCCTTTTACCTGAAACAAAAGTACAAAGCGGTACAAAAGTAACCGTACAATTTTTTTAAAAAATAAATAATCAACATGAAATTAAAGTAATTTTCAAGGCCTTTTAAATGATATGAGGCAAAGAAATAAAATCCAAAAAATGAGGTCACGTGACACGGCAGTCGGAAAAAAAGTTTACTCTCAATTTCTCAGAAAATAGGGCGATTTTTTAAAATAATAAGGTCTTAAACTAAAGGGTATTAGTGCACGGTTTGAGCGCCCCAATCGAAATTCAAATCGGTCAAGAAATGTGGACACTGTGAGCGCCCACACTCAAAATTTCGAAAAATCGAATTTTTTCGGGAAAATTCTACATTTTCCAGTGTGCCGTATAAGTTCGCTTCACTAAAGGTACACGAAGCACTTGTTTGCGCTTACCCCTCAAACCGGATTCAGTTAGCCCGTGTAAATTACTACAAGAGTCAACTTTTTTTCCTCCTAAATAACCACCCTTGTACCCTTCGTCTACCCCGAACTTTGAGGTACCATGACTCGAAAAGTACACGGAAATTGAAATTTAAAAGTAAAACGGGGCAAGCTCGGTTATTTTCTCTATCTAGAAATGTAATCGCCAACTCGGTACCTTGAAACCCCTAGGAGGAGATACGCCAACCATGAAAACAAATGGAAAAAAATAACCCGTTAAAAGTGTTTTTTCCCCAAAAAAGACCTGAAATGGGAACTTTTTTTAAACTTTTTTTTACCACTTTTGTCAACTTTCCAAGGGCTTTAAAAAGACGTGTATATAACTTTTGTACAATTTGTACTTTTTCTGATCGCCTAATTTTTTTTTTCCTGATTATGCCCCCCCCCCGAGGGGGTAAGTCAGTGAAAAAAAGAACGCATACTTTTCGGTACAACTTTGCGAGCTTAAAAAAAGCCGCCAAAGAAATTTCAAACATAGTACCCTTTTTAAAAAACTACTTAACAAAAAGTACTTAAAAAACGCGCTTTTTGACCGTAGGTCACTTTGGACTCTATTTTCGATACTTGACCATTCAAGTTTCGTACCAAAAGAATTTTTCCTTGAAAATACACTATACCCTAAGTACATTACACTAAAAAACCAAATTAAAAGTCTAATCCACATCCTAAAACAAAAATCCTAAAACACCCTTATTTTACCCTTTGCTTCCCCTTTTCACCCTCAAGGCGTACTCAAAAGTACCACGTTACCGATGTTTGGTCAAGCTCATTTTTAGTAATTTAAACGAAAATAAAAGAAAAAATTAAAAAAACCACCAAAAGTTGGTATACATGTACCAATACTTCTTTCACGGAACCCGTGAACCCTAAAAAAATGCAAATAAATTTACCCCTTTTCCCCCATTTGAAGCAAAATTTAACGGCACGCCCGCCCCCCACCACAGCTCGGTCGGCCTTCGGCCTCCCTCGCAAAGACAGTGATGAAGAATAAAGGTGTTCTTTAATTTTAATAGTGTCGACTAGCCGGGCTCGGCTGGCCTACGGCCAGCCTGCGTCCGTCTAGTGGTCAGCCAAATGTATTATGTTGGACTGGTAATTTGATTTATATATATTTAAATATTTTCATTTTTTTTGTAAGTATTTGCAGCTAAATAAGGACATTTTTTAATGTTACCCCCTTTAAAAATAAAAATAATACGAAATACTACATAACTATATTAAAAGGTCTAATCAAGAGCTTTCCAACGATATACATATAAGTAGGGGTTGTATAATAAGCACATTTGTACCCCTGTACCAATAGGTACCAAAAATATATTTTAAAAACAAACAATGTAAATGCCCATTATTTAAGCAAAATAATATATAAAAAAATTATTTCACTCCTTTTACCTGAAACAAAAGTACAAAGCGGTACAAAAGTAACCGTACAATTTTTTTAAAAAATAAATAATCAACATGAAATTAAAGTAATTTTCAAGGCCTTTTAAATGATATGAGGCAAAGAAATAAAATCCAAAAAATGAGGTCACGTGACACGGCAGTCGGGAAAAAGTTTACTCTCAATTTCTCAGAAAATAGGGCGATTTTTTAAAATAATAAGGTCTTAAACTAAAGGGTATTAGTGCACGGTTTGAGCGCCCCAATCGAAATTCAAATCGGTCAAGAAATGTGGACACTGTGAGCGCCCACACTCAAAATTTCGAAAAATCGAATTTTTTCGGGAAAATTCTACATTTTCCAGTGTGCCGTATAAGTTCGCTTCACTAAAGGTACACGAAGCACTTGTTTGCGCTTACCCCTCAAACCGGATTCAGTTAGCCCGTGTAAATTACTACAAGAGTCAACTTTTTTTCCCCCTAAATAACCACCCTTGTACCCTTCGTCTACCCCGAACTTTGAGGTACCATGACTCGAAAAGTACACGGAAATTGAAATTTAAAAGTAAAACGGGGCAAGCTCGGTTATTTTCTCTATCTAGAAATGTAATCGCCAACTCGGTACCTTGAAACCCCTAGGAGGAGATACGCCAACCATGAAAACAAATGGAAAAAAATAACCCGTTAAAAGTGTTTTTTCCCCAAAAAAGACCTGAAATGGAACTTTTTTTAAACTTTTTTTTACCACTTTTGTCAACTTTCCAAGGGCTTTAAAAAGACGTGTATATAACTTTTGTACAATTTGTACTTTTTCTGATCGCCTAATTTTTTTTTTCCTGATTATGCCCCCCCCCCCGAGGGGGTAAGTCAGTGAAAAAAAGAACGCATACTTTTCGGTACAACTTTGCGAGCTTAAAAAAAGCCGCCAAAGAAATTTCAAACATAGTACCCTTTTTAAAAAACTACTTAACAAAAAGTACTTAAAAAACGCGCTTTTTGACCGTAGGTCACTTTGGACTCTATTTTCGATACTTGACCATTCAAGTTTCGTACCAAAAGAATTTTTCCTTGAAAATACACTATACCCTAAGTACATTACACTAAAAAACCAAATTAAAAGTCTAATCCACATCCTAAAACAAAAATCCTAAAACACCCTTATTTTACCCTTTGCTTCCCCTTTTCACCCTCAAGGCGTACTCAAAAGTACCACGTTACCGATGTTTGGTCAAGCTCATTTTTAGTAATTTAAACGAAAATAAAAGAAAAAATGAAAAAATCCACCAAAAGTTGGTATACATGTACCAATACTTTTTTCACGGAACCCGTGAACCCTTAAGAAATGCAAATAAATTTACCCCTTTTCCCCCATTTGAAGCAAAATTTAACGGCACGCCCGCCCCCCACCACAGCTCGGTCGGCCTTCGGCCTCCCTCGCAAAGACAGTGATGAAGAAAAAAGGTGTTCTTTAATTTTAATATTGTCGACTAGCCGGGCTCGGCTGGCCTACGGCCAGCCTGCGTCCGTCTAGTGGTCAGCCAAATGTATTATGTTGGACTGGTAATTTGATTTATATATATTTAATTATTTTCATTTTTTTTGTAAGTATTTGCAGCTAAATAAGGACATTTTTTAATGTTACCCCCTTTAAAAATAAAAATAATACGAAATACTACATAACTATATTAAAAGGTCTAATCAAGAGCTTTCCAACGATATACATATAAGTAGGTGTTGTATAATAAGCACATTTGTACCCCTGTACCAATAGGTACCAAAAATATATTTTAAAAACAAACAATGTAAATGCCCATTATTTAAGCAAAATAATATATAAAAAAATTATTTCACTCCTTTTACCTGAAACAAAAGTACAAAGCGGTACAAAAGTAACCGTACAATTTTTTTAAAAAATAAATAATCAACATGAAATTAAAGTAATTTTCAAGGCCTTTTAAATGATATGAGGCAAAGAAATAAAATCCAAAAAATGAGGTCACGTGACACGGCAGTCGGAAAAAAAGTTTACTCTCAATTTCTCAGAAAATAGGGCGATTTTTTAAAATAATAAGGTCTTAAACTAAAGGGTATTAGTGCACGGTTTGAGCGCCCCAATCGAAATTCAAATCGGTCAAGAAATGTGGACACTGTGAGCGCCCACACTCAAAATTTCGAAAAATCGAATTTTTTCGGGAAAATTCTACATTTTCCAGTGTGCCGTATAAGTTCGCTTCACTAAAGGTACACGAAGCACTTGTTTGCGCTTACCCCTCAAACCGGATTCAGTTAGCCCGTGTAAATTACTACAAGAGTCAACTTTTTTTCCTCCTAAATAACCACCCTTGTACCCTTCGTCTACCCCGAACTTTGAGGTACCATGACTCGAAAAGTACACGGAAATTGAAATTTAAAAGTAAAACGGGGCAAGCTCGGTTATTTTCTCTATCTAGAAATGTAATCGCCAACTCGGTACCTTGAAACCCCTAGGAGGAGATACGCCAACCATGAAAACAAATGGAAAAAAATAACCCGTTAAAAGTGTTTTTTCCCCAAAAAAGACCTGAAATGGGAACTTTTTTTAAACTTTTTTTTACCACTTTTGTCAACTTTCCAAGGGCTTTAAAAAGACGTGTATATAACTTTTGTACAATTTGTACTTTTTCTGATCGCCTAATTTTTTTTTTCCTGATTATGCCCCCCCCCGAGGGGGTAAGTCAGTGAAAAAAAGAACGCATACTTTTCGGTACAACTTTGCGAGCTTAAAAAAAGCCGCCAAAGAAATTTCAAACATAGTACCCTTTTTAAAAAACTACTTAACAAAAAGTACTTAAAAAACGCGCTTTTTGACCGTAGGTCACTTTGGACTCTATTTTCGATACTTGACCATTCAAGTTTCGTACCAAAAGAATTTTTCCTTGAAAATACACTATACCCTAAGTACATTACACTAAAAAACCAAATTAAAAGTCTAATCCACATCCTAAAACAAAAATCCTAAAACACCCTTATTTTACCCTTTGCTTCCCCTTTTCACCCTCAAGGCGTACTCAAAAGTACCACGTTACCGATGTTTGGTCAAGCTCATTTTTAGTAATTTAAACGAAAATAAAAGAAAAAATTAAAAAATCCACCAAAAGTTGGTATACATGTACCAATACTTCTTTCACGGAACCCGTGAACCCTAAAAAAATGCAAATAAATTTACCCCTTTTCCCCCATTTGAAGCAAAATTTAACGGCACGCCCGCCCCCCACCACAGCTCGGTCGGCCTTCGGCCTCCCTCGCAAAGACAGTGATGAAGAATAAAGGTGTTCTTTAATTTTAATAGTGTCGACTAGCCGGGCTCGGCTGGCCTACGGCCAGCCTGCGTCCGTCTAGTGGTCAGCCAAATGTATTATGTTGGACTGGTAATTTGATTTATATATATTTAAATATTTTCATTTTTTTTGTAAGTATTTGCAGCTAAATAAGGACATTTTTTAATGTTACCCCCTTTAAAAATAAAAATAATACGAAATACTACATAACTATATTAAAAGGTCTAATCAAGAGCTTTCCAACGATATACATATAAGTAGGGGTTGTATAATAAGCACATTTGTACCCCTGTACCAATAGGTACCAAAAATATATTTTAAAAACAAACAATGTAAATGCCCATTATTTAAGCAAAATAATATATAAAAAAATTATTTCACTCCTTTTACCTGAAACAAAAGTACAAAGCGGTACAAAAGTAACCGTACAATTTTTTTAAAAAATAAATAATCAACATGAAATTAAAGTAATTTTCAAGGCCTTTTAAATGATATGAGGCAAAGAAATAAAATCCAAAAAATGAGGTCACGTGACACGGCAGTCGGGAAAAAGTTTACTCTCAATTTCTCAGAAAATAGGGCGATTTTTTAAAATAATAAGGTCTTAAACTAAAGGGTATTAGTGCACGGTTTGAGCGCCCCAATCGAAATTCAAATCGGTCAAGAAATGTGGACACTGTGAGCGCCCACACTCAAAATTTCGAAAAATCGAATTTTTTCGGGAAAATTCTACATTTTCCAGTGTGCCGTATAAGTTCGCTTCACTAAAGGTACACGAAGCACTTGTTTGCGCTTACCCCTCAAACCGGATTCAGTTAGCCCGTGTAAATTACTACAAGAGTCAACTTTTTTTCCCCCTAAATAACCACCCTTGTACCCTTCGTCTACCCCGAACTTTGAGGTACCATGACTCGAAAAGTACACGGAAATTGAAATTTAAAAGTAAAACGGGGCAAGCTCGGTTATTTTCTCTATCTAGAAATGTAATCGCCAACTCGGTACCTTGAAACCCCTAGGAGGAGATACGCCAACCATGAAAACAAATGGAAAAAAATAACCCGTTAAAAGTGTTTTTTCCCCAAAAAAGACCTGAAATGGAACTTTTTTTAAACTTTTTTTTACCACTTTTGTCAACTTTCCAAGGGCTTTAAAAAGACGTGTATATAACTTTTGTACAATTTGTACTTTTTCTGATCGCCTAATTTTTTTTTTCCTGATTATGCCCCCCCCCCGAGGGGGTAAGTCAGTGAAAAAAAGAACGCATACTTTTCGGTACAACTTTGCGAGCTTAAAAAAAGCCGCCAAAGAAATTTCAAACATAGTACCCTTTTTAAAAAACTACTTAACAAAAAGTACTTAAAAAACGCGCTTTTTGACCGTAGGTCACTTTGGACTCTATTTTCGATACTTGACCATTCAAGTTTCGTACCAAAAGAATTTTTCCTTGAAAATACACTATACCCTAAGTACATTACACTAAAAAACCAAATTAAAAGTCTAATCCACATCCTAAAACAAAAATCCTAAAACACCCTTATTTTACCCTTTGCTTCCCCTTTTCACCCTCAAGGCGTACTCAAAAGTACCACGTTACCGATGTTTGGTCAAGCTCATTTTTAGTAATTTAAACGAAAATAAAAGAAAAAATGAAAAAATCCACCAAAAGTTGGTATACATGTACCAATACTTTTTTCACGGAACCCGTGAACCCTTAAGAAATGCAAATAAATTTACCCCTTTTCCCCCATTTGAAGCAAAATTTAACGGCACGCCCGCCCCCCACCACAGCTCGGTCGGCCTTCGGCCTCCCTCGCAAAGACAGTGATGAAGAAAAAAGGTGTTCTTTAATTTTAATATTGTCGACTAGCCGGGCTCGGCTGGCCTACGGCCAGCCTGCGTCCGTCTAGTGGTCAGCCAAATGTATTATGTTGGACTGGTAATTTGATTTATATATATTTAATTATTTTCATTTTTTTTGTAAGTATTTGCAGCTAAATAAGGACATTTTTTAATGTTACCCCCTTTAAAAATAAAAATAATACGAAATACTACATAACTATATTAAAAGGTCTAATCAAGAGCTTTCCAACGATATACATATAAGTAGGTGTTGTATAATAAGCACATTTGTACCCCTGTACCAATAGGTACCAAAAATATATTTTAAAAACAAACAATGTAAATGCCCATTATTTAAGCAAAATAATATATAAAAAAATTATTTCACTCCTTTTACCTGAAACAAAAGTACAAAGCGGTACAAAAGTAACCGTACAATTTTTTTAAAAAATAAATAATCAACATGAAATTAAAGTAATTTTCAAGGCCTTTTAAATGATATGAGGCAAAGAAATAAAATCCAAAAAATGAGGTCACGTGACACGGCAGTCGGAAAAAAAGTTTACTCTCAATTTCTCAGAAAATAGGGCGATTTTTTAAAATAATAAGGTCTTA
Organism: Gerris lacustris; assembly: GCA_951217055.1. NCBI lineage: Eukaryota > Metazoa > Arthropoda > Insecta > Hemiptera > Gerridae > Gerris > Gerris lacustris. The sequence goes on from OX578282.1 coordinate 10,054,692, forward strand.
AACTAAAGGGTATTAGTGCACGGTTTGAGCGCCCCAATCGAAATTCAAATCGGTCAAGAAATGTGGACACTGTGAGCGCCCACACTCAAAATTTCGAAAAATCGAATTTTTTCGGGAAAATTCTACATTTTCCAGTGTGCCGTATAAGTTCGCTTCACTAAAGGTACACGAAGCACTTGTTTGCGCTTACCCCTCAAACCGGATTCAGTTAGCCCGTGTAAATTACTACAAGAGTCAACTTTTTTTCCTCCTAAATAACCACCCTTGTACCCTTCGTCTACCCCGAACTTTGAGGTACCATGACTCGAAAAGTACACGGAAATTGAAATTTAAAAGTAAAACGGGGCAAGCTCGGTTATTTTCTCTATCTAGAAATGTAATCGCCAACTCGGTACCTTGAAACCCCTAGGAGGAGATACGCCAACCATGAAAACAAATGGAAAAAAATAACCCGTTAAAAGTGTTTTTTCCCCAAAAAAGACCTGAAATGGGAACTTTTTTTAAACTTTTTTTTACCACTTTTGTCAACTTTCCAAGGGCTTTAAAAAGACGTGTATATAACTTTTGTACAATTTGTACTTTTTCTGATCGCCTAATTTTTTTTTTCCTGATTATGCCCCCCCCCCGAGGGGGTAAGTCAGTGAAAAAAAGAACGCATACTTTTCGGTACAACTTTGCGAGCTTAAAAAAAGCCGCCAAAGAAATTTCAAACATAGTACCCTTTTTAAAAAACTACTTAACAAAAAGTACTTAAAAAACGCGCTTTTTGACCGTAGGTCACTTTGGACTCTATTTTCGATACTTGACCATTCAAGTTTCGTACCAAAAGAATTTTTCCTTGAAAATACACTATACCCTAAGTACATTACACTAAAAAACCAAATTAAAAGTCTAATCCACATCCTAAAACAAAAATCCTAAAACACCCTTATTTTACCCTTTGCTTCCCCTTTTCACCCTCAAGGCGTACTCAAAAGTACCACGTTACCGATGTTTGGTCAAGCTCATTTTTAGTAATTTAAACGAAAATAAAAGAAAAAATGAAAAAATCCACCAAAAGTTGGTATACATGTACCAATACTTTTTTCACGGAACCCGTGAACCCTTAAGAAATGCAAATAAATTTACCCCTTTTCCCCCATTTGAAGCAAAATTTAACGGCACGCCCGCCCCCCACCACAGCTCGGTCGGCCTTCGGCCTCCCTCGCAAAGACAGTGATGAAGAAAAAAGGTGTTCTTTAATTTTAATATTGTCGACTAGCCGGGCTCGGCTGGCCTACGGCCAGCCTGCGTCCGTCTAGTGGTCAGCCAAATGTATTATGTTGGACTGGTAATTTGATTTATATATATTTAATTATTTTCATTTTTTTTGTAAGTATTTGCAGCTAAATAAGGACATTTTTTAATGTTACCCCCTTTAAAAATAAAAATAATACGAAATACTACATAACTATATTAAAAGGTCTAATCAAGAGCTTTCCAACGATATACATATAAGTAGGTGTTGTATAATAAGCACATTTGTACCCCTGTACCAATAGGTACCAAAAATATATTTTAAAAACAAACAATGTAAATGCCCATTATTTAAGCAAAATAATATATAAAAAAATTATTTCACTCCTTTTACCTGAAACAAAAGTACAAAGCGGTACAAAAGTAACCGTACAATTTTTTTAAAAAATAAATAATCAACATGAAATTAAAGTAATTTTCAAGGCCTTTTAAATGATATGAGGCAAAGAAATAAAATCCAAAAAATGAGGTCACGTGACACGGCAGTCGGAAAAAAAGTTTACTCTCAATTTCTCAGAAAATAGGGCGATTTTTTAAAATAATAAGGTCTTAAACTAAAGGGTATTAGTGCACGGTTTGAGCGCCCCAATCGAAATTCAAATCGGTCAAGAAATGTGGACACTGTGAGCGCCCACACTCAAAATTTCGAAAAATCGAATTTTTTCGGGAAAATTCTACATTTTCCAGTGTGCCGTATAAGTTCGCTTCACTAAAGGTACACGAAGCACTTGTTTGCGCTTACCCCTCAAACCGGATTCAGTTAGCCCGTGTAAATTACTACAAGAGTCAACTTTTTTTCCTCCTAAATAACCACCCTTGTACCCTTCGTCTACCCCGAACTTTGAGGTACCATGACTCGAAAAGTACACGGAAATTGAAATTTAAAAGTAAAACGGGGCAAGCTCGGTTATTTTCTCTATCTAGAAATGTAATCGCCAACTCGGTACCTTGAAACCCCTAGGAGGAGATACGCCAACCATGAAAACAAATGGAAAAAAATAACCCGTTAAAAGTGTTTTTTCCCCAAAAAAGACCTGAAATGGGAACTTTTTTTAAACTTTTTTTTACCACTTTTGTCAACTTTCCAAGGGCTTTAAAAAGACGTGTATATAACTTTTGTACAATTTGTACTTTTTCTGATCGCCTAATTTTTTTTTTCCTGATTATGCCCCCCCCCCGAGGGGGTAAGTCAGTGAAAAAAAGAACGCATACTTTTCGGTACAACTTTGCGAGCTTAAAAAAAGCCGCCAAAGAAATTTCAAACATAGTACCCTTTTTAAAAAACTACTTAACAAAAAGTACTTAAAAAACGCGCTTTTTGACCGTAGGTCACTTTGGACTCTATTTTCGATACTTGACCATTCAAGTTTCGTACCAAAAGAATTTTTCCTTGAAAATACACTATACCCTAAGTACATTACACTAAAAAACCAAATTAAAAGTCTAATCCACATCCTAAAACAAAAATCCTAAAACACCCTTATTTTACCCTTTGCTTCCCCTTTTCACCCTCAAGGCGTACTCAAAAGTACCACGTTACCGATGTTTGGTCAAGCTCATTTTTAGTAATTTAAACGAAAATAAAAGAAAAAATGAAAAAATCCACCAAAAGTTGGTATACATGTACCAATACTTTTTTCACGGAACCCGTGAACCCTTAAGAAATGCAAATAAATTTACCCCTTTTCCCCCATTTGAAGCAAAATTTAACGGCACGCCCGCCCCCCACCACAGCTCGGTCGGCCTTCGGCCTCCCTCGCAAAGACAGTGATGAAGAAAAAAGGTGTTCTTTAATTTTAATATTGTCGACTAGCCGGGCTCGGCTGGCCTACGGCCAGCCTGCGTCCGTCTAGTGGTCAGCCAAATGTATTATGTTGGACTGGTAATTTGATTTATATATATTTAATTATTTTCATTTTTTTTGTAAGTATTTGCAGCTAAATAAGGACATTTTTTAATGTTACCCCCTTTAAAAATAAAAATAATACGAAATACTACATAACTATATTAAAAGGTCTAATCAAGAGCTTTCCAACGATATACATATAAGTAGGTGTTGTATAATAAGCACATTTGTACCCCTGTACCAATAGGTACCAAAAATATATTTTAAAAACAAACAATGTAAATGCCCATTATTTAAGCAAAATAATATATAAAAAAATTATTTCACTCCTTTTACCTGAAACAAAAGTACAAAGCGGTACAAAAGTAACCGTACAATTTTTTTAAAAAATAAATAATCAACATGAAATTAAAGTAATTTTCAAGGCCTTTTAAATGATATGAGGCAAAGAAATAAAATCCAAAAAATGAGGTCACGTGACACGGCAGTCGGAAAAAAAGTTTACTCTCAATTTCTCAGAAAATAGGGCGATTTTTTAAAATAATAAGGTCTTAAACTAAAGGGTATTAGTGCACGGTTTGAGCGCCCCAATCGAAATTCAAATCGGTCAAGAAATGTGGACACTGTGAGCGCCCACACTCAAAATTTCGAAAAATCGAATTTTTTCGGGAAAATTCTACATTTTCCAGTGTGCCGTATAAGTTCGCTTCACTAAAGGTACACGAAGCACTTGTTTGCGCTTACCCCTCAAACCGGATTCAGTTAGCCCGTGTAAATTACTACAAGAGTCAACTTTTTTTCCTCCTAAATAACCACCCTTGTACCCTTCGTCTACCCCGAACTTTGAGGTACCATGACTCGAAAAGTACACGGAAATTGAAATTTAAAAGTAAAACGGGGCAAGCTCGGTTATTTTCTCTATCTAGAAATGTAATCGCCAACTCGGTACCTTGAAACCCCTAGGAGGAGATACGCCAACCATGAAAACAAATGGAAAAAAATAACCCGTTAAAAGTGTTTTTTCCCCAAAAAAGACCTGAAATGGGAACTTTTTTTAAACTTTTTTTTACCACTTTTGTCAACTTTCCAAGGGCTTTAAAAAGACGTGTATATAACTTTTGTACAATTTGTACTTTTTCTGATCGCCTAATTTTTTTTTTCCTGATTATGCCCCCCCCCCGAGGGGGTAAGTCAGTGAAAAAAAGAACGCATACTTTTCGGTACAACTTTGCGAGCTTAAAAAAAGCCGCCAAAGAAATTTCAAACATAGTACCCTTTTTAAAAAACTACTTAACAAAAAGTACTTAAAAAACGCGCTTTTTGACCGTAGGTCACTTTGGACTCTATTTTCGATACTTGACCATTCAAGTTTCGTACCAAAAGAATTTTTCCTTGAAAATACACTATACCCTAAGTACATTACACTAAAAAACCAAATTAAAAGTCTAATCCACATCCTAAAACAAAAATCCTAAAACACCCTTATTTTACCCTTTGCTTCCCCTTTTCACCCTCAAGGCGTACTCAAAAGTACCACGTTACCGATGTTTGGTCAAGCTCATTTTTAGTAATTTAAACGAAAATAAAAGAAAAAATTAAAAAATCCACCAAAAGTTGGTATACATGTACCAATACTTCTTTCACGGAACCCGTGAACCCTAAAAAAATGCAAATAAATTTACCCCTTTTCCCCCATTTGAAGCAAAATTTAACGGCACGCCCGCCCCCCACCACAGCTCGGTCGGCCTTCGGCCTCCCTCGCAAAGACAGTGATGAAGAATAAAGGTGTTCTTTAATTTTAATAGTGTCGACTAGCCGGGCTCGGCTGGCCTACGGCCAGCCTGCGTCCGTCTAGTGGTCAGCCAAATGTATTATGTTGGACTGGTAATTTGATTTATATATATTTAATTATTTTCATTTTTTTTGTAAGTATTTGCAGCTAAATAAGGACATTTTTTAATGTTACCCCCTTTAAAAATAAAAATAATACGAAATACTACATAACTATATTAAAAGGTCTAATCAAGAGCTTTCCAACGATATACATATAAGTAGGGGTTGTATAATAAGCACATTTGTACCCCTGTACCAATAGGTACCAAAAATATATTTTAAAAACAAACAATGTAAATGCCCATTATTTAAGCAAAATAATATATAAAAAAATTATTTCACTCCTTTTACCTGAAACAAAAGTACAAAGCGGTACAAAAGTAACCGTACAATTTTTTAAAAAAATAAATAATCAACATGAAATTAAAGTAATTTTCAAGGCCTTTTAAATGATATGAGGCAAAGAAATAAAATCCAAAAAATGAGGTCACGTGACACGGCAGTCGGGAAAAAGTTTACTCTCAATTTCTCAGAAAATAGGGCGATTTTTTAAAATAATAAGGTCTTAAACTAAAGGGTATTAGTGCACGGTTTGAGCGCCCCAATCGAAATTCAAATCGGTCAAGAAATGTGGACACTGTGAGCGCCCACACTCAAAATTTCGAAAAATCGAATTTTTTCGGGAAAATTCTACATTTTCCAGTGTGCCGTATAAGTTCGCTTCACTAAAGGTACACGAAGCACTTGTTTGCGCTTACCCCTCAAACCGGATTCAGTTAGCCCGTGTAAATTACTACAAGAGTCAACTTTTTTTCCCCCTAAATAACCACCCTTGTACCCTTCGTCTACCCCGAACTTTGAGGTACCATGACTCGAAAAGTACACGGAAATTGAAATTTAAAAGTAAAACGGGGCAAGCTCGGTTATTTTCTCTATCTAGAAATGTAATCGCCAACTCGGTACCTTGAAACCCCTAGGAGGAGATACGCCAACCATGAAAACAAATGGAAAAAAATAACCCGTTAAAAGTGTTTTTTCCCCAAAAAAGACCTGAAATGGGAACTTTTTTTAAACTTTTTTTTACCACTTTTGTCAACTTTCCAAGGGCTTTAAAAAGACGTGTATATAACTTTTGTACAATTTGTACTTTTTCTGATCGCCTAATTTTTTTTTTCCTGATTATGCCCCCCCCGAGGGGGTAAGTCAGTGAAAAAAAGAACGCATACTTTTCGGTACAACTTTGCGAGCTTAAAAAAAGCCGCCAAAGAAATTTCAAACATAGTACCCTTTTTAAAAAACTACTTAACAAAAAGTACTTAAAAAACGCGCTTTTTGACCGTAGGTCACTTTGGACTCTATTTTCGATACTTGACCATTCAAGTTTCGTACCAAAAGAATTTTTCCTTGAAAATACACTATACCCTAAGTACATTACACTAAAAAACCAAATTAAAAGTCTAATCCACATCCTAAAACAAAAATCCTAAAACACCCTTATTTTACCCTTTGCTTCCCCTTTTCACCCTCAAGGCGTACTCAAAAGTACCACGTTACCGATGTTTGGTCAAGCTCATTTTTAGTAATTTAAACGAAAATAAAAGAAAAAATTAAAAAATCCACCAAAAGTTGGTATACATGTACCAATACTTCTTTCACGGAACCCGTGAACCCTAAAAAAATGCAAATAAATTTACCCCTTTTCCCCCATTTGAAGCAAAATTTAACGGCACGCCCGCCCCCCACCACAGCTCGGTCGGCCTTCGGCCTCCCTCGCAAAGACAGTGATGAAGAATAAAGGTGTTCTTTAATTTTAATAGTGTCGACAAGACCTTGATTATATTTTCAATATTTACAAAACCAAGTGACATTTTGACATATAACAACAATAAACAAAACAAGTCAAGAAACAGGCTTCCATAATAACATTTTTTCCCGTCTTTTTTATGCTTACGTTTACGCGAGCGTTGCGCGTGAACGCTTGGGCGGATAACGTCTTCCAACGCACTCAGCCTGGGCATTGGTAAAATGAACATGTGTACCAAATTTCAACTAATTCGGTGATCTTTTACTCAAGTTATCGTCATCGGTAGATTTCGTGACGGTGATTTTGTGACGGAAATTTTGCTCGTTTTTTTCGGATTCACTCCCGTGTCATAAGGAACTTCGTTCCAACTAGAAAAAGTATCCTAGAAAAGTAGTACCTACCACGGATTTTTATTCAAACTAATCTCCTTCACTCATACATATCCTACAAGTCCACATGATACCTATTCTATTAGAAAAAGTATTTTATCAAATTGAATAAAGATCGTTAATCATAAAAAGGAAAGGGCAACTGTAACATTATAAATGATTTGAACCCTTCGACGTAAGCTTTCTAGGTCTATACGGTCTACGAGGGTAATAAAAGCCCACCTCTCGTAAAAAAACAACAACTGTCGAATACTTTCTTTATCAAAGCAATATATCATCGGTGTAAAACAATAACAGCATTGTAGATTCCATATTAAATACACCCTATATAATTAATCTCCATCACAATATGGATATTATTATTAGAGGAAGGTAACATTGAGGGGAAAAAGTAAGAGAACTAATATTTGAAAAAGCTAATTTCAAATTTAATTTTACAAAAGAAAAAAAAGCAACAAGCATTCTTCCAGTCTATTTAAATTATCATTAAAACAAAACGATATTAAAATTGTATAATTAGAATTAAAATAAAATATACATTTCGTTCGTTTAAGTTGAAAACAGAGAATGGAATTGAAGTTTTAAGTGGGGTTGTTGGCTAGAATCACTTGAATTAACCACATGTGCACTTAATTCTCATTCTATTTTAATACTTTTGAATATACAGGAATTTTTATTGAAGAAAGTAAAAGAGAAACCGCAGAGTGTTTTGTCCAAAGTTAACTTTTCTAATCAAAAAGTAAGCAAACAGTTGGGTTAACGCATGACTGACTTTCACTGACTTAACTTAATTAAAGGTTGTATAAAGGGAAATTGCTTGTTTACATTAAGATCAAAGTAAACTCTCATCAAATTAAGAAATGTTTCAGGTGAAATAATATAAAATTAAGTCATAAAGATAAAAGTTAATTGACTAGGGCTTAAGTTATACAGTAAATCAGTTTTAACATGGATACGTCTTTTTGTCTGGGGTACAGAAGTAATTTCCGTCACGCAAAAAACGACATGAAAAATGTGACGCTCTTAAACATAGTATCAGGAAGTTGGGATATAACAGGAGGTAGCTTTGTTTTCACTTTAGTACTATACTTCGTCACCAGGAGTGAACTAAAAAACGTATCCGTGATTCAATGTTTTTTCATGAGGTGAAAAATTTGTTTAAGAAGAGGAACGTTATAAGATGCAGGTTATAAACAAGTGATATTTCGTGAATTTTATGATAAATATTATTTTTGGAACGAAGTTTCTTATGGCATGTTGCAGCGTCTGGGGCACGGGAGTGAATCCGAAAAAGAAGACCGTCATAAAATCGACCGATGACGATAACATGAGTGAAAATGACAACCGATTTAGTTGAAATTTAGTACACATGTTCATTTTACCTATGCCCAGGACGAGTTCGTTGGACAATGTTATCCACCCAAACGTTCGCGCGCAACGCTCGCATAAACGTAAGCTTCCAATGTAAAACCTTTTGTTCCCCTTTATTTAATTTTAAAGGGGAACAAATTCTAACGTCATCTATTCAATAAGACAAACGCCTTTTTTAAAAAAATAATTTTCTTTAGTAAAACCAGCACCGGCACCGCTATAAAGTGTTAAACAAACTATGCATTTTGTCTGTCTGTCTGTCTGTCAGTAACGTTTACGTGTCCGACGATAACTTGAGTAAAAGTTGACCGATTTGGTTGAAATTTGGTATACATGTTTCTCTTACTAATACTCAGGCTAAGTTCGTTGGACAGCGTGATCCGTCCAAAATTCCTCGCGCAACGCTCGCGTAAACGAGAGGTTCAAAAATTAAATTGGAATTTCAGGACGGGAAAAGATACCATCATCATCTATTCGATGAGACGAACATTTTTTTCAAATAACATTTTTTAGTAAAACCAACAGGGACACCGCTATCAATTAATAAAGATCGCTAAAACTATTAAAGCGGACCTAAACGTTTATAGTCGAGAAAACAACCTTTTTGCCGATATCATACGTTCTAACGTAACGATTTTAATAAAACTTCATATGCACCATCTAATGCACAATTGAAACAGGCATGCAAAATTTCAATTTGATACATGCAGTAATTTTTTTGTAGCAAAGAAATACATTTTACAATAATTGAAAAGGAGATGTGTGGTTATAGGAATAGTAAGAATGCGGGGTGGTTCCCTTACTACTAGCCGCTGTACTACTACAATACCCATTATCTATCAACTCATCATGATTCATGATTATCTATTTTTTCAATATTCAATACATATTTATTACTGTACGCTCGCTTCAATGATAGAGCCACGCGATGCCAAGTATACATCGTCTAAAGCACAATTGAAACAGGCAAGAAAAATTTCAACCTGATACAAGCAAAAGTTTTGTGTAGTGAAGTGATATATTTGAAATTGAGTAGGCCGGGTAGGACAGCACTGTTCCCTACCTACTACAACCATCCTCCTTAACTGTCAACTCATCATGACTTTTTCCATTTATTCAATACATATTTACATATTTCATATTTAAATACATATACATACTCATCATAACTTCTTTCTCAATATTCAATACATATTTATTGCAAGACGCTCGTTTCAATGATAAAAAATGCTTTTCTTTTAATTTTGCCTTAACGCCGCTAAGTACAATTAGTTAGTTACTTTTAATTTTGTCTCTTTTCTAATTCCGCCATGTATAAGTAATTAGCGTCGTATATTTAGCAGTGGGATTTTATGATTTATATTTAATGAAAAGCGTAAGGAACTTCGTTCCTACCGGGTGTACCACACGTATTAATTTTTATCTACGATTGATACGAAATATAAACATTATATCTTTGTTTAGATGCGTAGAAAGTGATTATTTACGTACTTGTATTCATTGCGCATGCGCGTCTTATAGTTCTGAAGAATTCCTCTTCTTTACCGCACTAGTGCGGTAAAGAAGAGGAATTCTTCAGCTTTACGCACGGTTAGTGAGTTTGTTTACATTTAACAAAACTAATTTGGTGTTCTTTTATTAAAGTAACTGTTTATATCGAGTTTTTAGTGAAAAACAATGAGTGAATCAAGTGACTTTGACGAAAATGTGGAGAATAATACTCCTCCAGAAATAATTAATTCGGCAAAAAATACAACTAATGAATTAATGCCATCTTTATCAAGAGAGGGATACGAACTTACATACTGCAAGTTTATTTGTTTCTGTATTTATTATTTAAATCTAAAGTACGGTACACAACTCGTGCGAAAACGGCATTTTGCATTGCTCGTGTGGTTTTACCGCTCTCGCTGTCGCTCGGGTGCAAACTCCACACTCGCATGCAAAATGCTACTTTCCGCACTCGACGCGTAATGTACTATTATATGTACTGTCTTATCAATAAATTAAACCATTTAAACCCTAATGGTATAACTGTAATAGTTCTGAAAAATACTAATAATGAAAAGTGGGGACCGGCTTAGCCGAGTGGTAACCGTAATGGTAACCCCAGGTCCCCACACCCGACACACATATTTGGAGAGTTGGAATCTTAGAGAGGTGAGATATGGTCTCAGTGGTGATTGTCCAATTGTCAAATATTTAAAAATTATTTTTCTAAAAAAGGAATTTGACTAAAACCAAGACAACTACAACCAAGGAGATAGGACTAATAATGTGAATTACATTACTCAATAATTCACTCCGTAGCGAAGCACTGGAATCCACCTAGTACATATATTTATATTGTCATTAAAGAACCTGTAAACATTTATATTTAGAAGGTTAAAAGGGTTTATGAGATTATAGAGGTAGCCCAGTCAAATTAGACAAATTAATGACCAACATTCGGAATAATTCAAAGTGAGCCGAACTTTTGTGTACACCTTTATTTAGTGTTTTAAAACAACATCCGAAAAGTACCCTTGATTTGACCTTGAGCTTCACGAGTTATAAGGCTCAGATGAGGCCAAAATTTAGTTTTTCGCTTATATCTCCTTCCTTATTGACTTTAAGTATTGGACACTCCTTAGAGAAATTAAAGGGGAGAAAATTCTTAACAAAAAAGTATTTTTGTACTTTTTTTGTAAGACCAACCGTTTTTGTAAAAACTCGCCGTGAAAGTTGAACTGAAGAATAACGCTACAGTAATACCGAGTTCCACAACCAATTTGAGGTCTAAAATGTAAAAAAAAAGCGTATCGAAGGGTCTTCTTTGAACAATATTAAAACAACACGGTTATTTATTAGAGATGGTTATTTAAAAAATTGTTCTTCAGTAAATTACCAGTAATTCAGTATTATTACCTAATTTTGAGTTCTTGTTATTCAAAAACGGTTGGAGCTAGAAAAAAACTTTTAGGACAATTTTTATTGAATATTTAATGAAGAACAAATTTGTACATAACCATAAATCGCCTAATGTCAATACTTTTCGAGATATTTGGTAAAAAGTACATATCCCCCCCCCCCTGGAGACTTTTAGTTTGTTAGACAGGAAAGTCATACGAACATTTTAAGCCACTTTTCAAAACTTTGGGATTTTTTTGCATAGTTATATCCAAATTTGACTGGACTAAAGTGGTTTAAGTTCATTACTTAAGAAATACAAATTTCCATTTTCTGTTTTTTTTACTACTGCAACAAAACTATTTTGTCTACAGGCTTCATTTTGTGCTTGAATTAAAGCCAAATAAATTTACTACAACTTAATTTCTTATGACATTTCTTGTAGGGTAGAGGTTTTATGTCGATATTCGCCCCGAAACAAGAGCAATACTTAAATTTTCCATTTTTTGGGAAACGCTACCAATTTTTGAAGTGCCATATCTCAGTAACTATTTGACATATAGAGTTGTAATTGGACGTAGAGAGAAGCCAATTATCTTTACTACAACTTCATTCCTTATGACTTTTCTCGTAGGTTAACAGTTTTACGCCGATATTCTCCCTGAAACGAGAGCAATACTTAAAATTTTCATTTTTTGAAAAAAATTTCAATTTTTGAAGTATCACATCTCGGGAACTATTGCACGTACAGAGTTGCCGTTGGTATTAAATTGTTGTAAATTTATTGCACTGAAAAACTAGTGTGAAAAATAGCATCAACAGAAAATTTTTCAGTTTTTCACGTATTACGCAAAAAATTAGGGGGGGGGGGGCGGGAGAGGTCTTGGGGGAGGGAGTCTAGGAGGTGGGGGAGGGGGTAAATAGAGGAATGAAAAATTTGGAAGGGGGAGTCAAAAATCTATGAAAAAATAAATATACGGTGGCTTGAAGTTAGAAATCTCTTATAAAAGAGTTCTTTTGCCCCTAATCCTACTTTATTTTTTATTACCTAATTTTGAGCGCTTGTAACTCAAAAACGGTTGGATCTAAAAAACAATTTAAATTACCATTTTTATTGGAAATTTAATGAAGAACAAACTTGTAAATAACCATAAATCGCCTAATGCCAACACTTTTCGAGATAAAAGCGAAAAACTTAATTTTGGTCTCATCTGAGCCTTATAACTCGTGAAGCTCAAGGTCAAATCAAGGGTACTTTTCGGATGTTGTTTGAAAACACTAAATAAAGGTGTACACAAAAATTCAGCTCACTTTGAATTATTCCGATGAAAAATCCTAATTTGACATGGCTAAGGGTAAAAATGCAAATAAAGTGACAAATATCTGTAATATACAAGAGGCAAATAGTTCTGACACACGCTAGAATTCAATATAAAAAATTCAATCACTTCGATATAGCTTGGAAATAAAAACAAATGATTGATAGATGATTGCTAAAAGTAGCGTTTATTATGAAATCTTTGAAAGGCTAACAACCGGAACCAACAAACTAGGATAGCTCAAACATCCGACTCTATAAATAATAGCATGGAAATAACGCCAGAGAAAATCTTTCATTTCCGGGGTTGGTCATCAGTATGAAAAATGTAGAGAATCAATGAATTCCAATAATTCCGTCAGTTGAATAAAAAATTTCCTTTTATTGGAAATTAAGAATTTTAATTAATTTCGAACGGTGTAAAGTGTAAGGAATAGTAGTTTTATTGTCTGATATAAATATCGAGATACATAAATCATTTTTAGTATAACACATTGTTAAACCGGCTTTAGGGCTAGTAATTGGCAACCACGGCCCACAAAAAAACATTTATCGTGATTCATGTATTACCTTATATTTTCAAATTTCCAAGAATTTATTTAACATCAAATTTAAATAAATATACATACATACATATATATATATATATATATATATATATATATATATATATATATAAATGTAACACACACACACACATAAAATATTACATTATTATTTCAGAGCAGTGAAAATGGTTTTATTTTATTTTTACTGAAATTATAGAGTTTAGAGTAAAATACACAAATAAAATAGAAGTATGTATTTCTTTAGTCAGCTTATTAAATATTATTTTTTCCCCTTGAACTCTTGCTTGCATTAAATAATATTGAAGAGGCTTATTTATTTTATTAATTAAATTTTAATCTGTTTTAGAGGCAAATATAAAAGCAGCATATGTTGGCCGGCACTCCCGGGTAGTATCGTCGAGAGAACCGCCTTACCACATCATTCATCTATGGATCTGGGAGCACTATGAGAACTAAAGAGCATTTTTTACTTTTTAATATAAATTTTTTTAAGGAATAAAGAAAATTTTACTTTTGTGACCTAGCAACTTCAAAATGACAAAACAACTTTTATAAAACTAGTAGCTCACACAAAGAGTTCTATTTATATTTTTATGGAATTAAAAAAGGGATTTTTCTCTGTGTTATGTAAAGTACCTAATTATAGCGATATAATAAAAGAAAACGCTCTTTCTTAAGATTTGAAGGTTTTGTTTTTTCCATTTTTTGTTAAAAAGAATTTACGTTTCAGAGACCAAATAAGCCATTTTTGTTTTTTTTAATAACTAGAATGACTTGGCTTTATTCAACAATAATAAGGAGTTTAAGAAAAAGTGAGATAGGGGAAAAATGTACCTACAAAGACTTTTATGAAGGGTTTCTTAATTAATGCAGGAACAAAGCTGTTTAGAGAAAAAGAAAGAACCCGCTTACACTGATCTCTGCAAAAATATAATTATACATAAGGTTGATTATTTAAGAAGTCAAGATAAGTCATTTAATACTTACTAAAGTCAAGAAGGTCGTCTACATTAAATAAAATACTAAAAGAGACAAAAAATAATAAATAAATAAATACCTGTGGAGTCACGGGATGAAGTTCCTTACGCACTAAATATGAATTATAAAATCACACTACTAAGTATACGATGCTAACTATGTACTTATACATGGCGCAGTTAGAAAAGAGAAAAAAATTAAAAGAAAAGCTTTTATATCATTAAAGCGAGCGTCTTGCAATAAATATGTATTAAATAGTTAATCATGATGAGTTGATAGTTAAAGAGGATGGTTGTAGTATAGTGCCTGAGGGAAGAAGACTATTCCCTACCCCTCACACCTACACCATTTCAAATATTATAAAATATATCACTTCACTACACAAAAACGTCTATACAAGCAGATGTTTAAATTTTACATGCCTTTTCAATTCTACTTTACACGATGTGAATTAAGTTTTATTAAAATCGTTACGTTAGAACATAAGATATCGGTAAAAACGTTGTTCACTCTGTTTTAAACGTTTAGGTCCGATTTAATAGTGTTACTGATCTTTAATACTTCATGGTGGTGTCGGTGATGGTTTTACTAAAAAAAATCATTTATAAAAGTTGTTTGTCTCGTTGAATAGATGAAGTTGAATTTTTTCTCGTCCAAAAGTTCCAATTTTACATTTGAAGCTTACCTTTAGCTTTGCGAACGTTCCGGGTGAACACTTGGGCGGATAACGTTTTCCAACAAACTCGTCGTGGGCATTGGTAAACTGATTATGTATACCAAATTTCAACTAAAACGGTCAATCTTTACTCAAGTTATCATAGGCTATATAAGTTCGAATAATTGGAGCTTCGTTCCAATAATTCGAAAAAAAAAAAAAAAAAATCTTGAAAAGGGTGGTGTAGGAGACGACACTGCAGGGTTGCCAACTGTACGGTACGGTAACTATACGTTAATTCTAATTCAGATACGAGTAATTAATTCATTACCGTAAGCAAAAATATGGTAATCAGCCAAAAACACGATGTTGAAAATATTAAATATACAACCTAATAAGATGTTTTTAATGAAAGAAGAAAACATAAGCCAGATTTCTTAACTGATTTATATTAACTTTGTCGGTCTCATGCCGAAGTTCAGCTAACCCGATTTTAGGGCGATTCCCCTGTCCTACCACTCCAAAAAATAAAATAAGTCACGTGGTAAGCTATCTAATACGAAAATGCCAAAATACAAAAAGCAAAAATTTAGTGAGAATAATTAAAGAGGACAAAAATGCACCTTATAAACACTGGATCCAGGATCCAGGCTTTCCGCAGTGATTAATTAAAAGTTTTTCCCAGGAGAAATAACCATATTCATCTTTGAATGGAAACTAACGTGAGGTTTAGGGGGTCTCGTATTACTTAAATGAAATTTTAATATAATTTCATTTAAGTGGTCCGAGAATGTACTGTAATTTTAAAAGGAAGCAAAGGAGAAGAGCTAAGTTTGGGTTGGCAACCCTGTGATAATAATGTGTATGCGAGATTACGTAATTCAGGAGACGTTCACTGTTATGACTTTTATAGTCACGGGTAAAATATATCAGTGAAAAGAAAATATTAAATATACAACCCAATACGATGTTTTAATTGGAGGAAGAAAAACAGGAAAGCAGAAAAAAAAAAAATAATAATAAATACAGGTAGGCCAATTACAAGGACGTACTTGTGTATTAACTCAGGTAATAAAGGGACAATAGACGAACAAAATAAAACCACTGCTTTCAAATAACAATAAAATAATGTATAGAAGAGTAAACAACAACATTCGCCACTTCACTTAAGAACCATGATTTAGAGGTACGGAATTTTCGCAAATAAAAAACAGAAATTACAGGAAAAAAAATAAGTTAAAGTTCGAAATTTCGCTAAAATTCGCATATACTACATATATGAAATATAACATTTTTTCATACACTTAAAATTCACCTTTCATATTAATTAAATGATAACATTGATGTTATTTTAACAGTTGATTCTGTTAGAGTCGATCTTCTGTCAGTAACGACGACATTATATTTACTAACAAAGAGTTCTGCGTCTACGCTGTTAGTTGGACTCCAAATTAATGCTGTGTAACGCTGCTTCAGCAAAGGTTAGAAATCAGCATTCAGTAGTCCACAAAATGTCCTTAACATTGGGATCTTCATTCCTGTCTATTGATTGAAGCATTGCACGATGAAATTCAGAACCCATCACCGAGCTCATTTTAAGGAAGCGCTCTGAAGAAAGGAAGATTTGAGAAGCTTTCGAGGAATGTAGTTTGATTTAAGGTGGTCATACTTGCAATACTTCAAATCTTGCTACAGTGATACCTCGGGTTGAGCTTACACTCAAGTTACGAGCTTCTAAGATGGCGCAGCAAACTCACCAAGCCTAGTAATTTCCAAGCTTATGCTGCAGCGAATGCCGAGATGAGACCCTCTTACGTTTCTGACTTTACACTGTATACATACAATGCCGTTGGCTTCTTAAGGCAATTGATAAATTATAAGATTTTTTAATATATTTTTCTTTATCGTTCCCTAATTTTTATGTAAAATATATAATATATTATTATATTAATTGACAAAATGGTTCTTAGAGAAGATATCTGACTGCGGCTGCATTGAAAACTATTGCTTGTACTAGTCTAGTACTTTCTACTAGGACGGGTAGGACGAACCACTTGTTCAAACCTTGCAATTAGGCCATCACTTAGGCCCTTTTTACGCCCCGCGGTAGAGAGTTCCAGCCACTTCACACTTCATACCTCTGTACATAGTACCGCCAAAGCGAGTATGATGTGATCAATAGTGAGCCATATAAATCAGAGTGTCGCGGCGAGGAATCGAACCCCGTCTCTTTCCACTCGAGATTCAGTGATGGCCGAGCAGACGTGGTTTAACCCACACGGCTACGCTAGCTCCCTTGTAAAATATGTATGTTCCGTAGTTAATAAAAATTATTAATATTTTAATATGTACATTTCACATCTATTCGCAAATATAAGCAATTTTCGCATAAATTCGCGTCTATTTCGTAAAAACGAAAAATTCCGTACCTATAAGTCCATGAATCGTAGTTTTTCTCGACTTATGCCGAGAAATGTCTTTTTCGAATTTTATCCCTGTGTAACGGAGTACTTTAGATATGCATATTCTTTCCCTTTTGTCGTGAAAGCCTGCTATATTTCAAATTATACCTTTTCTTCCCTTTCTGCTAGTAGTAAAATAGGTTTAATTCTTACTTTAAATAATTGGGAGGAAAACAAAAATATCCAGCATAGTTCGGCTTTTGAACCTAGGCGACTAAAATAGCTGAAAACAATTACACGTCGGCCTTTATGATAAAGCATTAGAGCGTTATAACGCGTTAGTGAGGTGAAAGCCATCTCTAAAAAAAAAAAATCAGGCGACAATCTACAACACTTGGCTATTGTACAAACCGTTCAGATGGGAGGTTAAAGGTGATATCGAAGAGGACCGAAGCTAATCTGGGTGGTGTTCAAAAGAGAAGGGAGGGAAGGCGATTAGCTCGAGTAGAAGGGAAGATGGCAGTTAGTTCAAGTACGAGGACATAGTGTCGGTGTGCCCAACACAATAGTCAGTTACAAATGGTGTTCAGGGAATGGGGCCGGATAGAGTGGGCCTCGGTAATGGGGGGGCCCTCTCGGAACCAGGCGGAACTCTATTCGGCCAAGTGTGTGTACACTACTATACCAGTGTGATACTCCGAGTGGATGTATTTCTAGCCCAGGGATATAGGATAGGGGTGGCTTCCTAGGTTCTTTGTATAACCACAAATGGAGGTTGCACAAATATTACCCCAACCTTACCAACACTCCTACCTTGAGTTTTGTTTTATGGTTCAAACCTTTAAATTACCTTGCTTAGCTTAAAAATTCACCTAACTTATAACTATCCAATAAATATACATTGCTAAGTCATAAATAAATTGCTATTAATATTCCCTTAAATAAGTATAAGAAGTTAAAATGTATTTCATTTTATTGTTAATGGAATAAGTTATATATTTTTTTTGTAAAAAAAAAGACAAAATGTGGTGAATAAATTAAAAAAAACAAACTTGCTTTACATTTTAAAGACATTTTTTTCAATAATAAACTTTCTAAGCAGAATATACGTGCTTAAGACTATATATAACACTGATTAAAATATATTACTACGTTTTTATTAGCTTGCATTCTTGTTCGTTTGTTTGTTTGTTTGTCTACAAATCTGGCAATCGATTTCTAACTAACTTCCCGAATAGCTAGACATTTGAAACTTTTAGCATAGCTCAGAACACGTGGACAATGCATTGTTTTAATACTTTTAGCCATCTTTCAGCAAAATTTAATTAGTTTTCAGCAAATTTTGCTGTGTGGAAAGTTAGTTCGGAAAAAATCCGCAAGTTATTTTATTTGTTTTGCCATATCCAATATTTACGCTATCTTCATTTTGACGGGTCTCAAATTTGTGATAGGTAAACATTGAATGACAGCTAAACAGGAAATATCGATTATATTATTTCAAATATATCGATGGAATGCTTTAGATTTGGTGTTGGGGAGATCCGTTGTACAAAGATTTATCCTTTTATAGGTTTAAGATCAGCTCTCTGGATGGTTGTCATTTATGTGAAGTAAATAAATTTGGAAATATTTTTTTTTTCACTAACATTATATATTATATAACAATAACAATTATATTATCAACATTACATACGATTCAACAGAAAATTTAAAAACGGAGTATATAAAAAGTTCTTTTTATCTTGAAATTATTTATTAGTTACGTTCAAAGAGTTAGTCTAGAAATTATTTGAGAATAGGGATTACACATTACACGTTTTATTAAGGAGAGGTCGTATGGGATACGTATATTCGATAATAAATACGTGTGGTGTCGCGGGACACCCGGTAGGAACGAAGTTCTTTACATTTTTAATTAAATATAAATTATAAAATCTCACTGCTAAGTACGTATACATTGCTAACTACTTATACATGGTGGAGTTAGAAAAGAGACAAAATTAAAAGTAGCGAACTCTTTGTACCTGGCAGAGTTAAGGCAAAATTAAAAGAAAATCATTATTTGTATAATTAAAGCAAGCGTCTTACTATAAATATATATTAAATATAAGAAAAAAGTTGATCATGATGAGTTTATAGTGAAAGAGTATGTTTGTTAAAGGAGTTTGGATTGAAATAGGACTGTTTTCTACGTACCCGGCCAATAATTTTAAAATATTATAAAATATATCTCTTCCCTACTCTACAGCTTCTGCTTGTATCAGGGTGAAATTTTACATGATTATATTTTATATAGTCAAGTAACAGGCTTCCTTAATAACACTTTTTCCCGTCTTTTTTTGCGTGTGAACGCTTGGGGGGATAACGTTTTCCGACGAACTCAGCCTGGGCATTGGTAAAATGAACATGTGAACAAAATTTCATCTAACTCGGTGAGCTCTTACTTAAGGTATCGTCATCTGTAGATTTCGTGACGGAATTTGCGTGACGGTTATTTTGTGACGGTTTTTTTGTGACAGTGATTTTGGTCGTTTTTTTCGGATTCACTCCCGGGCTCCAGAACGTGCCATAAGGAACTTCGTTCCAAAAAAGACGTATGTTAATTGGGTTAACGATGTCCTAATTGTAGAATAGTAATGATTATTATTTATTGTGCATATGGCTAAGTTGGAAGAAAAGCGAACCCTGATGTGCAAGAGGAAGAAAAAGACCTGCAACTAAAACAATAACCGAATAAGAAAAGAAAACAGTACAAGAATTAGAAAAAAATAGAAATGAGGATATGTAACACATGGGCGTCGTCAGCGCTACATTATTGGGTGGGACACATTTGTGGGGGGGGGGGGGCGGACAATGTTTGAAAAATATGACCTCTTAAAACAGCGTTCTAATGCATCTCTGAGATGAAATTTTAATTTAATTCTTTGTTATAAAAAAAAAAATTAAATTTATGGTATAGTTCGTTGGCACTTAATTATGAACACAAGAATTTATAAAAGAATTTTAATACAAACTTATACAATTAAATATTAATTGTAAAAAATTAAAGTTATGCATCTTATCTTTGTAGATTAAATACTCAGTAAAATAGTAGATTTATCAGTAAATAGCCATTATGCAATATTATTTAAAATCTATAATAAATTATGTAATTTAATCAGTAGTTATGAAAAACATAACTTTAGTCCAAAACGCCACATTGAATTTTGGGGGAGTGGTCGAGCTATTAGGGCCCTTGGAATATTTCGGGAATTTTAAGATAACATTTGCATTCTTTAGATAAAATTTTATCTTTTGACATCAATTGGTAAAACTGCTCTATTTGGCCCACCTATTCGTAAGGTCCATTTTACTTCTTTTTTTAAAAAAAAAAAAAAAACTGTTCCTTTTTACAGGATTTGCCTTTTCTACAGTACCTCTGTACATTGTAAAAACGATTACGAATGTAGTATCTCGATAAAGTCAGTAATTTCTTTTTTTAAAAAAGACATTAAGTGTCACTTTTATAGGGTAATGATGGAAGTTTATGGTTAGGTTAGGTCAAAAAGTACTGACCTTAACCTTCTATCATTTCCCCTAAAATTAAAAAAGAAATTAAGTTCAAAATATTATCGTGATGTTGCAACCGAAATCGTTTTTGTAATGTAAAAAGGAACAGTTTGAAAAAATAACGGAATTAAATCCGATGTTTAGAAATAGGTGGAGCAGATTTACACCATACAATAATTAACATATTCTTCATAATTTTGAACAGGGGGAAGGGGAGGAAATACTAGGTAAAATTGTGGTATTGGAAGGCTTATAACGTAAATTAACACAAAGTACGCACTTCACACAAGGTATTTGTAATAACCTAATAGGTTTTGGCTACTTAAAAGACATCTTCAGATTATAAAAAATAATTACAAGATAAAAAGAACTTTTTATATACTACATTTTTTAATTTTCTTTTGAATCATAATATGTAATGTTGATAATATAATTTGTATTGTTATATAAAATGTTAGTGAAATATACATAGTTCCGAATTTATTTACTTCACACAAATTACAACCATGTAGAGAGCTGATCTTAAACCTATGAAAGGATAAATCTTTGAACAACGGATCTCACCAACACCGAATCTAAACCGTGTCCATCGATATGGTCCCGTGTAGGGGAGGGTAAGAGAAGAAAAATAAGTACAATTAAAGAAGTACAGATATAGAGAAAATAAACCGATATCTAGTATACACAAGTGTAGACACACCTGGTTGTTCATACGTCAATTTATTTATTTTTTTTGTTTACTTATTATTTTTAGCTGTCATTCAATGTTTACCTCTTAATAAAAAATCACAAATTTGAAACCCGTCATAATGAAGATCGTAAAAATATGGGATACGTCAAAACAAATAAAATAACTTGCGGATTTTTCCCGAACTAACTTTCCATACAGAAAAATTTGCTGAAAACGAATTATTATCTGCTGAAAGATGGCTAAGTATTAAAATAATGCATTGTCATCGTGTTCTGAGCTATTCTAAAAGTTTCAAGTGCCTAGCTATTCGGGAAGTTAGTTAGAAATCGATTGCCAGATTTGTACCGGACAAACAAACAAATAAACACACAAGAAAGGAAGCTAATAAAAACGTAGTAATAATTTGTTCACTGTAACATGGTATCAAAGTGACGCATATTGGATAATCAATTATTAATATAGGTGATAAAATATAGGTAGAAAAGAAAAAATGGGTAAGATATTTTTATCTTTTTTTAGGTTAAATTCTTTATTATATCTCAAACATTAGGAGGGACTTGTACCCCCCCCCCCCCCCCCGGCGACCCCTTAATGTAACAAGACTCAAGATGAGACCCAACTATTAAAAGGAGAAGAAACTACTTGATCGACGGGTAGAGTATTTTAAGCAATTATTCAATATAAGTATGCAAAGCACTTGAAAGGCGTTTTGAAACATAGCAGTGAAGCAGTGAAACATGGGCTCTAACAAAAGCGCATGAGTGCTCTTTAAAGATGGGTTTAAACGACGGTTCCTAGATGACGAACGACCCACAGAGTGATCATTAGGGCTGTACACCAAGTGCACCGGGAAAGGTTGGGTCACGGGGGAAGTGCGCCAGCCCCTTTTTGAAGGGTACGGTCGAAGTGCGCCGGGTAAGTCCTATTTCTAGACCCAGGTTGTCCACCTACCTCGGACACGGATCCTCTAATCCAAAGGACTAATCGTTGTCAATATTCCCATATACTCAATATAAAGCGATTTCAAGTTACTTTAAACAAACTGCTCAGAGTGATACGGCGATCATTAGCAAATCTCAGTGCATAGGAGAATCTGTAGAATGTTCTCGTAAGAATAAAATCCAAATTTAATCAGAAGATGCACTTTAATTTGTGAATATTAAAAATGAAAAAAAAAAATTACAAAGTCAAAATTCGTTATCATTAAACATAGGAAATTTAAGAAAATAATCAAAAATACGAGAGAAAAAACAATTTATTTGGTTAATATTAAAAATTAAAGAAATGTTTCTTACATAAATTACACTCATTTATAAGTGAGTGCTAATATTTATTAGAAGGGCTTATATTAACTTAACATTAAACGTACTCATGTAAACTATAATCTTCTGCATATATGTAATATACATTATAATACAATTGAGTCTATATTCAATAAATATAATACAAAATACATATTGAAAGGTTAATTATATATGTACATACTCCTAAATAAATTAGAAATGACTTTCACATTTCAAATCTAGATACCTTATTATTATAAACAACCAACGCTAGGCGGCTTGAATCCTACATTGGTATGAGCTGTGGACAGATCAATATAGTTCTCGGTGATATAGCCCCAAAATCGATCATAACTATGGCTTATTTTTGCCTTATAAAATCTTCACTATAATATTCTTCAACTTCTTCAGGGTCTATATAGGGTAGTTTGAAGATTAACTTAATTAGTAGGCCATCGTTGGTAGAACATCAGTAGTCCTCAGTAAATCCTGAATTTTTCCAAAGGGGAAGACATTTCGAACGGCTTGTTGGATTCTAATTTAGAGGTCCACTACAAAGTTCTTTGGGTTTAGACGGGGTGCAAGAGGTATAACCCGGGCTTACCTGACCCTCACCCTTCAGACACTTTAGACAAGAGGCTGGCGCACTTCGACCGTCACCTTTTTCTAATCCGAAGGGGGGCTGGCGCACGTACAAGCCATCATTAGACCTAACGTTTCCATTTGACTGGAAGGACTTACTTGGTCTTTGAGGACCTTTACTATTCTGAGACCCTTTATTTTTATTTGCTACCGCACAAACATCAATCGCACTCCCTGCAACCTCTGGGCGAAACTTACCTAAACTTTTAATAACTGAATCCATGTCAAGAACAGTTTTACACGCTTCATCAAAAGATAGTTTTTCATCCTCCGATAGCAGACGCTTAATCATAGACTCATTGCGAAGACCACATATTAACCCTTAGTGCCTCATCGAGAAATGATCCGAACTTACAAGAAATGGACAATCTTTTTAAGCCTAAAATGTAATCCGAGACCGACTCCTCTTCTAGCTGAACTCTCCGAAAAAACTGAAACCTTTCAGCAATAGTACATTTTTTGGACGCGAACTTATCCATTAGACATTCTAAGCATTGCTTAAACGAACACTCAGAGAGCGACTTAGGACTTAGGGATTCCTTGAGAATTTTATATTTCTCCACACCTACGTAAAGACAAAGGCTACTTACCTTATCTTGGTCCGGAATCTTGACTATGTCAAAATATATTTTTAACCGTTCCAGAAAGTACTCAAAAGGTTCTGTATTTGGTTCATACACCGGCACGGGTAACTGAGAACTCAGATGTGAACTCGAACTCACGTGGTCACGTGGTGGGTCAGGCATTGTTCAATTAAATTTGACCTCGTCGCCAAAAATGTTATGTTCTACCGTAGGTACGCACAATGTTACAATAACGATTCACTGAGACATTAATTAGGACATGATTCATTGATATAAATATAAGAAACGAAGACGAAATAAATGAGAGCGATACAGAATGGAGTCGAGACCGGTACATCTGAATTCGAAAACCTCCCCGAACCCAGAATCATATCACCGAGCTTACATATATTGCAGGTTTTGAATACATAACAACCTCTTCCAAATCCCCATACCTTGATCACGATCTTTTTTAAAAATCGGATGGGACGTGTCCCACCAACAATCTTGCCAGACATAATATCAAATATGATACACGGGAAGGATATGTATAGACAGTAGACGAGATCTACCATGGTAGCGATCACTGAGGAAATAATAGTAAATAAAATAGAACTTCGGGAATTGTTGTACTAATTGTCTCCTTAGATCTCAGAAACAGAACGTGTATAAGCAAATATAGGAATCTTCGGAGTCAAGAAGTGCAGTGAGCCAACTTTGTTTTACTGAGATGGCTTTTCTAAATTATTTCATAATTTTAGGACTAGCAATTTTTCATATTAGTGAAATTTGGGCGCTAAAAAAGTAATAATATTGGCGACTCATAAAATCTTTTATATGTTTGTAATCTACTCTTTAGTAGCTTTCATTTGATACCTTCGAGCTTAGCACATTTTTGCACACACATTGAGCATATTAAACTAACTTCTCTATATTGTTCCTATGTGTGGGTGAAAAAAATACGCCAGTTATCAAATTTAACTCTCTTGCATGAACGTTTCGGAGGATACGAACCAAAGTATGAAGGACGGACAAGACACATCACTCTCGCCAGAAGGGTTTCGAGGATGATCTACTAAACCCTTCAAATACATAGAGTATTTGCTGTTGTATGGCAGTGTTGCCCAGAAGTTGATCGCAAAATTTTAAAATGATTTATTTCTACTTCTATAATGAAATGAATGTAGAAAGAATTTTATTAAAAAAATGACTATTGAGAAAATAAATAAGGTTTCATTCGATTCCTTCAAAATGGTGAAAAGCAGGGGAAAAAAAATTAAATTATAGACTGTATTTTTCTCCATTGTGTGATAAGCGAATCATAAAAGAGTGTAGTTCAGTAACCAAACGTCTTCATGCAGAAGGATTGTATTTCAACAATTGACTGGAATTAAATCAAAATGGAGTTCGAGTTATTTCAAAAAAGTTTACTTCAAAAGATTTAATCGAGTAATCTATAGAAGATCCAATGATAAGGACTTCACTGTAATATCTGAATTTAATCAAATAAATCTATTACTGAGTTTGGTATTGAAGATAAGACAACTGTTGTGTGAGATAAAAGTGTTTATGCTTGGCAAATAACATTGTGAAAGCATTTCTTCTAGTATGAAAGCGGTCAAGTATTTCAGATCTATATCTCGTGTCTCTAAGCAGAATCCCTTAGCCCCCCTTTCTATCTCAAATTCAGAGACATAAGACGAATAAAAACTGAGACAAGACACGCCTTCTCGACAAAAACCCTTTTCTTAGGACCCTAAACAGAAGGTTTCAGAGCTTGATAGAATTGGAGCCAAGATATTTTCACATCTGTCCCACAGATAGAAACGTATATCTTTATACCGAGAAGGCAATCTGGAAGGGAAAAGAAACAGGACACTGGACAAGAAGGGATACAACATCAGCTTGATTTATCATCATAACAACGGAGATCTTACGAAAACACTCACTTGATTGATTTGGACTAAACGGCTGAAATATCTTGAAAATGTTTTAGTTTGAACATGTGCAATCTTAAATAAAAGAACATGTGTCGACAAACACAAATGACAGTCAGAAAAATGTACATATTACAATAAGAATGTAAAATGCAAACTAACTTGACTTTTCCAATTAGTTCAAGAAGAAATAACAAACAGGCAAGTGTGTGCTAGTGAGCACGCAGCGAGGGTCCGTATGCAGCACTGTATAGTTTAAGTAGTACCTATTGATTGTGCTTTTTAAAATGTTACAAAGCCTACTTTGAACTATTCTATGGGTCTGATATCACTTGAACAAACTTCTGATAAAGTAATTTTTGTCAGTGAACCGGACTATAAACATATCAATACATCCAAAAGATCATAATTATAAAAAAAAGTATTTTGTCAATAAAGAAAAAAAAAAAAAAAAAAAAAAAAAAAAAAAATCATAAACTTAGGCCCTGTGCACACTGAAGAAACAAGTTTCATGAAACTAGTTTCATAAAACGTGAAATTTTAGTATCATGAAAAAACTTGATTTAAAACATTCAGAAAGGAGCACACTAAGTTTCTTGAAACTGTATTTTCATTTGGTTTCATGAAACATGTTTCACGCAACCAAAAAGCCATGTATCACGCAATCAAAAAGTCAGGTTTCGTCGAAACCAAGTTGCACAGTTGTCATATTAATTGTTTTGAAACTTTCAGAAAAAGGGTTTCCTCTTTTTGCACTGAAATATGAAACTGGTTTTATGAATTGGTTTCATGAAACCAAATGAAATTACAGGTTGAAGAAACGAAGTGCTCCTTTCTGTGTCTTTTAAATCAAGTGTTTTCTTTTTTTCGCTCCTAATACTAGAAGTAACAAAATAGCAATGGGCCCCGACTTCTGGTAACCTTGAATTACGATTCATATTTCTATAACACAATTAACATGAATTTAGACTTGCACATTTAATAGTTCTTGTTATTACATATTACATAATAAAGATTAATTTAACTGAGATTTTAAATTCTTCAAATATGAAATAATTAATATATTACAGAGAGCTATAAACAATACTTACAGTTACATTCATAAAAGTCTGGATCTAAAGTTGTTTGATACCATAAATAATATATTTATTTTTTGATACCTAGTTTACTTATATGTTATATACAATTTTTACCTAGAATTTATCACCGAGAGTATCTACTGATTAAAATTGATTTATTGGAAACCATAATTTTTTATTTACAATGAATTAATATGCAAAATGTGCTTATACACTAGGTTACTGATATGCAATATATAGTTGCAAGATATTAATTACATTTATTTTTATATAATTAGAAAACTCTCTAATATTACGACTTGCATTATGAAAACTGATCGTGGCGCTATCTATGAGAGGGCGATTGAACTAATATTGTCTATCTAGGAAATAATATTGTAAGGGAAACAAATCTTTTAACATTTAATATTGAGTATTAATACATTATAATAATTATGTTTAGATTAGGTTAGTACAATTTGGCTATTATTAATATTTTATTTATTATTGTTAATTATTCTATTAGTGATACAATTATTTTATTGTTATTATATCATCTTTAATATGTTAAGCACTTGTTATCAATATTGTCAAAAAAAAAAAAAAAAAATGTATGTATAGAAGTCCAACTCCTGGCTGATGGCGATAGCCATGCCAATTAAATTAAAATGTTACTTAATTTTATATCGTGCATGTACTTGTTGTATTAAGTAAATAAACATTATTTTTATTTATTTATTTATTTACTAGAAGTATTTTCAGGGGAGTTCCTAATGTCCTTAATTTAGTCAGTTCACACTAAGGTTCAACTAAACTGAGGACTGCCCATGAACACCCCTGAAGATACTTCTAGCATTACCAGCGAAACGTCGGGACACAAACCCTTCGAGACAGTGGTCACAATGGAAGACCTAGAACTTCATTATAATTCTAACAACGGAAGCCTACGAACTTTACTAAAACTTGTTGCAATAGTCACACAGATAATATTATTTTAAGATAAATTAATGCAGAAGATATAAAAATAAAAACGTCTTATATAGAAAATTTATTTTACAATAAAAAGTAAATACAAAACAATCTATATACTAAGCTATCTTATCACCCTGGGGTCACACAGATAAGAAAAAATCAAGCATCTGCTCTAACTATAAACTCATCATGATCAACTTTTTTCTCAATATTCAATATATATTTATTGTAAGACGCTTGCTTTAATGATACAAATAATGATTCTTGTTTCTTTTAATTTTGCCTTAACTCTGCTAGGTGCAAACAGTTACTTTTAACTTTGTCTCTTTTCTAACTCCGCCATGTATAAA
This sequence comes from Gerris lacustris, assembly GCA_951217055.1. Taxonomy (NCBI): domain Eukaryota; kingdom Metazoa; phylum Arthropoda; class Insecta; order Hemiptera; family Gerridae; genus Gerris; species Gerris lacustris. Next base: position 10,083,087 of record OX578282.1, read on the forward strand.
TTGTTAGCAACGTATACGTACTTATCAGTGTGATTTTATAATTTATATTTAATGAAAAATGTAAGGAACTTCATTCCTACCGGGTGTCCCACGACACCAAACGTATGTTTTTTCTTCATGTTTTATCAGAGTTTTTGGAGGAGTAGCGCCCTTAAATTTGGAGCTAAAATTCATTTCTCGATTTCATTACGGGGAATGATTTTTCTAAACATGTATGCTAAATTTCGTCAAAATCGGCTGTAGTTTAGGCTCCACGCCTCTGCACAGACGACAGACAGACATTAAAAAAAACACGTTTTTGGGCTCAGGAAACCTCAAACGTGGTGTCCCTAAAAATATTGTCAAACGTGTAAATCCATCAAAATCAAATTTTTGCGCCATCATAATACTTAATGAGAAAGTAAAAAAAGAATAATTTAAAATAAAAAAATTGTATTGTTATTAAAAATACATAAATACTTGTTTATTGTATGTTGTTTATTATAAAGTCTAAAACTATAAAACCACGACATGACGTGTGAAACTGAATTGAATATAAATTGTTGTTGTTTTTTTTTTTTTTTTTCAGCAAAGTAAAGATTCTCGCAAGCAGAGATACGATTATCAGGCAAGTTTCTATCCCATCTAACCTGATCTACTGCCAAAAAATATTTTTTGGATGTGCTAAAACTGACTTTGCCAAACCACAGAAAAACAGTATGAACATATCTACTTCGAGAATACATTTTTATCAGAAATAAAAATAAATTCTAAGCACATTCTTATAGTGAGTATATTTCTTAACGACCCAACGTCAGCTTCGAACCATATATAATTCAATATCATTTGCAAAGATAAATATGTGATGCATCCTTGAATGAAATATGAATACAACGCCATCATCCACAATTCCCTCTATATCCATGCCCTCTCAGAAACACATGTGAAAAGAGGGTAATCTTAAATACCCGCAGTAGCTTTTAAACTATTATTATAAATGTATCACTTCACTTCTCAAAAACCTCTGCTTGTATAAAGTTGAAATTTTACATACCTGTTTTAATTGTACTTTAAGCTTTAAGTTTTATTTAAGTCGATACGTTAGAACGTAAGATATTGGTAATACGTTTAATTTCTTACCGTTGTTTAAACGTTTAGATTAGCTTTAATAGAGTTAGCCATTTTTAACACTTCATAGTAGTGACGCTGTTGGTTTTACTAAAAAAATTAATATGAAAAATATGTTTTTCATTGAATAGATGATGAAGATTCCCCGAATTTTTCCCCGTTCCCAAAATTCCTATTTAAAATGTTCACGCAAGCATTGCACGCGAACGCTTGGGCAGATAACGTTGTCCAATGAACTCGTCCTAATCATTGGTAAAATGAAGATGAGTATCAAATTTGACCAAAGTCAGTCAACTTTTACTCAAGTCATCGTCGTACATTTCCGACCCATAGATAGGATATGCATAGCTTGTTAAATGTAAGAAACTAGCTTCAACTATCTACCTTACATTTTGATACTAATTGCTTTTCTTTTTGATATTTTTATGTTTAGGCTATGGAACATAAGTCAAAAACTTTACGTTACTTTTAGCTTAAAAACTCAGAAAAATATAACAAGGAGTTAAAAAGCTATAGGAGGTGTGTAATCCAGTCTCCTAGCTGTTGGGCCTCCCTCCACCGCACGTCATAGGGCCGAAGATAGTCGAAAAGATTTATACATGTGACAGGGAGTTAGGAAAGTACAGGAGGTTGCCATCAACTCTCAGCCCTCTCGGCCTACCTAGTATGAAGGCATATTAACAATTAGTAGAAGGCGGGCCGGCGCCTTCGAATTCAGTCGTTTGTAATCAAGCCGCGGCAGTGCCGGTGTGGAGATAAGAATAAAAATTATCTTCCATCTACTTTTATCAATTACTTGAATAAATTACCGATTTTATTTCATTTTATGTCGGTAGTTTATGCAGAGCGAAAACATGAAAATGTCTCACTGTCTTGCGGACTCGTATGCAAGAATTATTTTTATTACTTTTAAGCCATCATATTTGGCGGAACAAAGATAAAGTTAATTTTACATTTATTTTTAGTGTTTTTATATTCATTAAATTTTTCTTTTTATTACTTTGATCGGATGCAGTTGGAAGGAGAAGTAGTTTTTTTTTTTTAAAAAAAAAAGAATTTATTGAAAGACTTGGCCAAGTAGAAAAAAAATACTAACACAAAGGCATAAATCCTTCGAGAGTCAGAGATTTGTAGGTTGTAAATAATGCAGACTACGGTAGTGAGGGTGAAAATTCCACGTCTCTCACTTTATTTTTTCTCCCTTTCACTATTTTATTTTTTTATTTTTCTTTCACTCCCTTAGTTAAAAATGCTTTAGCTGATTTTGTGTTTCCCCCACCCCCATTTTTTTAAAGCATAACCAAAAAAAGGTAGTTTACAGTTAAACGTAGCGGAACAGAAAGAGTCACCTTCCTCAAAAAATAAAAGTTATAACCACATTTACTCGAAGGAAGGGGGGTTAACGGTGGAAGTGTAACAGTGTAAAAAAACCAAAACAAAGTTGATTAATTATTATGTTATGGAGATAAAAGTTTTTTTATTTTAAGCAGGAAGAGGGGATAAAGTGGAGATGAATTTATGTTAGAATATATTCGTTCATAATTTATTTTAAAAAAAAGAAAAAAAAAAACTAGGTAGGGATGCCATTTTTGTAGTCCACTTGTTAATTATTATTCAAAGGAAAATTATATTTAGATCTATTTAAATTTGTTGTTGTTTCATATTCAGCGGTGCCCAAATAATTGAATTATCACCTGCCTTTCTTTTATGCATCATAGAAGCGTGGAATAAAGAAGAACCGTAAACTAGGTAGGGATGTCATTTTTGTAGTCCACTTGTTAAATATTATTCAGAAGAAAATTATATTTAAATCTATTTCAATTTGTTGTAAAAAAATAAATCACACAAGTTTCATATTCAGCGGAGTCCTAAATTATTGAATAAAAGCCTGCCTCTCTTCTATGCATCAGCGTGGAATAAAGAAGAACCGTTTGCTGAAAGTGCGTTACAAGGAAGCAGTTGAAAATGCAAAGACCATTTGTTCAGGTTCAGGCCACTGAACAAGTTTTATCTTTATATAATGTGTATAATCAGATATGCAAACCAGAACTTCGTCATCACACGCCTGGGTAGACGAACCCGTAACACAACCTACACTTTCGCCTGGTTCTGCCATCTATACGCCCGGTAGTCCCATAATGTGAGGGCTATTAGGACAGATCTTCGTTAATAGTCCAGGAGATAGCGTGCAAAAAAGTGTCTGACTAACATCAAGCTAGCATTTTGTGTATAAGTAATTGTTTTGGTGCCTTTTAAGAATATGTGGTCGGCTAAGTTCGTCTGCGGGACATAGCTTGGCAATAGGCATTTGAAAAAAAAAAACAAAAAAACCGGTGGAGAGCGGCCATGTCTCGCCCTTTTTGGTGGACAATGTGATTTTCATAATCCTGAGTATGAACTTAATTAGTAGACCAATTATCAAGTTGATGGTAGTTTGTCACTTAATTGGTTAGTTTGTCAAATATTACTCGAAATCAAAGTGTTCCCCTGCCCAGGGACAAACTACCATCAACATGATTGTTGGTCTACTAACTAAGTTCGTACTCAGGATCATGAAAACCACATTGTCCACCAAAAAGGGCGAGACATGGCCGCTCTCCTACGGTTTGTTTTTTTCAAATGCCTATTGCCAAGCTATGTCCCGCAGACGAACTTAGCCGACCATATATTCTGAAAAGGCACCAAAACATTTACTTATACACAAAATTCTTGCTTGATGTAAGTCAGACACTTTTTTGCACGCTATCTCCTGGACTATAAGGCCAACGATTATGCAGTCAAACTTGATAAGAACCGTTAAGCCCCGTATACTCGGTGATAGTTCTATTCCGTCAGTTTAAGTCATAGAACTGTCACCGAATTGTGCAGTCTACACGGTGAGAGTTAATAACATACGTCAAAACTTGTTATCTTGTACTTAAAGTTATATCCGAATCCTACATTTTTTACTTGTAAACAGAAATAGAGCATTAAATATATTATAATGTTAAATTATAATAAATATACAGCAAAAGGAATATTCATATATGGTCGAAAACAACAAAATCTGATATCAAATGTGAAGCATGCTTTTATATTTACTGCCTTTTAGATCTGTTATCACCTGATATAAAAGTATAAACTAACAATAAGCCAATCAGCGTCTAGTATCTAGCGTGGTAGTTCTTAATACTGCCGCGTGAGTACTCCGACTGGCTGTGATATCGAAGGCTCAACTATCTCGTCAGACGAGATAGTGTGATGGCTCGCGACAAAATCTATCATGTAGTCTACACGGTGATAGATGATGCGATAGTTGCTATCTTGACCGCAACTATCACGCCAACTATCACCGTGTAGACGGGGCTTTACTGTAAAACACATGAACACGCTAAGAAAGATGAACGCTGCACATGGTCCTTAGAAGCTAATAGTGGAAGCCCACAATTTATAATTTCATAATTATTTATAATTATATATCCAATAATAAAAGTTAGTATCATTCATTATCATTATTATTATTATCATGCAGTGCCAGTGAAGGAGACTTTAACTTAACCAGATCACAATTACCGCTTCACATTTCACCTTGCTCACACACACACACACCCACACACACGACCACATTTCATCTGTTCTTCAGTTAGGAATTATCATTATTATATTATATATCTATCATATATTGTAAGCATTAATTTATCTCTATACATTATATCTTCGTCATATCATTTACCTTGTACACTTAATTATTGCTATGTTTTTAAGACCCTTTCTAACCACCCTATAACTACAGTCCGCCCTACAGCTTTACAGACCATCAGGCAGCAGAATCAGGTGCAAACCCTTCCGTACCGAACAACCATAAAAGCTAACCGTTTCACGCTGTTTAATGCACACCCTGAATAAACCTGCCTTGAGATTCAAAAACTACCAAGGTATTAGTGCTCAGGTACTTCAAATTGAAAGGTAAGAGACAATAGATTAGATATCTTATATCATTAGACTTACGATGTATCGTAACCATCTATTTGTACTTAGCAGAGTTAAGGCAAAATTAAAAGAAAAGCATTTATTTATCATTGAAGCGAGCGTCTTGCAATATATAATGTATTATATATTGAGAAAGAAGTTAATCATGATGAGTTTATAGTTAGAGCAGATAATTTTAGTGACGGAACACAACTGTTCCCTCAGACTCCGACGGCATATTTATTACTTCATTAAAAATATTATAAAATATATCACTTTAATAGAATTATTTCCCGTCCTAAAATTTTAATTTTAAATTTGAAGCTTATGTTTACCCGAGCGTTGCGCGTGAACGCTTGGGCGGATAACGTTGCCCAACGAACTCAGCCTGGGGGCATTGGTAAAATGAAACTCGGTCATCTTTTACTCAAGTTATTGTCATCGGTAGATTTCGTGACGCTTGGTTTTGTGACGTTGATTTTGTGACGGTCGTTTTTTTCGGATTCACTCCCGGGCTCCAGAACGTATGTCATAAGGAACTTCGTTCCAATATTGAAATCGCAATAAGGGTTGCTTTGAATTATTTATTTGAAGTATATTATATTATATGCTTTGAAGGGTTTAGGACTATAATTCGCACCGTATTAAAAACATTTAAGGAAACCTAACAGTTAGGGAACCTTCCTGTTGACATGTGTGGCGATTGGCATAACTGCGCATGTCATACAAACCAGTACTTGGTATTGTCAGAGGATCGTTTAAACCGTACAGAAAGCGGCTCACAAACGATCCCTGCGTGGTTTGGAACAGTTTGGAGGACAGTACAATACACTGTCACAAGTCGGGTTGGAACGCCTTTTATCCATTGCACATGCCCGTGACGATCTCGCGGACGGTACATTGCTTGGTTGGAACAAACCTAATTTATATTTATCAAAAAAGTTTTTATTTTTATGAGACCATCAGTGATGATTGTGGGAGAATTAGAGTTACATTAATAAACGAATTAGAGAGTACATGAATTTGTTTCATTTCGGATGCCAGCGTAAGACTTTTTATTTTACGTGGATTAAAACCGTTCTGTTCGTATAATCTTTATAAAATATTAGGTATATTACCTTTTAAAAGAACCTAACGTACTTTTTTAAATAAGCTGTTATAATAATTTGAAAGAAGTAATTCTCTAGTTGATTACGTTCATTGTTCTGCATGTTAAAACTTGTAGTTAAGTCCCATGGAGAGGGGCTTAATATAAACCTCCCCCTTCATATAAGTATGTTAAGAGTTCTAACTTAATACCCAAGTACTATTCCTATTCTAATATCAATGTACCTTTAAACAAAGAAGTCATAAATGTTAATGTACTCTAAAATAGGACAATTAAATTGTATGCAAACGTAGGAAAAGGCAACCAAATGGTGTGCATAAAACAGCGTCAAATGGGTAACTTTTATGGGGGTCGCCTTACTGCTTTAACGGCTTTCTTGAATTTCCAGTTTCAGTAAATAGTTCTCTCCATTAAATATCTTTACTTTAGTTAAACAAGAAATATGTGTTCGTATCACGTTCGTTACGATTCTAAAATGGCGTTAAAATATAACCTACTTAAAAATGTTTTCTAGTTATTCTCTGTTATGTTTAGATCGTGAATTATTGTTCTTAAAAGTCTTAGCATTTTTAAATTTTTCATATAACGAATGGGATTGTAATGGCCTTAAAATGTCTTATAAAAGGGCACACAAACATATATATATTTATTTCAGCAATGTAATACCGTGTTTTACACAGTGCAATAAGGTACACAATATGTGTTAATGAGAGACACCAAGGGATGTGCCACGCAAGCTCGGCACATAAGAACTGTTCCAACATCAGACATTACGTCAAAAGATGTTGGCTCGGCATTACGCCATGTCCTGCATCGTTTCGTCAACTCATCAGGGGCCTGATGCCCACTCAACTCTGCACCTGTACTATATCAAGAATTTCACCAGTTCCTGTGGAACATCCCTTGGTGTCTCTCATTAACACATATTGTGTACCTTATTGAACTGTGTAAAACACTGTATTACATTGCTGAAATAAATTATATATGTTTGTGTGCCTATGGAAGAGAAACAAATGGGCACAGAAGGTTGAAACTTATATGGGATCAAAAATGGGCTACCTAATTATGACCTACCACACAAATTTCATTAAAATAAGACTTGTAGTTTTTAAGATATTATGTTGGTTCGCAAAATTTGTGGGGCATCATACACACGAAAACAGAAATGTTCCCTGATTTCTGAAACGGATTTTTGAAATCGGAGAAATAAAAAAAAAATAGTTTTTAAGAAAGTTAACACACAGCTTCCGTTACCTTTGGTAAGATCGGAAGCAAATATATACATATAACATGTTTATCCAATAGTAAATACGAGATGTTAAAAAAAAATGCGAATACTTATTTGACTGCGTCAGTTTGATTTACCTTAACAGAATACAAATATTGGAATGATTTCCTTTAAAGAAATAGAGGCAGAACATGATAAGAAAAATAAATGTATCCGAAACGCAAAGCGAAATAAAAATAATGTGATAGATACACAGAAAGTGTCAACTTTATTTGTCAAACAAGAAGCGAGAATAAATAGACTCAATTCTGAAAGATAAATTCCTCGAGATCAGTCTACCGAGCTTCGTATCGGCTTAGACCGAGTGGAAAAAAAATCAAATGGCCTCGAGAGAAGAATATTCAATATATTTATGTTATTTGTGATCTTTATAAACGATATGCAGTTATTTAGGTATCTTCATATTTATTTTCATATACACAGATATATTTTTAAACTTATACAGAAGAAGCGACGAAAATCGTTTGCCTGACCAAACGTGCGGAATAAAATATGACGGGATGTAAAAAAAAATAACCTTGAGTTTGAGTTTCGTTGCCGCTAAAAAATTCGATTTGGCACAGATACGCCCCAAATATATAGGGATATGGTATAGAAGAGTGGCCCGGGGATGTGATGCCGTTATGGTTATGTTCATCTAATATTAGAGCGAGATAGAAAGAGGTAAAAACGGGAAAGAAGACCGACAGAGAGAAAAAAAATGCAGGCAACTTTTTCGCGACACTTCATCCACAATTTTGGTTATCAAGCACACTAAAGCTGAGAGTTGTCAGCAAAGCAGCGGGGCGCGGAATGAAAATAAGAAACATTTTAAGGTGTTTCCGTTATTGAAGCGAGCGGAAGCGAGCTTCTTACATTCAACGAAATATGCATCTTGTCTGTCTGTCTGTCTGTCAGTAACGTTTACGCGTGTGACGATAACTTGAGTAAAAGTTGACCGATTTAGTTGAAATTTTGTATACATGATCCTCTAACTAATACTCAGGCTAAGTTCGTTGGACAGCGTGATCCGTCCAAGAGTTCGCGCGCAATGCTCGCGTAAACGTGAGCTTCAAATTTAAAATTGGAATTTCAGGACAGGAAAAAATTCTATCATCACCTATTCGATGAGACGAACATTTTTTTCAAAAAACATTTTTTAGTAAAACCAACAACGACACTGCTATGAATTAATAAAGATCGCTAAAACTATTAAAGCGGACCTAAAGTTTAAAATAGAGAAAACAACCTTTTTACCGATATTGTTGGGTCTTGTTCCTTTTTCTCCCTAGTTGAGTTTATCTTTTATATTTAATTATTTTCGAGGTTGTACTTATTTTACCCAATATTTTTCCCTTAATTATTTCTATTTAGTATATATATATATATCTATGTAATCATCCCAATGAGACTTAGCCTCGGGTCTAAGTGGGACGAATACCAGCGCTCCAAGCGCGACGGTCCGCGGAGGAAACAGCTATGCCCGGACTCCCGCTTCTCCTACTCTCGAGGACTCTCTCACGCCCGCGGGGAGAGCCGAGTTCGCATACTGGTGCCGGCCCAGTCACCTCGTCTCCACGAAGTTTCGGTAAGTTCTCATCTATTTCATATAATATCTTTTATACTTTATCTGTGTGCAACCTCTAAGCTCTATCTAAACATATTATATGATATTTTATTTCTCATTCTTACCCCTCAATTAGGAGAACTTACCCTCTAATTTATTTCTAGTTTATACCTCTAAATTTTTTAGTCAAATTTTCTAGAGTATCTCCTAGTCCATCTCCAATAAACCGGAGCTAAGATACTAATCATTAAATGGTCCTTTGTTGCCGTATTATTAATTTATTCAGTAAATCTAACCAGCGTCGGCTTTTTTTGTTAAAATTCTTTTTTGCGATGTTTTTAGCGATCTTTTTTTAGAGTCCACTTCGTACGAAATTATTTTTTAAACCTCTTATATTTGTGTTTTATTAGCAATTCTATGTTAATAATTCTTCTTTTGGCTAAATTTTATTTATATAAATTTAATTTCAATAATTTCGTAAATTTCTATCGTCGTAAAATTTTACGTATTTGTTGCAAGTTTCTAGATAGTTTCAGTCAAAAACGTGGTAGGTCATAGGTTGAAACAGTTTTTGCATAGTGATCTTTGGACGGCTATCTCTAACAATTGTATTAAGGTGTCTTTGAACTTTAATCTCTTTTCTTAAAGTTACTCTTTAAACCTCTTTCAATTCTTGGAAATTAATTTTTATACGCACTTTTTATTTGAACTTTTTTATTTTCTTTTCAATTTCAATTTTTATTTTCATATTCTCTCTTTATTCATACTTAAATTAGTTGAATATTTTTTCTGGATTAATCTCATTTTTTTGAATATTCCTTTATTCAATTTCTCTTTTTTTTTAATATTCCCTTTATTCAATTTCTTTGTTCGTCGAATATTTTTTATCGATACTCATCAACTTTATTCTTTTTCAACTTTATTTTTTTCCGTTTTAAATTTTTTTTGGAATTTTTACGCCGATATGGCTAAATTCACTCAAAAAGAAAGTGAGAAAATCGAAATGAGCTTAACTTCAACAAGACAAATTATCAAAGAATTAACTTCTAAATTAGAAAATATTTACTTAGCCTCACAAGAGGCCTTGAAAGATAGTAAAAATGTACCCATATTTCTATCTCGTTTGACCAAAATAGATGGCTATTTCGAACAATATGAAAACGCACAATCCAAAATTAGAGATATTTGTGTCAAATTAGAAAAACTTAGCGAATATGAAGCGGACGTAAAAGCCGCATTTTTATTAGAAGATTTTTACTTTAGATCAATTGCCGTCGGGAAGGAATTAAATATAAGTATCAGCCAGAGCCCCGCAACTCCCCCGAATCAACCAAATACGAGTCAGTCGTTTTTTGGCCCATCTCAGGATTCGATAACGCCTAGGTTGCCAAAAATCCCTCTTCCTAAATTTAATGGTAAAAATCTTTCTGATTGGCCTAGTTTTTTCGAAAGTTTTACTTCGCTAGTTCACAAAAAAAATATTACCAACATAGATAAATTTCATTATTTAAGGGAATCTCTTGAAGGACCCGCTCTCAGTATAGTTCGAACAATTAAGTTTATCGGGGCCAATTATGATTTAGCCTGGACTGCGTTGTTGGACCGCTACGATAACAAGCGTCTAGTAGCCAACGAATATCTTTCTAAAATTTTAAAATTTAAATTATCTGGCAATCAATCTATAGCTAATTTGCAATTATTTTTAGAAGAATTTTATGAAAGTTCAGCGGCGTTAACGCGCATGCAAATTCCGAATCTTAGCGATTTCATTCTTGTCAGTCTAGCTTTACGTTCTTTAGATTCGAAAACTAGAAATTTATTCGAAACTGAATTTCCTAATGAAGAATTTCCTTCTCTCGAAAAACTCATCGAATTTATTAAAAAGCAGCTTCGCATTTTAGAATTGTCTAGGTCTGACCAAGAAGAGTCCTCAAAATCTAACGTCAAATTACCCATTCAGTCATCTAGAAATAAAGCATTTATGGCCATAAAAGATTATACCACTTCTCAAGTTTGTCCCCACTGTAAATCACCACACAAATTAAATCAATGTCCACAATTTTTAAAAATGTCCCCCAAAGATCGACATATTTTAGTCAAAAAATTAAAAAGATGTTTTAATTGCCTTGGTACGCATTTAATCACGAAATGTGCCTCGAAATATTCGTGTTCCACATGTGCACGTAAACACAATACTTTGTTACATTTTGATGCAATTCAGGGAAACCCCGAACAACCTGCATCCTCACAACCTAATAACCCAGCGATACTTTCTGCGTCCGCCGTGGTTACGAAGTTAAATAGTTTTTTAAATTCCGAAAATTCTAAATTTTATTGTCCCACCGTACTATTAGCTACAGCTTTAGTTTTGATGAGCGACTCGGCAGGCCGTTTTCATCCCGTACGAGTAGTTATTGACTCCGGGAGTCAGCTTTCATTCATTTCAGAATCTTGTGTACAAAAACTCAATTTGAGCAGGAAAAAATATCAAATTCCTATTGAAGGTTTAGGAGAATCTCGTGTCTCAGCGTCGAAAGGTATTGTTTCTTGTATAATTCGATCAAGATTGCCCTCTCAACCTGAACTTCGCGCAGACGTTGTAGTGCTACCCAAAATAGCTTCTAATCTTCCTTCCTCTATTTTACCTGCTAACATAGTTTCTAAATTCAAAAATAAAATTTTAGCTGATCCGCAGTTTGCACAGCCTGGCCCGATTGAGTTTCTACTCGGCGCCGATCTCTGGCCTAATATTTTCCCTTCAGGAAATATGGAAATTTTACAGGGTGAACCTGCGGTTTGTTTATCAATTTTTGGGTGGTTGGTGATGGGAAAAATTCCGGATACCCCTTCTCAACCAAATATTTCTTTATTCACAGCCCATTCTTTAGATTCGGCACTTAAACATTTTTGGGAGGTCGAAGAACCTATCCCCTCTGATATGAGAGCTCTAGCTAGTCCAGAAGACCTGCAGTGTGAAGAACAATTTCTAAAAACTCATCGTCGAACTGAAAATGGACGCTACGTTGTACAACTTCCCTTTAAAATCGATAACCCGAATTTTGGAAATAGTTACAAGACCGCTTTCAATAGATTTCAACGTTTAGAACATAGGTTATGTAAGAATGACGATTTAAAGGCACAATATTCCACCGCTATAAACGATTTTTTAGAATCGGGTTACATGGAACGAACGGATAGCGCCGGTAATTATCTTATACCTCACCACTGTGTTATTCGTGAACAAAGCGCCACCACTAAGGTGCGTATAGTGTTCGACGCCTCGGCTCGTACCCCCCCTCATCCTTCTTTAAACGATGTTCTTATGACCGGTCCTAAATTACAAAAAGACATTACTCAAATCATTACCTTATTTCGAACACACCCGGTCACGTTATGTGCCGATATTCAACAAATGTTTCTACAAATCCTTATTGACCCTTCTCATAGAAAATATTTACACATTCTTTGGCGCGAATCCCCTCAAGATAAACTCCAGGAATTTGAACTAAAAACTGTCACGTTTGGTTTAGCCCCTAGTCCGTACCTAGCAATGCGTTCTGTTCAACAACTTGTATATGACGAAGGTAAAAATTTTCCTTTAGCCGTTCCCGTGTTATTAAATGACATTCTTATTGACGATATTGTTTCTGGATCGTCCTCGTTAGAGTCAGCTTTCGAATTGAAACGTCAGCTCACGGAATTACTCAAACTAGGTGGATTTCATTTACGTAAGTGGATTAGTAACAACCCTAAACTTTTAGAAGATATTCCTCTGTCGGATAGACTTCCTATGGCAATTACAGACGGCCAAACAGGGGCTTTGAAAGTGTTAGGTATTCAGTGGGACCCGATCTCGGACAATTTCTCTTTTAAAATAGTAGTTCATAAAATTAAATTTACTAAACGAGGTCTTCTTTCACTAGTCGCTTCTTTGTTTGACCCTATGGGTTGGTTAGCACCGACAATATTTTTTATGAAACATTTAATTCAAAAAATGTGGCTCACAAAATGTGATTGGGACGATGATCTCCCACCCTCGGAAATTCAAATTTGGCGCGATATTATCGAACAGTTGCCCTGTTTATCAGCTGTCCGTATACCGAGATTTATGTTATCAGTTAACACTTATCAATGCCAATTAATCGGGTATTGTGACGCGGGAATTGCCGGTTACGGCTGTGTTATATATCTTAGGTGTAACACTTTTAACAAAGTTAAGATCAGCCTAGTTAAAGCTAAGACTAAAGTTTCACCCCTTAAAGTGTTAACCATACCGCGTCTCGAATTATGTGCCGCTCTTTTATTAGCCGATACATTGAGCTCTCTTCAAACGCTCATAGATAAACTCCATATTGATAGCATAGTATTATTTTCAGATTCCACAATTGTTTTAAGTTGGCTTCGCACCCCACCTCATTTATTAAAAACCTTTGTCGCTCATAGAGTTGTCAAAATCACGGACGCCACACGTAACTGTCAGTGGCGACATATTCCTTCAGAATTAAACCCTGCTGATTGTTGTTCTAAAGGACTTTTCCCTAAAGACTTGATATCTTTCTCCCTCTGGTGGACAGGCCCTGAATTTTTAGTTAAACCTCTCGACGAGTGGCCCGTCGCCGATCAGGAATTACTTGATGAAAACAATCTCCCTGAAATAAAACTCAGTCACTCCTCTTTCTTAGCTTCATTGAATTCAACTTTTATTGAGTGGATTGAACAGTTTTCTTCTCTTTCTAAATTGCAGAGAGTGTTTTCATTTGTATTACGTTTTATTTTTAACTCTTCTAACAAAATTACCATTGATAAATACAATGTTTTAAAATTATATTTTTCGCACTCTATTGATATAAATACGGGAGCTTTACGACCTTTAGACCTAAATTCCGCTTTACACATATTGATCATTTTAACTCAAAAACATTATTTCTCTAAAGAGTTAGATTTGTTACATAAGAAGCTTGAGTGTACTTCTAATGTGCAAAATTTATCTCCGTTTGTAGACACCCTAGGTATTTTAAGGGTGGGCGGCAGGTTAAAAAATTCGTTTTTATCTCCGGACGCAAAAAACCCGATATTACTCCCGAAGAACGCGCATATCACTAGGCTCATTATTAATCACTATCATTTATTGTATTTACACGCCGGACCTCGTTCTTTGCAATCTCTCCTCTCTCGTCGTTTTTGGATAGTTTCAGCTAGAAGTATCATTCGTAAGACAATCAGACAATGCTCTAAGTGTTTTCGTTTCTCTGCCAAACCGTTTCAACCCCTTATGGCCGATTTGCCTGAGTCCCGTGTACAACCTTCCAAGCCATTTTTTAAAGTAGGTTGCGACTTCGGTGGTCCTATTATCATAAAAGAAAGCAAGCGCCGTAATAGCAAACTCTCCAAAGCTTACTTTTGTATTTTTGTTTGTTTAAGTATCCGCGCAGTTCACCTTGAGGCGGTTTCAGATTTATCCACAGACGCATTTCTCGCTTGTTTAGATAGATTTGTATCTAGACGCGGTGCCTGCGTCGAAATCATTAGCGATTGCGGTACCAACTTCGTTGGAGCAGCTCGTCATCTTAAAGAGTTGTATATTTTTCTCAAAAATTTAGAAGTACAAAATAGCTTAAACGATTCGCTTTCTAATAGGAATCTTAATTGGAAATTTAATTGTCCGAGCGCCCCTCATTTTAATGGGATTAGTGAGGCCGGTGTTAAATCTACCAAATATCACCTTAAACGTATCATGGGTGAAAGACCATTTACTTTCGAGGAGCTTTCAACTATACTTTGCAAAGTGGAAGCTGTGTTAAATTCTCGTCCCCTCTGTCCGTTGTCTTCAGACCCCACTGAGTACGACTGTCTTACCCCTGGCCATTTTCTTGTAGGTGGACCACTAGTGTCGGTAATACAGCACAACGTTGAAGATACTCTTTCCAACCGTCTAAATAGGTGGCAACTTGTTCAACAAGTGACACAGCATTTTTGGAGACGGTGGTCGACCGAGTACCTGCATACTCTTCAGTCCCGCCCCAAGTGGACAACTAATAAAGCTAATGTTGCGTTGGGAGACCTAGTTTTAATATCAGATCCTAGAACCTCTCCTCTTCAATGGCCTACAGGACGGATAGAAGCATTGTACCCTGGGAAAGACGGCATAACCAGAGTGGCTTCAGTACGCACTAGAAGTGGTACCTACAAACGTCCACTTGTAAAACTTATACCCCTGCCCAAGCCAGCAGAGTCCTAATTTTTTTTTGGTTTTTAAATTCTTTTTCTTTGTTTTTCTTCTTTTTGACTTTAATTTGCTCCAGTGCCCTTTCTTTTAGGAAGATGGTTCTTCAATTTTGATTTTTTTTCTAGTACTTTCTTCATTTTTGTTTTGAGTCAACTCATTTGGAAGTGAGTTCACTTTTATAATTTCACTTCGAGGTTCTTCTGTTTCAATTTTGACAGATTTTCTTTTTTTTTGGAGTCGTTTGATTTCTTTTTCATAAAATTTAATTATAAATTTTGGTGGGCGGAAAATGTTGGGTCTTGTTCCTTTTTCTCCCTAGTTGAGTTTATCTTTTATATTTAATTATTTTCGAGGTTGTACTTATTTTACCCAATATTTTTCCCTTAATTATTTCTATTTAGTATATATATATATATCTATGTAATCATCCCAATGAGACTTAGCCTCGGGTCTAAGTGGGACGAATACCAGCGCTCCAAGCGCGACGGTCCGCGGAGGAAACAGCTATGCCCGGACTCCCGCTTCTCCTACTCTCGAGGACTCTCTCACGCCCGCGGGGAGAGCCGAGTTCGCATACTGGTGCCGGCCCAGTCACCTCGTCTCCACGAAGTTTCGGTAAGTTCTCATCTATTTCATATAATATCTTTTATACTTTATCTGTGTGCAACCTCTAAGCTCTATCTAAACATATTATATGATATTTTATTTCTCATTCTTACCCCTCAATTAGGAGAACTTACCCTCTAATTTATTTCTAGTTTATACCTCTAAATTTTTTAGTCAAATTTTCTAGAGTATCTCCTAGTCCATCTCCAATAAACCGGAGCTAAGATACTAATCAGATATCTTACGTTCTAACGTAACGATTTTAATAAAACTTCATATACATCGTCTAAAGATCAATTGAAACAAGTATATAAAATTTCAACTTGATACATGCAGTGGTATTTGAGTAATGAAGTGATACATTTATAATATTAGTTTTAAAGCTATGACGGGTGGTAAGATTCTTATAGTCGTATTGTTTGTAGGTTTGTTTAGGAAGTAAAGCTTTGTACCGAGTACCCCCACTCTACCTCACACTGCCCTCTTCCACTTATCTTCAACTATGACATTCATCATGATTAACAAATTTTAATATTCAGTATTTTATTGCAATACGCTCGCTTCAATGATAGAGCCACGCGATGCCTAGTTTATATATAGATACTAGCCATCGCGTGGCTCTATCATTGAAGCGAGCGTAATACAATAAATATTAGATAGTTAATCATGATGAGTTGATAGTAGTAGCACTTCGCCACCCGGGTAGCGCCACCGATGTCTTGCGCCACCCGAGTTTTTATTTTTTCGACCAGTCGAGAAATGGACCCGAAAGGGGATAGCTGAGCTTACTTATCAGTATGTTCGTGAAAGAAAAAGGGAAAAAAGGCGTTTTTGGGTGCATCCAATAATTTCAGACAAAAATAATACTAGTTTGTTTCGTACAGTGTACCCCCGTATCAAAGAGGACATAACAATTTTTCAATTTTTAAAAAATGAATTTTGAATTTTTTGCCGAATGTCGCGTGGAACTTGCAACAAATTGCTTAGAATATTGAACAACAGTTTGACCAGTAAATACGCTTATATGAGGGATGCAGTCAGCCCCGATTTGATTTCCCCTATGTTTGATTGATGGAGTGGAGGGCTGAGTGGCAGGGACTTGGGTGGCACCGTCTGACGGGCTCAATTGAAAACAATAGGCTGACCGGGTGGCGCCACCTGTAGGTGGAGGCTAGACCGTGGGACGGTGGACCCATACGGTGGGTAGTGCCACCCACCGGTGGGTGTTGCATTTTATTCTCATTGCTGACCGGGTAGCGCCACCCGGGTGGCGAAGTGTGTCACTAGCCTTAAAGAATATGATTGTAATCGAGAGCCGTGTAGTGGGGCAGAAGGGATTTTCTACCTTTCCTTAACTCTTCTACATGTCTCGGCCATTCCATTTCAACTATTATAAAATGTATCACTTCGCTAAACAAAAACTTCTGGATGTATCGAGTTGAAATTTTACAAGCCTTGAGAGATAAGAGCGTTGATGGAGGTCATCTTAATCGATACAAAGAAACAGTCTCTCCATAAAAAATTGAATTTGATTAATTATCATCATATTTAATTTATTGTTTATCTTTTTCTTAGCTTATTAGTTATTATATACTTATCTCATATTCTTGTAGGGTTGTTATTAGCTTTTTAAACGTTTAGTTCCGCTTTAATAAATATAAATATATCGATCATTAACAATACATAGCGGTGTTGATGTTATAAAAAAAATGTAAGATGATTTTTAATTTATTAAAGTTATAGGTACATTACTAAATAAAAACGTTCCAAAAACCAGCTTTGCTGCGATGAAGAAATATCGCTGTAGCTCTAGGCTTAGGGATAGGCAATACACAATTGTATCTGTGTATCTCACTTCATCTGTAATTCTAATTTTATTGCTATAAATGCTCTAGACACGGATTGGCATTCATCTAAATTGTCTTGAATTCTATTTTATACGTTTTATTTTTAAGTAAGTTTCACTAAATCTCAGTTGAACCAGCACATTTAATTCTTCATAAATCCAATCATTTGAAAAACAAGAATGTAAATTCAACACTTCTAGAGTGTATAGAGATATTCGATTACACGATGCTCACACAAAACTACTCCAACATTCAAACCCCCATAAGCGAAACCATTTGCTAAAGCAATTAAGAATTGATTGAGTCAGATGCGTTCATACATCAGATCCTCAACGGATAATTAAATTCCTGTCCTCAACAAACACCTTTTTTTTAGCCACTCGGTTTAAAAAAAGATGGCATTGATTTGAACAAAATTGAACATAGAGTGAACTGAGTAATGAAAGAATTGTATTGGCTACTGTTTGATGTTATTGTGTGCAATTTAAATAAAACAAATCAATCAGCCCAAAAGTGAAAAAAAACACTCTGGATGGAAATGAAATTGGATGAACTTTTATTGCATAAATTTTTAAATAACTTCCGAGCTAACCGAAGATAACAGAAACTACTGAGATAGGAACTATCTCATAACCTTGTAAGGTCCTTGTAAGGCCTTGTAAGGACCTTGAAGGGCCTTGTAACGCTCCAAATTCAAAACTTCCAAGACAGAAATCCATTTTAGACATCAGGGAACATTTTTGGATCCGTGTGTCACTAAATTTTTTAGAACCAACGTATGTTAATGAAATTTGTATGATAGGTCATAATTAGCCCATTTTCATCCATTGATTTCTCTTCGATATTTGCACAAACATAAATTTATTTATACCTTTATCAACAAAAGTACTCATCTGATTTTTATAGTTATTTACGCACCAAGGGAGTAAAGTAAGTGATTGCACCCTGAGCGATGAAGCAGAACCATAACGTTCACTCCCGAGGCGGAGCCGAGGGTGTTTATTATTACGAGGGTGCAAGTGGATTTTACTCCCGAGTACGTACAATATTTTACCTACAGAAGGGAGGTTTGCTTCTATCAGAAGGGAGGTTTGCTTCTATCAGAAGGGAGGTTTACTTCTATCAGAAGGGAGGTTTGCTTCTATCAGATGGGAGCTTTGCTTTTATCAGAAGGGAGCTTTGCTTCTATCAGAAGGGAGGTTTGCTTCTAACAGAAGGGAGGTTTTGTTTCTATCAGAAGGGAGGTTTGCTTCTAACAGAAGGGAGGTTTGTTTCTATCAGAAGGGAGGTTTGCTTCTAACAGAAGGGAGGTTTGCTTCTAACAGAAGGGAGGTTTGCTTCTATCAGAAGGGAGGTTTGCTTCTATCAGAAGGGAGGTTTGCTTCTATCAGAGGGGAGGTTTGCTTCTAACAGAAGGGAGGTTTGCTTCTAACAGAAGGGAGGTTTGCTTCTAACAGAAGGGAGGTTTCCTTCTAACAGAAGGGAGGTTTGCTTCTATCAGAAGGGAGGTTTGCTTCTAACAGAAGGGAGGTTTGCTTCTAACAGAAGGGAGGTTTGCTTCTATCAGAAGGGAGGTTTGCTTCTATCAGAAGGGAGGTTTGCTTCTATCAGAAGGGAGGTTGGCTTCTATCAGAAGGGAGGTTTGCTTCTATCAGAAGGGAGGTTTGCTTCTATCAGAAGGGAGGTTTGCTCCTATCAGAAGGGAGGTTTGCTTCTTGTACGATATCATCGGGAATGTTTGAAAACAGTTCATCAAAGTCCACTAAGTTATCTACCATAATCATGATCATTCCTTGTTTATCTACTTATACGTAACTTTATATTTAAATAAAAACGAGCAAATTTAAAAAAGAACTCATAAATTTAACTAAAAACAACACAATTAATAGAACATTTACTCAAATCACGGAGCGTTTTAAAACAAAACCAAGAAATATTTAAAAACAAGCTGATTGCGAGTCATGAATAAACAGTGTTGCCAACTTAAATTTTCGTAAAATCCGTCTAAACACAGTTCTTTTACTAGAATTAAATTGGCTGAATTAAATTTAGTTATGCCATAACTCCCTGTGGCTCGGCCAGGCAGTTAAATGAATCACTTAACACCCAAAAAACCAGACAGTTAAGTTAACGTCTTCTCCCGCCTGGAGGTAAAGAAATTTAAATGATTTGTCGAAATTAGACCGTTGATAGCACCGGATTAATGACACCTATCTGCGCTCATTTACATTTGCTTAATTGATACTTTAATTCATGTAAAACAGTTTGAAACAAATTGCACAGATTTTATAAAAAAAAGAAAGGGGGAAACAATTAAATAAATTTGAAAATTACAATTACAATAATGAGTTTTAAAGACACAGAAGCAATAAAGAACGTGATAAAATGCAAATAAATTATGTGCCACACCAATTGGGAGACTATTTTTTATACACAATGCATGGAAATTTTATACACAATGCACCCGGGATATATATTAGCTAATAAGTTAATACATAAGATACTACCAGAATTTATAAGATAGTGCGTGTTTTTTCTTCAATGTGTGATAGATTTTTTTTTTTATAGATAGAAATTAGAAAGATTTCTTTTCTTTTGTATGAAGACGCAGTTTGTTTGTTAAACTACACCTCTTTAATGATAAGATTAGTACCGTAATAGGATAATAGAACAATGGTACAGTAGTTAGATTATATCTTGTATGGTAAAGACAATGTCAGGACAGAAATACAATGGGAACAATTACTATAATATAATTAATATAATTACACAGAAGAAATTACACGAGAAAGAAATTAACACGAAGATGAAATTACACATAGATTAAAATAGATGTTAAAGCAAGCGGATAAATGTTAAATTATTTACACAGCCCAGGCCCTTGCTGAAGGTCAATGTTCCACAAAGACACGCGGATCAAGGAGCTTCTATTTCTCGCTAAATCCCCGTCTGACTCAGAGATTATGTGATTAAGTGGAATTTAATCTTAAAATTAGCACATAAACATCCATCTTGGAAATGAGTGAGCAATAAAGAATAAAACTATATCAGTTTTTGACCAGCCGAGTGACAAATATGTGTACCAAGTGTCATACACATATCTCAAATAATAAAAGGGCCAATAAAGAACACACATACACACAAAATATAAATGTACTTATAGATATTTATATTCTATACAGTAGTAAGTAGTAGTACAGTAGAACCTCGATAAGAAGTGACTCAAGGGGATTAGGGAAACAGTCTTGTTATCGAGGTGCTTTTTTTGTTGAGGGTAGTGTTATCAAGGTTATTTTGGCTATCAGTCGTGTTATCGAGGTTCGAGGACGAGGTTTTCAAGGTCGACCCATTCCTGTATAGAGACGCATAGAGGTTCTGAGTTACGTGAATAGGAAAAAAGGTTGTTTGGATAATAATAATCGCGTTATAGAGGTCAATTTAACATTATGTGCTCTGACAATCTCAAGGAGATTTGAAAATTACACTTGTAATTGAGGTTGTCGTCTTATTGGGGTCGTGTAAGCGAGGTTCTACTGTAATAACATAATTAGTAACTTGTGTAGATCATGATCAATTTAATTTATGTAACCATTATAAAACTTATAAATTATATCAATATTGATATGACATCTAAATTATTTAAGAAATTTTAAAGAAAAATTGAAAACATTTTCTTAATGTAATTTTCGCATGTGTAATTTCTTCCTTGAGTAATTTACTCAATGTGTAATTCTGTCCATGTGTTTTTTCCTGTGTAATTTTATTGCGTAACCGGAAACAAGTTATTTTTTATATTAAGAATAAATCAAACAACTAATAGAGAAAATTATATAGGTATATATTTAATTTGCAAGAGTAATTTTTATTTCTTCCCTCTTTTTATTTATTTATTTTTTATTATAAATAAATAAAAAAGTAATTTCTGTTGCAATCAGTATGATTTGAAAAGCGAGAATTCCAAGAAGATAAGTAGATGATTGAGTTTATCTCACTCAATTTGTCGTAAACTCGTTCTAACTCCCCCCCCCCCCCCAAACCCCTCCCCACTCTCTCGTCAAACAAACTAACTCAATTTAAGTATTCATTGAATTGAGTATGCGGCTTAGAATTAAGTATCTTTCCACTAGTTTGAATAATTTAGAAATACCCTTCTTTACATTTTTAGAGACAATGCAGTAGAATTGTAATTCACAGAGTTTTGTAAGAGGAAATGAGATAATACTAACTATTTAAATTAAATTTAGTTTTTAAAAATAGCTTGCACTCCACTTTCCTCTTAAATGTTATAATTTTAATTTCTTTGAATGTCAATTTAGTTTAGATTTAATACATTTGATTTTATTTACTTTATTAAACGATTTATAGAAAAGAAAGATGTATAATAGTTAGGTTTGTCCCTTCTTTTAATCTTCGTTTTTATGTGGGTCGATCAAGGGTAGTAATAAACAATAAGGTGAATATTTCTTAAATTTGGCTATATTTCGCCCCACTTCGGGGCATATTCATGCCTAAAAACATCGAAAAATCTAAGATTACCATAAATGTTCAATTTACATGACTTAAAATACAATAATTGTCAGAAAATAAAAGCAAGGTCTCAAATTCTTACCTTAAGAAGATTACGTTAGCAACTCTTTAACAAGAAGTAAGAAAAAAAGGTTATATACATCACAGTCAACACTTACTAAATGTTATGAAATTAAAAATAACAAAAGACGAGAACAAATTAATAAAAATTTAACAAATTAACATGTTTAAAAATTTGACTAGAGATACATAGTTATGATATGAAAATTGTACGAGAGGAATGTTAAGAGCATAACAGATTTGGCGGGATTTTTAATTTCTAAAACTATCTGAAATTTAGATCGGCTGAATAATACTTGTTTAAATCTTTGAATCTAAAAGGAAATATCTTGAAGCAGCTTTCATAGCCATGACAGAAAATTCTGTTAATTACAAAACCGATGCCAAAGATTTAAACAAGTATTATTCAGCCGATCTAAATTTCAGATAGTTTTAGAAATTAAAAATCCCGCCAATCTGTTATGCTCTTAACATTCCTCTCGTACAATTTTCATATCATAACTATGTATCTCTAGTCAAATTTTTAAACATGTTAATTTGTTAAATTTTTATTAATTTGTTCTCGTCTTTTGTTATTTTTAATTTCATAACATTTAGTAAGTGTTGACTGTGATGTATATAACCTTTTTTTCTTACTTCTTGTTAAAGAGTTGTTAACGTAATCTTCTTAAGGTAAGAATTTGAGACCTTGCTTTTATTTTCTGACAATTATTGTATTTTAAGTCATGTAAATTGAACATTTATGGTAATCTTAGATTTTTCGATGTTTTTAGGCATGAATATGCCCCGAAGTGGGGCGAAATATAGCCAAATTTAAGAAATATTCACCTTATTGTTTATTACTACCCTTGATCGACCCACATAAAAACGAAGAAAAGAAAGATATTAAAGTCATCAAATTAAGCTAACTTTCAAATCTCAAGGATTTAAAAAGACTTGCTTAATTCATAATATAAAGTACTTTATCTCCAAATGTTCTTTTGCTTCGGAACTTATCAAAGGTAAAGAAAGCTATGTATTTGTCTGGAGACCACTAGTTATTTATGCACCTAGGGAGTAAAGTAAGCCATTATTCCCTGAGCGAAAATGTTGGTTCTTGAGGCGAAGCCGAAAGAACCATGGTCCCGAAATCCCGAGGCGAAGCCCAGGGAATTCGATTCTTTAATTCCCGAGGCGCAGCCGAGAGAGATAATTATAGCGATGGGAATAATGACAATTTACTCACGAGGTACATACAATATGTTATCTCCAGTAGGAAGAAAATACACATTTTCGTCCATTGCACAGTTCTTATTTATTATTTTAATAAATAACAATAATTATTAGCACTTTTAATAGCAGATATAAGAGATTCAATATTAATAATTTCAAGATAAAAAGAACTTTTTATTTACTACGTTTTTAAAGTTTCTGTTGAATCGTATGTAATGTTGATAATATAATTGTTATTGTTATATAATATATGTTATGTAAGTAAAAAAAAATAGTTCCGAATTTATTTGCTTCACATAAATGACAACCATAGAGAGCTGATCTTAAACCTATAAAAGAACAAATCTTTGTACAACGGATCTCCCCAACACTAAATCTAAACCGTGCCATCGATATATTTGAAATAATATAAATAATATAATCGATATTTCCTGTTTTGCTGTCATTCAATGTTTATCTATCACAAATTTGAGACCCGTCAAAATGAAGATTGCGTAAATATGGGATATGGCAAAACAAATAAAATAACTTACGGATTTTTTCCGAACTAACATTCTGTACAGCAAAATTTGCTGAAAACCAATTAAATTCTGCTGAAAGATGGCTAAAAGTATTAAAATAATGCATTGTCATCGTGTTCTGAGCTATGCTAAAAGTTTCAAATGTCTAGCTATTCGGGAAGTTAGTTAGAAATCGATTGCCAGATTTGTACCGGACAAACAAACAAGAAAGCAAGCTAATAAAAACGTAGTAATAAAAACAAATAAGAATTGGAATTAAACTCAAATGGAAGGTTATTTAGATGCAGGTTATAAACAAAGATAAACATGGTTGAAAAAGTAGTGTTGCCAACCTGATTTCAACAAGTTCATTACATTAGCCATTCATTTTCTACTATTTATAAAATAATCGAGTTGCAATCTTTACTTTTTTGCCCAACTTTACTTTTTCGCCGTACTTTTACTTTTTATCCCTACTTTTTGAGTTCAGGGATGAAAAGACCTGTTTAAGTCCCTCTAAACCAATTCAAAATCATAACTTTTTCTCCCTACTGGAGATAAAGTATTTTACCGTCAAATGTTCTTTTGCTTCGGAGCTTACCAAAGGTAAAGAAAGCTATGTGATTGTGTGGAGAACAATAAAATTTTAGTATTCGTTTTAAAAAAATCCCAAGACAGAAATCCGTTTCAAACATCAGGGAACATTTTTTGTAACATGTATGACTGTCAATCTGTCGCTCAATTTTTACAAACCGATATATCTTAAAAACTACTTGTGCTAATTTAATTAAATTTGGATGGCATTTAATTAAAGTTGGATGTAAAAATTAGCCCATTGTTGGTCCCATGAAAAATAGATATGGGAGTGTCTATGGAGGTCATCCTAATTTTGATGAAATACAGATGGATTGTCAATAGTAGCCAGCATAAAGCCCCAAATTAATTTCAAAATTCTCCGCTCTTTAAATTTTCGCTCGCTTAATAATTGTATTCATGTAAAAAATGAAGACAATTTTAAAATATTTACTAAACGGGAGAAAATTAAATACATTTGACAATAAAGGCGGAAATACATACATGCCTGTTGCTTGAACAAAAACATGCCAGCTCCTTGCACGTGCAAGCTACTTGCACTTGTATATGTTAAATGGCATGTCTGTAGCTGGCAAGCAAGCAGATAAAAACTTAATAAATATCCTTAGCATGCTAGTTACTGGCACATACCCTCTTTTGGCATGCAAGCTACTACCCCAATTTGACGGCATGTGTATCTCCGCCTTAATAGATTGTAAATGGCATAACTTCATTAAAGTATTATACGAAAAAGGACGCGAGGAAGCTAACACACAATAATTGGCAGACTATTTTTATAAATTGATTCCAAATATTCTATTGTAATAAGATACATTGATACAGGTAAGTCTTATCTTACTCGAGTATATTAATAACACGATATAAATCTTAACACAAATGGAAAATTAACACATCAAGTGACATAAGTGTCATAAATTCAATTGTACACATAGCTAACTCTAACATCTTCGAGCAGAAATAGATTCTATTAGCCTCTCAGTTATATTTTTTATTAAATTATTATAATTCAAAAATTTTAACATTAATTAAAATTCCCTCTATATTTTATTTTAATGTGAAGAAAAAACTATTTTTCGTTTAATATATCTTAAACAAATGCACGCGAGTTACAACACGCCAAATAAAAAAATATTTTTGCATTCAACTACATGAAGGCAAGCATCAAACAAATTATGAAAGGTAGCAATTTCAACGTAACAGCATGAGAGATAAGCCAGTAGATTTCGTTCAATTTTGGGTACGTAAAACAGTTTAATATATATAATATATACATGCTATATATATATATATATATATATATATATATATATATATATATATATATATATATATATATATATATATATATAAATATATAGAAGAAGAAAAGAATAAGACATCTCGTGATTCGATTATGAAGAAGGGGGAATTATTTTTATAAAGATTAGAGGTTATTCTAGCTCTTTTTTTAGGGAAGCTAACTTAGACAAAAATTAATAACTGACTTGAAATATTTTGATAAATAAAAATTAGAAGGTGCAACAAAATTAATTTATTGAAACTACAACAAACCTGTTATTTTCAAAAATTTTTCCAATTAGTTGGCACATATCTTTTACAACCAACTATTAACTAATTCATATAATTTGTTTCCCTATTTCTTATATCTGTCTAAATTGTAGAATAAAGTATAAATTAAGCAACATTTAAAGTGTTCAGAGGGTTGAAATTAATTTACTGCTATCTGCTGGCTACTTTCGACAAACCATTCAAATTTCATAAAAATCAAATGAGTATTTTTGTAGATATAGGTGTAAATAAATGGTATGTTTGTGCGCATGTGAAAGAGAAACAATTGAACGCAGAAGGTTGAAACTTATGGGACCTATCATCTAAATTTCATAAAAATCGGATGAGTAGTTTTTAAGATGTAGGTTCCAAAAATTGAGCAATTTTTTCTTTATTTCAGCACTAGTGCTAAAATAAAGAAGCATATGAATACAACTTCGAAAAGAAGCACTTTCTACGCATCTAAATTGTATATATTTCGTGTCAATCGTACATAAACAATTTTTTTTGGCACTAGAGGGCGCTGAAGAAGTAGGATAAAAATAACCTATCTGCGACACTTCAATCACTACAAGGAAAGCTAGTTAGTTTTTTTTTCAAGTTACATTAAGTCAGAAATATCGCCTTAACAAAAAATCCTGCAGTGAAATCAGATATTGTACATATACTATGTTCACACATCGTATTGAAAATGGTTTTGAAAACGATCCGCTAGTTCAAAACGCTGTATGAACGGAGAACGACAGATCGTATCGGATTAAATCCGCTCCACCAAAAATACGTAATCGGAACGGGGGATCGAATTGAAAACGCTCGTATCAACAGGTCGTGGAGGGGTTCGCGATATCAGGTTAATTTACTCTTTTCATTGTATGTTTTCGTGAGCTTCAGTTTCTTTTTTGTTTAACTTCAAAAACGTTTTTAAACAAAACTTAATACTATAAAGAACCTTTAAAATCTTTGAATAACTTGTAAATAAAATGTAAAAATTCGTGGACATATAGGTAACAAGAAATAAGGTTTTACTCGTGACGTCACCGTTATGAGATATCGAAAACAATTATTTCAATCACCTGATATTTTTATATGTGTGAACGCGAATCGTTTTGAAAACGAATTGGATCCGAAATGCTTTCAAAACGATGTGTGATGGTAGTAATATTTCATATAAAAACAATAGGCATGCTTAGGACGTTTTGATCGCACACCTAAGATTAGTTATTTTTTAAAGCGAAAAGACAAAAGATCTGTTAAAGGAAGTAAAGAGATAAAGAATATTGTTAACAATGTCAACTATAGTGATAAGGATCCCATGTTTTCTAAATGCATTCTTTTATTTTTTTAGAAGGAAAAAATAAAAATCTTAAAGAAATTAGATTTACCAAGGGAATCTGACAAAATTAGGTCGACAAAGTTCATGTGCGGGTAAAAGAGAGACACTGTAGAAAAGATATATAAAATCTTGATAAGAGAAAAACCCTTATCACGTTCTTCTCATTGTCTTCTTTACGAAAAGAAAAAGTGGGGGGAAAAAAACACATATAAGAACCAAGTTAAAAAGGGTCAAGAGGAAGGACACTTAAGTGAAACTCGGAAACTTTTCAATTAATATAATTTTCAATTTGTTCGTCGGAAGAAGGCTCAATTTAGAGCTCCCGGCACATGGAGGGAGGGGGGAAGGGAGTAAACAACTAGTAAGGAACAATTTCCAAAGGCGATTTTCTTGCTCGAGGCAAAATAAAAACTACAAAAGAAAATGACTTTATTTTGTGTTTTCCCATCCTTTTCGTATTCCGTTTATTAGTGTGAAACTAGGACTAAAAAAAGAGAAAAGAAATCTAAATAATACACGTAGGAAATGAAAAAACACAAAACAAGCAAGATACGAGGGCTTTGTTTATTTTTACTCTGGGCAAGCCTCTAGATTGCAATTAAAGTAGAAAGATGCAATTGTTTTCTGTTTTTTATTTTTAGGATAATGAAAAAAGATATAGGAAGACAAAGGACATTGACTAAACATGACCTAGAACAAAAGAGTAGGTGGGAAAAAATAATATTGATTTTAGAAAAAAATAATTAACAAAAAGAGTAAAACAATGAATGCTTTTCTTTATTAATTTACTAATAAAAAAGCAGAAAGCTACTGCTGCTGGTTAAAATTAATTTCTTAACTATTTAACGTTAGAAATATATAGTATAACATGGGCACTAATTCTATCAAATAAACATTCTACCTGATAGATTTATCTGATAAGGAGTCGAAAAAATAATAAAACCGCGTTTGCTTGTCACGCTGAAGGATCTGGGTTCGAGTCTGGACTCTGACAAGGAGCCCCACACTTGCAACCAGCATGGCCATATATATGGGTGGCTGATTATGTGAAGAGGCCGGTTACGTGTTAATTGTGCTGATGGAACAGCACACTAACCCCGTGTCATCCATAACATGTACATATTTTTATAAGCCCTTTAGCAGACCTAGGTCCTACACGGGCTGTTGTGTCAAAGAGTGAAATAGTTACTAAGTAAGATAATGTGGCACATAGTAGTAGTAGTCTAGTACTTCCTACTAGAACGGGTTGGACGAACCACTTGTTCGAACCTTGCAAGTAGGCCATCTTTTAGGCCCTTCTTACGCCCCGTGGTTGAGAGTTCCAGCTACTTCACGCATCATACATTTTTGTACATTGTACCGCCGAAGCGAGTATGGTGTGGTCATTAGTAAGCTATATAAGCGTGCGTCAAAGCTTGGGGGAAGAGTCCCCATAAAGGGTGTCCCTCGCTCTGCTCCGTCCTCGAACCATAGATACAAATTACATCATCATGACACGCATCGGACTCACATCAAAGAGTGGGGGAAGAGTCCCCTTAAAGAGTGTCCCTCACCCTGCACCGTCCCGCGATTCATTGATGCAATTTAGAGTATCATGGCACGGGATCGAACCTACGACCTCGAGTTGCCTCGACTTATTGATAGCTGAGCGAGCGCCTTAAGACGCTCGACTACCCTGGCTCCCAGGGTGAGGCACATGGTGGCAGCTATGTGGCACATAGCTCTTTCGCTTCCTATTTTTTATACTTTAATAATTTATGCCTTTACAACCTATTATTGTCTTTTTTTTTTTTTTTTTTTTTTTTTTTTTTTTTAATTAGGGTATCAATTTAGCAACATTTAAAAAGCGCAGAAGGTTGAAATTAATCTGGTAATATCAGCGGGCTACTTTCGACCAACCATCCAAATTTCATACAAATCAGATAAGCACTTTTGAAGATATAGGTGTAAATAATAGTTATGTATGCACCTAGGGAGTGAGTAAAGTAAGCCATTATTCCCTGAGCGAAAAAATTGGATCTCGAGGCGAAGCCGAAGGAACCATGGTCCCTAAATCCCCAGGCGAAGCCGAGGGAGATAATTATCGCGAGGGAAATAATGGCACTTTACTCACGAAGTACATACAATATTTTATCTCCAGTAGGAAGAAAATACACATTTACGTCCGTTGCACAGATTTTATTTATTGTTTTAATAAATAACAATAATTATTAGCACTTTTAATAGCAGATACAAGAGATTCAATATTAAAAACAAATAAGAAGTGGAATTAAACTCAAATTGAAGGTTATTTAGATGCAGGTTATAAACAAAGATAAACATGGTCGAAAAACTCAGTGCCGCCAACATGATTTCAACAACTTCATTACATTAGCCATTCATTTTCTACTATTTATAAAATAAATTAGTTGCAATCTTTACTTTTTCGCCCTACTTCTACTTTTTGAGTTCAGGGATGAAAAGACCTGTTTTAATCCCTCTAAACTAATTCAAAATCATAACTTTTTCTCCCTACTGGAGATAAAAGTATATTTGTGCGCATGTGAAAGAGAAATAAATAGGCGTAGAAGGTTAAAACTTTCATGTGACCAACAATGGGTTTTAATTTAATAATGACCTACCATTTTAATTTAATTAAAATCAGACGACTAGTTATATTTTAGATAATACATATGTTGGTTCGCAAAATTTGAGCGGCAGGCCGACCTTCAGACTCGAAAACAAAAATGCTACCTGATGTCTGAAACGGATTTCTTTCTATGAATTTTTGAAATCGGAGACATAAAATATTTTCGTTCTTCAGAATTATCACATAGCTTCTGTTACCTTGGTTAAGGCTCGATAATAAATATAGCATTAAAAACAAATTTTAATGCCTTTTCATAAAAACAAATTAGAACAACTTAGATCCCTACCACTCTCTTAAAGATTTAAATTTAAGGTAGACTAATACACAGAGACAGAGTTAACCTAATTAAAAATATTAGATATTTACGATAGAATCTTCGATCTCTAGAACCATCATTAGGAGAGAAGGTCCACAGCTCGTTAAAAACAGACCATAGAAGCCCTTTTTTGCCAAAGAAACATAGAATAGTGTACATAGAAGTCTTGCTAATGAGGTGTCACTGGAAGGTGCATTTAATTGACCAGGCAGATATACAAAAAAAAACAGAAAAAAAGTTGACATCTCAAGAAGTATGTTGAAGCGTTGCAATTAAGTGTAGGATATACGTCAAAACTTCCTAGCCCTAGTAACGAGCAACTAACAAACGCGCAAGAAAATTATACTAACAAGATTGCTCTACAGCAGGAGAAAACGTATTAAGAACATTTTCCAGAGCGAAACGTAATAAAATCTTCCAAATAAAGCTTATCTAGAGAAGCTAATGTTCTATTTTCATATTATTCTATATGTTTATATTTTTGCTAGGAAAAAGCAACATTTTTTTGTCTCCGATTTAAACATTTCCAGCATATTTTCTCATGTTAGTCTTTCTGTCTGTCACAGTAGTACTGTTTATAAATATATATATTTATATATAATTTTTACAATTTTTTACTGTCTCAGCCGTATAGGTTATTGATGTCAAAAATTTATGATTATTCATATATATTTATGAACTACATGTAAGCCGAGTCCACACCGGACGCGCATCGTGTTTGCAAACGTTTGGAAACATTTGCAAACGTTTGACGCACGAACAAATGCTTGTTTGTGTTCGCGGGTGCTCCGGGTAGAGTCGGTACATGAAAGGATGTTTGCTGCTTGTGCGCGTTTGGTGTGGACGCTTTTTGAGCAAACTCCTTGAGCATTCGCAAACAGCAAACCTATGGCCTATGGTTTGACTTGGAAGCCCGGGAAATGTATATTTTTTTTCATTCTTATTATTTATGACTTAGCATCAAATAACTATATTATAATTAATAATATATACTATTTAATAAATAGTGATTGAAACTAGAGATGAGTTTATGTAAATCCAATATTAAAAATAACCGGATTAAATAGATAAATATATAAGTCCAAAAAATGCGTCTTACTACTTTTTTAAATTATGGGTGTACGTTATAGGGTACACCCAAATATATATATATATATATATATATATATATATATATATATATATATATATATATATATATATATATATATATATATATATATATATATATAAATAATGATAAATTAGAAACAAATTAAACTGTCGAAAAATTAAGAATATATTTCTTTTTTAGTCACGAAAGACTGAGTCAATAAGAAAACAGAACAAACTAAATATAAAAAGTCCAGTCATGCACCATGACTTAATGAGCGAATTTTCAAAGAAATCTGCGTATTATTAGCATATGATAATACAGGAAAATTTTAGTTTAGAATTTGGATGGATGAAAAAAAAAATTGGGTCACAGGGGTTATGGGGTACAAAAGTCAAAATAGTATTTACCCCGCAAGATGCATGTCGTTGGAAAGCTCTTTAAGAGTACAGTAATTGTTGTTATGTACATTTTTGTCATATTTTCACATAAGAGGGGGGGGGGGGATACAATTGAAGAAACACGTTTTTATGTTTTTTTTACCCTAAATGGTCAAAATGTTACCCCTAAATGGAGTCCAAAAATTCTGGCCAACGAACTCTTCCTTTCTTTTGATATTATTGGCATTTTGTATTTTGTAAAATTTCTTTGGATTTTTTTAAGTGCATCCAAGTGTTAAATATCGTCTGGAGTGATACATACATATATGCATCTATATATTTATTAATACATACATATTTATAAAAGTGTTAAATTTCAGAAATCAATTAAGAATGGTCTAAAACGGATTTCTAAGGAGAAAAATTTCCTTCTGGAACACATATAAGGAATGCTACTATTTTGGTCTAAAGCTGTTGATAAAAATTTTGAAGCCATTTCAATAGCTTAATTTTCTTCGAAAATTCGCTAAAAGCATTTTTTCCTGATTTTTTATTTTACCCCCTCTTAAATGAAAATATGTCAAAAGTGAACATAACAACAATAACTGTACTCTTAAAGAGCTTTCCAAAGACATGCAACATGAAGGACATATACTATATTAACTTTAGTACCACGTACCCCTGTGTACCAATTTGGACCATTTCAGATTTATACCTTCCTGTGGTTGGTCACTATGACCGTGCCGAATCTTGTGCGGATCGTTTCAGCCGTTCAGAAGGAACATGTGTCCAACCAAATGGAAAGTGTAGTATAAGAGCTTCGCTTCACTCAGCTCAATAATATAAATTTTGTTGGGGGATTGTTTTTGAAGACGATAGTGTAAAAACCAGGTATTCTAAATGAGCGTGTATTTCAGAAGAGCATCCGCTTATAGTCAGAAAGTTATATTATTGTGGTTTTAACGTAATAAAAAAAATGTTCAACATTGTATCTCAGTGAAGAATTCAACACAATATTAAATCTATATTTGAGAAAAAGCAAGAAAAAAAGAGAGACGAGAAGAGCAGTAAGACGGGAAGCTTAGACTTGTATATAACTGTAACTTATAACAATTTATACAGCTGATATATCTTAATTTTTAAGTATTTTTCTCTTTAGGAAACCAGTCGTAAATTTCATAGAGTAATATAGCTCTTCTATTCTAAAGTTTTTTTGTTATCTTTATTTTCTTTGGCTCGGTTCAGTAAATCAGGTGTTTATCTCTAAAGAAATCTAGCCAGATTCTTCTACGCAGGAGTAGGAGGGGATAGAGCCATTCTCTAAAGCCATCCAAGTCTTTATACGGGCCTATTATAAGACGATTCTGGATCATTTTGACTGAATAAATATATAAATGGTCTTATCTTGAAAATTCTAGGCCTACCTTACCGACTTTCGTCGAATATTTATACTTAATGGTCTATAATAATTTTATAGTTAGGTATTTTATGCTATATTTTTATTTCCCCATTATCATAAAATTCAATTTTTTTTATTCAACTAAAAATATAAATAAATAAATGTGCTTTCAGGAAAGTGAATATAAAAAATAATATTAACTTTAATGGTGAATTTAAAGTGAAAATCACTTATCAAAATAAATTTGAATGTTATCTTATACTAGTAGATTTAGCGGTATCTTAAAACCCATGATTTGAAAGATTTAATTTTTTATCATAAATATTTAAAATTTACATTTTTTTTGTAAGTACATACACAGAACTAAATAGTGTATGAGCTAATAGATTTTACACGGGACCTCTAACCAATAACACATATTAGTAAGTAATTACACGGATTAGTAAGTAATAACACAGATGAGTAAATAAATTCACAGATTAATGAGAACATTTTCGGATTAGTTAGTAATTACATTGATTAGTAAGTAATTACACGGATTAGTAAGTAATTACACGGATTAGTATGTAATAACACAGATGAGTAAATAAAGTCACAGATTAGTGAGAACATTTACGGATTAGTAAGTATTTATACGGATTAGTAATTATTTACACGGATTAGAAAGTAATTACACTGATTAGTAAGTAAATTTACGGATTTGTAAGTAATAACACATAATAGTAAGTAATTACCCAGATTAGTAAATAATTACACGGAATAGTAAGTAATAACATATAATATTAGTAAGTAATTACACGGATTAGTAAGTCAGTCACTCTACCTGGTACCGATATTTATATGCTTTTAGAAAATACCAAAAAATCGGCCCAACTAAATTAAATAAAAATTGTTTCAGCTTTCATTTTTTTCAAGGTAATAAATTAGTTTCTGAGATAATATTTTTTAAGATTTTGGGGGCAGGGACTTTCTTTCCAACAAAATATGCGAAACAAAAAATTCCTTAAAAACGTTTTTGACAAAGAATCACTATGATCTATTAAAAAAATAGTTGGTTGGGGGGGGGGGGGGGGTTCAAGAAAAAGCAATTTCAAAAGACACGAGTAAAGATGAATTAAGAAAAAAACAAAATCAAAAAAATATTTTCAAAAAATGTTAAAAGAATACTCTCTCCAGAGTCTCTCAATAGTCTCTCTCAAATTATGAAGATTGAATATTACCGTTTTCCTCATTCAATTAATATACTTTTTTAATTAAGTACTGTTTAAACAAGGAAAAAAAAATCAATCAAAACATTCAATCAAGAAACATCAAGAGATAAAAATTCTTTGAAATAAAATAGTTCCCTCTCAAAACAGAGAGGACGATTAGGAAGAACAATATTAGCGCAAAATGTTGTGGAAATGTAAAAACAACATTACAAGACTCGAGGTAACTCTCTCAAACAAAGGATGAATTTGAGACATTCAAGATATCTTTAACCCTATTGTTATAGAGATCGATCGACTACCTCTTTGTTATATAAAACAGAATCTTGAAGATTTACACTCTCTAAACGAAAATTTTCTAAAAATATGTTAAAATTATACCACTTTACTATGTATCCAGTATATCAGCAACTTCAATTTTATAAGTGGAAACCCTTAGGATACTAACCTAAGTACCAAGTGTCATTGATTATATAGGCACCTACCAGATATTAAAAAATGTAGAATATTTTAAAATCTCGGTTTAACAAGTAAGCCAAGAACAAGAGGTGAAGCGATTAGCTCCAAAACTCCTTAGGTTTTTGTTAAAAAAATAAAAAATAAATAAATAAAAAAAAAAAAAAAAAAAAAAAAAAAATATATATATATATATATATATATATATATATATATATAATTTATTTTTTAAATAAAATATAGATTCACAATAAATTTACATGTTATAATGTCTGTCAAAACTAAAGGATTTAACAAAATTTAGATTAAAGGTGATAAATTTATGACGGCCCATTTTTACCACAAAATTATTCCATAAAAACCACGGACAAAAATTAACCATTTTACTGGCGTCTACAATAACAAATGTTTCATAAAGCCTAAAATCAATAAGTTCAATTGGTTGATTGTCAATTCACTGAAAACGAGTGTAGAATTGAAGTAATCGGTATGTCAAACTCGAAATAAAACTTTCTTATATACACAGTATGACAGAATTTAAATAAAATAATATCAAATGTAATCAATTTATTTTAAAAAAACATGTTAAAAGTGTTGAAACCCTTAGTTGTTTACTTTTCTTTTATACATTTTCAGCTCTCTCAGCTCAAATAAGTTTTATTTTAATCAATATCTCAGACACTAGATTTTCCGACTTATATGGTAAGATTGGTATAAATGGCCTTAGATTTTTTTTAACAGAAATTGCTGGAACCGTTTTCAAGAAATAATATATATTCAGAGTTTTAATGGGTAGCACCCCTAAATTTAGATCTTAAATTTATTTTTTGATATCTCCACGGGATATACTAAATTCTAAATATGTATGCCAAATTGGAACTTATTTTCCTAAGTAATTTCCCCTTTAATAGCTTTCATGTTGTTTCTATCAAAAAAAGCAATAATACAACTTTTAATACACTCAATGAGACCTTTCAATTGACCCATCATGTATTAGAATCAGTCAAATTTTACTTTTTATAAATGACAGGGGGGGGGGTTGGAAATTTGATTATCGGCATTTTTATGCCAAAAAATAATTTTGGTATAGTATTAGTCGAAATTTGGTCCGGTTTCCTATTGTACAATTTTTGAAAATTGTACTCTCTGGGTACAGGGTACATTTTGAACAAAAAGTAATGCATAAAAATTATAGATTGAAGGGGAAATATTTAATACACATTTTAATTATTGTGATTAACCGGCATCATGGTACACAGAACCAATCAAGATAATAATAAATAATAAATACTAATAATAAGAATAATCATAAATACTGCAAAGCAGGTATCCACATATTATGTAACTAGAAAGATGAGTAAAAACATCAAGAAAAAAATATAACTATAACACCAACAATGTTTGGATAAGTTCAGAGAAAAAATAAAATGGACCTGGCTGAGTAATGAACGAGGAGGGAAAACGAGGTTAACTTGACGTCAATTAACGTAAACTACAGGGCTAGATAAAAGAAAAAAGGAAAAAAAAGAGGCCAGGGCTTAACGAAACGTGAAAAATAAAGTGCGTATAGACGTGAACTGGTCTTGACAGGAAATGATTAACTAAATTCCCAGAGCAAAAAGCTTGGGCGAGGGAGGACACACCCTGAGTGCATCACTTACGATAGCTAAGATAGTTATCGAGCGGTACTAAATCCATTAAAACCAATGACACCACATTTAGGTGGTGCGCTAAAGATGTCGTTGCGTATAAATGGCAGCGTATATGTTGCGCTACGAGACCAGCGGTATGCAAACACTAATCAAATTTAGTGTTACTAAAACGCGGTAATGATTTTTACAATAGTTTTATTAAATTTTCTAAATTTAAAAAAATAAATACGTAAGATTTCTTATGATTTAACATGAAACATTATTTGTATTACCTGACAAATGTGACAATTAAGTAATTAGTATTTCAACTAAACTTACTGTTACTCGAGAAAGACATTACTTCAGAATGAGCATACCTAAAAAAAAGACAATAAAGGATTAATAAATAATTAAACTCTATTGTAAATAAGGGAACTAAGCCTGGAGGGGGGTAGTGGGGGAAGGGGGAGGAATGGGGAGTGGGCGTGGCCTCGAGGAGTATGGCGTAGGGGGTCAGGAGTGGGGTTGGTTTAAAGTGACCCAATACCTACTTACATGTAACCAGTCATAATCACATGTTACCTAGCATAAAGGAGCTCTTTTCAGTAAAATAATTTAACGTTTAAAGTAGTTTCAATTTTGTTGGGGGCGGTGGGATTCACCCAACACAATTAATCTTACAATCATACAACTATTTCAAACAAATAACACATTGAATTATTATTCAATTATTTTATAAACTAACACCTCCAGAGACATCAACAATTAAATCACCATTCAACTTCTCATGATTCATCATTATCATCAAAAACCACAAGCACAGTCGGATTTAAACATAAGGTAAGAACTTATTAATTAATAATACATTTATTCACTATTTTTTTAACAAATAAAACGTACAACATGGTATGATAACTATTTAACTATTAATGCAAGTCAATACTGGCAGCAATTATCCCACCGCTGCTACCAATGTAACAGAGATTTGGTGAGTGGAATAAAGTGAACTGGTTATGTGTTGGAATGATATTTATTTGTATATAAATGTGTGTGAGTGATTGTTGGTTGATGTGTACACATCCAGAACTAAGATTGAACTCCCCGTGTGTCTCTAAGCTAGGGCTTAGTCTTATAGATTCTTGGTGGGGGAAAGCCCCACTAGACAGAAATTCCAGCCTTTGCTAGCCTAAGGTCTACACTGCTTTCCTAGAATATTCTAGACTTAGCTTCCCTGTTACAGTAGCTACCTGTTAAATTAAATAACATTCTAATCTAATCTGCTATCTACCACTACCAGGCTCCACCATTTAGGCTAATCCACACTATGTAATCAAACAAAGCTCCCACTGCTCATCCCATGCGTTTAAAATTAATGTACTATGAATTAAAGTCTGAATTCTCCCAGACTGTATCTGTGCTGCGCGTAATGCTCACGCGCATTGGTGACCACCACCATGTCAAGAATATTTTGAGAGTAGAGCGAGATCATAAACCGACAAGTCGCAGATAGGGGAGGGCAAGAGAACCTTGGTGAGCCCGGCTAACCATTTGTAGAGTATCCTGAGCACAGAAGTGTGAAAGCTTTGTAGCGTGAGTGGTGACTGCTCAGAGAGTGAGCTTTGCTTAAGCTTCAGGGTGAAACAGGCTTCAATATACGGAACAATAGATTCATTAAGGTAGCGTATAATTCAACTCATCATCATTAAAATATAGGCGGATGAAGCAAATTCTATTAACAAGTGATTATTTATTTAAATGATCACATAAGCTTTGAGATAACTCTATTACACAGTGTTACTTGTTATTACCCAGGTGGTCATCTGATACCCCGCTCTTATGTACATCACATTTCTACAAGCCATCCCCCAGTGGATAGCTTGTACATCTACAAGTACAGTAATACCCCGACTTACACTACCAACTCCGTTCACTCCGACTCATGTGAAACCGGAGTTACGCGATTTTCGATTCTTTTCTTTCTCGCCAATTCCATTTTTTCAAGTAAACAAGGCGGAATCTCCAACAGTGCCTGATCAAAGTAGTCATGCGATTGAAGAAGTTTATCTTGACAGACAATTAAATTAAGAACTAGGATATGTTGGGATCGACACCTTTTAGAAAGGTCTTGAAAATGGCATAATTTGTATATTTTTCACACCTCAAGTGGTCCATTTCACATCCCTAATAATATTAAATTAAGAAGTGGATGGTGGATGACGTTCTCTGAGATTAACACAATCAGGAGCTCGCAATTGAACAACTCATAGAAATGCGCGAGCAGAACATTAAAGAACTTGATCTTTCGACCCAGTTCAATCGGAAGATCAAATACGCAAGTTGCAAACATGATAGAAGGTTTAAGTTCAATTAAAAAAGGGTTGCAAATTAAAAGCAGAAAATGAAAAAGTTAATAGCGTGCTGCAAGGAAATTTTGTGTGGAAAGCAAAAATGTTTGACCCGTCAGAGGAATGTGTTAGATTTTATGAAGCCTTCTATGTTCAAATCATTTCGGTTTACGTTTTTGCAATGCATAAAATATATATTTATATAAATAGGCATCATAATGGAATTTTACTGACGAGTGATTAAGTTAGCCTCGAGTGATTAAGTAGACGAGTGAATAAGTAATTAGGATAAATCAGGAAAAGCAGCTGGTCTAATCAAGAACGACTTCAGTAACAATATGCATGTTTACATGAAGCTGCAGTTAGCCAGTTATTCCGCTTTTCTTCTTTTTAATTAAAGATCTATTAATCATTAATAACTTATTAAACAGGAATAACAAATATAAACAAATTATTTTATAAATAAAATGAGTATTTATTAAAAATTACTACTATAATATATAATGTTATAAGATAAAGATAATAATAATGAACTATTATCGCCAACATATAATAACAATAAAAATGGTGCTGCCAAGGCAGTAAAATTACATTTCACCGCCAGAAATCAGTTCTATAATGCCTCATTTTGCTGTCGCAAGTAGATAAACTGTTGATATAAATTTGTTGAATTAATTATCTAAGGATTTTATTACATACCCACTTCTCTTCTAAATTATTGTTTTCTTTAGGCC
The DNA here is from genome assembly GCA_951217055.1 of Gerris lacustris. NCBI lineage: Eukaryota > Metazoa > Arthropoda > Insecta > Hemiptera > Gerridae > Gerris > Gerris lacustris. The sequence continues at coordinate 10,122,728 of OX578282.1, forward strand.
CTGGTCCCTAAAATAAACAAATTTGTATTTATATGGAAAATTTTACCCCAATCTACTCGCCGTCATTAAAATCAAAGCATTTTTAAAATATAAAATTCTTAGGATCGGTAAATGTTTGACCCCCTCTCCATTATAGGAGTGGAACTTCGACGAACATTCTTTCTACTGGATGCTTTCTCCTTGACGTCACAGTTTTTCACAACACTACCTTTCCTCGTCTCCCCCTTAAGGAGTATAAATTCAAAAATATTTATGCTAACATTTTTTAAATACCTTATAATGTTTTGTTTCTTTTAAAAAAAATTTACTTATGTTAAAAAGGAACAAAGCAACAATAATTTATTATCCACATTAAGTCTTTTAATTTAAATTATATTCATGTCATTCATTTAAATTAAACCGAATTTTAACGTTTATGTTGGGTTCCATTAGGGTTAATAATAAAATGTTAACTTCATGGGTGCGATTTGGCTATATTTGGCATAGATAGGCCTAATACATAATTTATACATATATATATAAATATATATATATACATTTATATATATATATATATATATATATATATATATATATATATATATATATATATATATATATATATATATATATATAAATCTATGCCAACGTTTCGGCAACCTTATGATGTTGCCATCATCAGGGCAAAATGAGTAAAGGAAAAAAAACACCAGAAAAATTTAAGTAAAAAACTATTTTAGAAGTGTAGAAAGTAGACGAGAACGAGAGAAAATTCCTGCAGACTCTGAGAAAAGTAAACAAGTTGGTTTACTTTTCTCAGAGTCTGCAGGAATTTTCTCTCGTTCTCTCTCGTCTACTTTCTACACTTCTAAAATAGTTTTTTACTTAAATTTTTCTGGTGTTATTCTTTCCTTTACTCATTTTGCCCTGATGATGGCAACATCATAAAGTTGCCGAAACGTTGGCTGATGGAATTGTGAAGTTTTTCTTAGCACCTTACACTGACCGTTCCCCCGAGTTGAGTCGTAGGAGTTCTCTTCAATATTATATATATATATATATATATATATATATATATATATATATATATATATATATATAGACACACACACACACACACGCACGTGTGTATACATACCGGTTCAGTGAAGGTGTGTGAACAAGCTTTTTTTCTTATATAACAAAACATATAACAAAAATATCGAACAAATTAAATTAAATTAAATTGACTTCGTCTATATATATTTTAAAAATGTTTTCTCCTGTAACACTACTACCGTGTGTTATACTTTGAACAAAAATTAAAAATTTTAACAAAAGGATAACAAACAATACAAAAAGATAACTTTAGGCTATTCTGAGTCGAACCTTTCCACTTTTATTTGTTTTATAATTATTTATTTAATAACTAAGATTAAAATAAGAAAGACATTTTTTGTATACTTTTCTTATTTATACTACTTCATTACTTTAAATCAAATTATCATAATCATTAACTAGGGAGACATACAGAGAAAAACGTCATTACCATTATTAAAGTCGTATTTTAATTTTGAATAATTTTACTATTATTTCAAAAACAGTGTGAAACACAAATAAGTTGTAGCGGGGTGTTTTTGTTTTAGGTTTTTTGATTTGATAAATGAATTGTCAATTTGAATTGAAGAAGGGTGAGTAATATTTGTTGAAGTCTTGGAAATCGGATTTTTATTTCATAATGTTATTTCGTTAATTGTAATGGCTATATGTGTGGTTTCTAATTATTTTCGTGTAGACTCATGTTTTTCAGTATCAAGTATTATAATATTTTCGTTTATTTTATTATTGCTGCGTTTAGTGTGAGTCGCAAAGGCAGTTTTATCATTTTCAGCTTTAAAATATTTTCAGCTTAAATATAGATATTTACTAATTTCTAGTCTTAAGGAGTGTAAATAGTATAGTAAATTCATTATTTTACTTTCAAAAAGCATAGTACAGTTTTTTTAAATCAAAATTTTAAAATAACGGAGTAAACAAAATAGAATTTACTTAAAAATAGACCCGTGGTTCTATTTAGTTTATATCTACCTTTTATTTTAACTAGGTAAATAAATTTCAACAAAAGAAATAAATAATATTAAAGAAAACCACCTTTCACTCTTCCAACAAACAAACCCCAAACTTTTTATGATAAAAAAGCCATCTCTCCTCATTAAACTAAAGAAAAATAATGAAGTAAAGATGAAAAATAAATAAATAACAAGAAAATACTTGACCGGATAAGTTTTAAATGGAGACAACTAAAACTAAAGGTACTTCAGATGGAAAACATTTCATCTCCATTCCATCCATTTAATATTCAAAGATTAAATTCTGTTTATAAACAAAGTTTTAGTATTAAAAGTCTTGTGAAAAGTTAAAGGTTAAGAAAAATAAAATGACGTCAAACAACGTAACAGAAAAGAATGTAGCGAACAGAAGGAATAACTAATTTTATATAACTAGAGAACGTGACAGCATTCCTCCAGGTTATATTATCTTACGTGACAACTTCCACATATAAAAGTAATATATGTGACAAATAGAGTTTTGAGGTCACGACCGCGGTAAGATTTTTAACATTTAGAAAAAGTATGGAGAAAATAAGTTTTCTACTCTTTCTTCTTACATCTCGAAAATAACGGAAGCTACATAATCGTTCTGAAAAACAAAATGTTTTATGTATCCGCTTCTAAGACAAATATCCATTTCAGACCACAAGGAACATTTATGGTTCCACGTCTGTCCGTCTGTTTGTCACTCAATTTTTAAGAACCAACATATCGTGAAAATTACTAGTCCGATTATAATAAATGATAGGTCATAATTACCCATTGCTGGTCCCATATAAGTTTTAACCTTCAGCGTCCATTTGTTCTTTTACACATGCTCACGAACATACACTTATTTACACATATAGCTTCAAACGTACTTATCTGAATTGTATGAAACTTTTGTAGTACATTGAAAGTAACCCCCAGGTTAACTAGAACTGTCAGCGCTCTTTTTGAACAATCAAAGAATTTGGACAGATTTAAAAAACTTATGGGAAAGTTAAATAAATTTGACAATAATAGGTCGTAAAAGCATTAAAATTATTAAATTATACGAAATAGGACGCGAGGAAGCTATGTGCCACATTAATTGGCAGACTTGTCGGGATAAATCCCCAACAAAAACGTTTTGACAGCTTTAAAATAAAAGGTGGGATAAAATTAATAAATTAGACAATAATGGTTTTTAAAAACCATCATCTGAGTACGTTATAAACACGCGGGTAAGCTATGTGCCACACTAACTGGCAGGCTATTTTAATGCGAATTATATATAAATACTGGAAAATTTTAAATGAGGATTGACAACATTTTGGGACAGCAGATAAAATTAGTCTTAAAAATGGATGGCTTATATTTGTTTGTTATATATTATGCTAAAAAATATAAATAAAAATAAACAGGTCAAGTGTGTGCTGGTCAGCACACAGCGAGGGTCCGTAGGCAACCCTGTATAGTTTAAGTAGTACCCTATTGATGGTGTTTTTTAAAATGCTAAAAAGCTTACTTTGAACTATCCTATGGGTCTGATATTCTCAAAACACATAAACAAACTTCTGATAAAGTATTTTTTTGCCACTGAACCGGACTACAACCACATAAATACATCGAAAAGACCATATGTAGTTATAAAAAAACGTATTTTGTCAATAAAAAATAATTTATTTTTTTTCGAAATTTCCAAAAAGTGGTATCTTTACTTTTGGTCGAAGAATGTTCAGGAATTTTTTCAGATTTTTTGCACTTCACATAAGCGAGATAGAAGGGAGGGACTCGTTTCACACCCACTTCAAACTTGCCTTCGCTCGCCCTATCAAAGTTATAACCAAAGAATTTTACATTTTTGTAATCAGCTCGACGTACCCTTTCATATTATACCCCTCACGGTGTCAAAAAAAAAATTTTAACCCTTAAGTTCTTTTACCCTATTTTTTTGAAAAATATTTTTTTTTAAGTCGCTATATTTTTAAAATATGTGGGTAGGTACAAGACACATACATGCCAAATTTTAAAGTGATCGGCCGAAAGGTGTAGCCGTGAGAGCAGGTGATAGGACGGACGGACAGACACACGCAGGAAAATATAAGGGTCCTTGGTTTTGCCTACGGACCCTAACAAGACTTCAGGGTGAATGATGGCTAAAACTAGCACAATTTGAAAAATTTAATCGATTTTTGAATGGCTGCTACTTGGGAAGTACAAGCGTTAGAGAGATTAATGATTTCTTTTTTAACAGTAGAATATTTACTCTACTTTTTCGATTAAACCACTCCTCTATGGTGACAACAGGCTAAAACTAAAACATTCAGCGGTAATATCAGCGAAGTCAATACTCATAATTTTTCACCTATAATAATATTTTATATAAGTACAAATGTTCAAATTTTAGTTATTGAAGCGAGCGCAAGCGAGCATCTTACATTAAGAATCTTGTCTGTCTGTTTACGTGTCTGACGATAACTTGAGTAAAAATTGACCGATTTAGTTTAAATTTGGTATACATGTTCCTTTTACTAATACTCAGGCTATGTTTGTTGGACAGCGTGATCCGTCCAAGAGTTCGCGCGCAATACTCGCGTAAACGTAAGCTTCAAATTTAGAATTGGAATTTCAGGACGGCAAAAAATTCTATCATCATCTATTCGATGAGTCGAACATTTTTTTTTTTTTCAAATAACATTTTTTAGTAAAACCAACGACACCGCTATGAATTAATAAAGATCGCTAAAACTATTAAAGCGGACCTAAACGTTTATAATAGAGAAAACAACCTATTTACCGATATCTTACGTTCTTACGTAATGATTTTAATAAAACTTCATATACATTGTCTAATGTAAATTGAAATAGCCATGTAAAATTTCAACTTTATACATACAGTAGTTTTTGCGTAGCGAAGTGATACATTTTTTAATAATTGAAGTGGAATGGCCGGGACGAGTAGATGAGGTAAGGAATAGTAGAAGAACCCTTCTCCTTCTCCCCAACTGCACGGCTCTCTATTACTAGTATATTCTTTAAATATCAACTCATCATGCTATCTAATATTTATTCCATTACGCTCACTTCAATGATAGAGCCACGCGATGCCTAGTAAAATGATAGTAGAAATATCACAATTGTTTTACAAAACATTTTATAAAGACATAACTAAAGCTATACAATAAAATAAAATAATGGTAAATATGTGTTCAGATAAAATAGGGACCAAAAATTGCATGTCGATTCCAACGATATAAATAACAACAAAATTGCTTCGCCAAAGAACTCTTGCACTTGCTTCCTTACTAAAAAAAAAATCAAAAGTTATCCAGAAAATCATATTTTTGGAGGTCTGCTGACGGATACCCACCATCTGCAGCCTGATGGTAGCGTTGTTATTATTTTAGGCATTATTGTTATTTCATACTCCAATAGGCGCACCGGCGCCTCACTGATACTGTAAGAGCGGCAGAGGGAGCGCCTATTGCAGCATAAGTTTGGTGCTTTTTGTCCGTGACCCATCTATTGCTGTCTGAAAAGACGCTTACATATATTTTAAGAAGTGAAAAATTGTGCTAATGAATCACTAGCCCAGCACTATGGCCTAGCACTGATGGAATACCAAATTGATATGAGAACGTTTTGTTGGATTTGTCGAACCAACGTTTCTTTACTACGTTTTTATTAGCTTGCTTTCTTGTTTGTTTGTTTGTCCGGTACAAATCTGGCAATCGATTTCAAACTAACTTCCCGAATAGCTAGACATTTGAAACTTTTAGCATAGCTCAGAACACGATGACAATGCAATATTTGAATACTTTTAGCCATCTTTCAGCATAATTTAATTAGTTTTCAGCAAATTTTGTGGTATAGAAAGTTAGTTCGAAAAAAATCCAAAAAAAAAAATGTATTTGTTTTGACATATCCCATAGTATTTACAATCTTCATTTTGACGGGTTTCAAATTTGTGATTTTATATTAAGAGGTAAACAGTGAATGACAGCGAAAAGTAAACAAAGAAATAAATTAATTGATGTGTGACACCCAGGTTAGTTTACACTTGTATCCTAGGTGTAGGTTTAATTTTTCTGCATCTGTACTTCTTTACTTGTACACACTTTTCTTCACAGGGCACACAGGGGCATATCAATGGCACGGTTTAGATTCAGTGTTGGTGAGACCCGTTGTACAAAGATTTGTCCTTTTATAGGTTTAAGATCAGCTCTCTAGATGGTTGTCATTATTGTGTGAAGTAAATACATTCGGAACTATGTATTTTTTTTTTTTTCACAAACATTATATATAACAATGACAATTATATTATCAACATAACATATGATTCAACAGAAAATTTAAAAACGTAGTATATAAATAGTTATTTATGGACCTAGGGAGTAAAGTAAGCCATTATTTCCTGAGCGAAAAAAGTTGGAACCATGGTTCCTAAATCCCGAGGCGAAGCCGAGGTAATTACTCTAATTAGCTCCCGAGGCACAGCTGAGGGAGATAATTATCGCGAGGGGAATAATGGCACTTTACTTACGAGGTACATACAATATTTTATCTCCAGTAGGAAGAAAATACACATTTTCGTCCATAGCACAGTTTTTATTTATTATTTTAATAAATAACAATAATTATTAGAACTTTTAATAGCAGATATAAGAGATTCAATATTAAAAACAAATAAGAATTGGAATTAAACTCAAATAGAAGGTTATTTAGATGCAGGTTATAATGTTGTAAACAAAGATAAACATGGTCAAAAAAGCGCAGTGCCGCCAACCTGATTTCAACAACTTCATTACATTAGCCATACATTTTCTACTATTTATAAAATAATTAAGTTGCAATCTTTATTTTTTGGCCTACTTTATTTTTTCGCCCTACTTTACTTTTTCGCCCTACTTTTACTTATTCTCCCTACTTTTTGAGTTCAGGGATGAAAAAACCTGTTTTAGTCCCTCTAAACTAATTCAAAATCATAACTTTTTTTCCCCTCCTGGAGATAAAAGTTATTTTTATCTTGTAATTATTTATAATCGGCTTGGCGGCTCTTCGCCCGTCTCCCCCCCCCCCCCTCCCATCAACATATTAAAATATTAAAAAACCAGAACTCCAACGTTTTACAAGGTAAAATGTTTAGTTTGACGGGAATAAAACTAACAGTGTTTCTGTTCCTATACATATTATATTATATAAAGCATTTGTATAACATAATGTATTAGTGTTACAATGAATTCGAACATTTAGTAAGTCATTATTATGTATATTTATAATCTAGAACACGAGGCTGCACCGCAAGATAAGATAAGCCGAGTCCTGCATGCTTATGAAAGGTAACACATTTAATTAAAATCTCTACCGCACAATAATTCAGAGTTGAACTAATGATAAATAGAATTTTCCCAATGTGGAATTTCACTATTACTTTGTGAAACCACTGACCAGGTAATTATAATCAAAATGATATTACCACTTGCCTTTACCGCAACCAGGTTCTCACTGCATTGTAAGGATGTAACATTATACACACATTACATGTAACATAACTCCCAAATTACTACCATTAGCTTATTCCAACAGTTACAATTCAAGCAAATAAACTATTCAACTAGAACCACACAGTTGTGTGGTGATATCACACATGCAAAAGATATTTATTATTAGATTTAAATTACTTTTTTATCTCCAGTAGGGAGAAAAAGTTATGATTTTGGATTAGTTTAGAGGGACTAAAGTAAGTCGTTTCTTCCCTGAATTCAACAAGTAGGGAGAAAAAGTAAAAGTAGGGCAAAAAAGTAAAGTAGGGCGAAAAAGTAAGGATTGTCATCTTAATTATTTTATAAATAGTAGAAATTGAATGGCTAATGTAATGAAGTTGTTGAAATCAGGTTGGCGACACTGCTTTTTCGTTCGTTCGTTTCCTTGTTTATAACCTGCATCTAAATAACCTTCTATTTGAGTTTAATTCCAATTCTTATTTGTTTTTAATATTGAATCTCTTATTATCTGCTATTAAAAGTGCTAATAATTATTGTTATTTATTAAAATAATAAATAAAAACTGTGCAATGGACAAAAATGTGTATTTTCTTCCTACTGGAGATAAAATATTGTTGTACCTCGTGAGTAAAGTGCCATTATTCCCCTCGCGATAATTATCTCCCTCGGCTGCGTCTGGGGAATTAAAAACTCCTCCCCGGTTTCGACTCGGGATTAAGGGACCATGGTTCCATAGGCTTCACCTCAAGAACTAACTTTTTCGCTCAGGGAATAATGGCTTAATTCTCCCCAAAAATACTTTTCATTTGTACGTACAAAGAGAAAGTATTGTGAAGGCGTATAGATACGTTTATGATGGATTTACGTTTTGAGGTCCCCCTAGTCCAAAAAAAGGTTTTTAAAAAATGATGCTCAACTAACGAGCGGATTTTTACAAAATTTGGCATACATGTTCAGAAAAATCATACCCCAAGGCGAAATTGAGAAATTAATTTTAGCCCCAGACTTGGGGGAGGGGGCTACCCTCCAATACTTTCAGAAGGTAAAAATCCAGACCTTCTCTCAAAAAAGTCAGCTTATTAAAGAAGTGATATATACATTACGGCCATATCCGTTCTATGCCTTATTCAGAAACTTGCGAAGTGTTAGCAATAAAAATAAAGAGCAGTGTTGCTCATGAATGTAGGAGTGAAGTAAGGTATATCGACTAAATAAAGACCAGACTTGGCAACATTGTAGATATCGCTACTTTAAGGGGGGTGACACACTTCGCCACCCAGGTAGCGCCACCTGGGTGGCGCTACCCGGTCGTCTATGAGAATAGACGGAACCTGTCACACGAGGTAGCGCCACCTGCCGGGTGGCACTATACGGTCGACCGTCCGACGGTCTAGCCGCCACCCACAGGTGGCGCCATCCGGTCAACCTGTTGTTTTCAATTGAGCCTGTCACACGTCGCCAACCAAGTCACGCCACTCAGCCCCTACTCCTTCTATCAAATATAGGGGGAAAAAATCTGGGGCTGACTGCATCCCTCATATAAGTGGGTGGCGCAAGTCAGGTGGCGGGAGCAAGTGGCATCAACCAGGTGGGCGCCACCCAGGTGACGCTACCCGGGTGGCGTAGTGTGTCATCCCCCTAACAGGCTGACTTTTTGGGAGGGGGCCTGGAACTTGGCCCTTTTTTCACGATTAAGTTTTTTTTAGAGATTTAAATATTTTATTAATAGAATGTTTTATTATTTATTTTCCAAAGCCATTAATTAAATTGTCCAATTGAAAGCTGCGTTCTACCATTATAAACTTATTTACTAAGCTAATATAAATGAAAACTCCTTCATTTTAACATATAATTAATTACATCATCAACGTACCAACGTACAAAGATTAATTACATGGGTTCCTAACAACATAGAAACCAACAACTTCCCTTAAAATTAATAATGACTTGGAAGTAAAAACAGAATTAGAAACCACTAATAGAAAGTTGAAAATGCAGTAAAGTTTAGTTGAAACAAGTTTGTTTTGGAAGTTTCAAAGCGAGTTTGACATAGAGCTCAATTACTAAGTAATGGAACAAACTTTGTTATCTTTGCATTTAAAATGGCGGCAGGATACGATAAGAAACAAATAAATCAACTGAAAACATATATCAATTGAATCAATATTATGGCCTATCATATAATTATAGGTCACGAGAAAAGACCTTTTAGTTCCAATAAACAGCTGTCTAATATGTAAGAACAGCCCTTCACTTCTAATAACTCCTTCACTTATAACACCTGGTCCATACACGGCACAAATTTCTCGATGAATAGCTACTGCTGAATATTGTTTTGCCGTAAAAAAAACCTTATAACAGCTCGCACTACACATTTGGAGGGTCGTTTTTTGGAGCGCACATTTCAAGATGCTATAAAAAAACAAAACTAGAGCTCGTACGAACTGCTTCGAGTGAAAATCGAACATGTCTTGATGCAGACGGACCAGCCGCGTACGTCAGTGCAACAATGGTGCCACTACTCCCACTACTTCTCGCACAGTGGCCAATCGGAACTTACTTTCCTTTTCCTTATTATCAGAAATACATTAGCATTCTAATTCCCTTTTTTCATTAACCTAATATTCTAATATCTGATAGGGTGATGGAGAAAAAAAGCAGGAAGCTAGTATTGCGTGCTATGGGTGGTAAACGCGAACCTCAACACAGTACATGGTGTTCTATCCCTTATTTCGGATCTGTTAGCGAGGGCTTTAGCCAAATATAATTTTAACGTGGGCTTCAATTTAAATAGGTCGTTAAGGGCTCAACTAAGTACTGTAAAAGACCCGATTTTACCAGAGAACAAAAGCGGGTCTACATTATTGTCTGTGAAGAGTGTGAAACTGAATATGTCGGGCAAACAGGGCGCTCTTATAAAATAAGAGCTAGAGAGCACCTACAACGTACAAACAGTAAGTTTTACCAGCAACTTCACGAGCACGGCCACTTCAATGCAGCACATAAAATCGGGTTCATGCATTTTGCCCAAAAGGTCGGATATTGGACTCGCTGGAGAAAATAGAGATTCAACATGGGCTCGGATGGAAACATCAATGAGAGGGGCGACGCGTTATCTCTACTGAAGATCATGGCTGGAGCCATAACACGAGTCAGTTTTGTGTCAGTGTCTGGCTTTGCATGTCTCACCCCGCCCTATGAGCTCTTTTAGTTGATTTTTGTTACCAACTCTCGGTAGGATTTTTTCTCTTTTTCAATTTTTTGAATTCTCTGTTTTAACCTACTTTTATATATATATATATATATATATATATATATATATATATATATATATATATATATATATATATATATATATTTACTTCGTTTGTTATTTAGTCTTTTAGCTTTTATGATTTTATTTTATAGTTAGATAGTTTTATTTTTATGTGTATTTTCTAACTTTTATTATTTATTTTTTTATTTCAATTGGGTTTTAGTTGCCTTTGACTGTTGTTTCGAATTTATTTGTCTCGATTTCTTTTTTTGACATTTTAATTACTGCTCGGTTACTATTTGTTTAGACACTGAAGATGACCTTATAGAGGCCGAAACCAGCTTTGATTTTTTAAAAAAATATTTTGCTTCTATTTTTAATGATGACTTCCACTCTCGCTCCATATCCTATCTCATATTCTAATATTATATACTTTGATACTGTTCCAGTTTATTTCAAATGTCTTACTAATTTTGTTGGGTTCAAAATGCTATTAAACCCATTAGGGTCCTTTCCTCATTGTGTTTATCTAAAATCTACTTAAACTAATTGTCCAATTTTGCTTTCATCGTTAACATTTCTCGATTTACAAAGCAATTTCTGTCCAAATACCTCATTCATTAGATGTCAGTTGTTTAAATTATTGTATGGCACATAGTTGTACCAACAACGATAGCAATAAAACCGGACTTACGGTGTAACCGGCTATTAATTAATATGTGTGTCATACATTACACTCATACCGCATACTAAAATGATTCAAAGAACCACATAAACATAATTGTTTTGAAGTAAATCCAAAGTTACCTCAACGTCCACTTTAAATATAGTATGGTAAAGATATTTATAGGAATTGGTAAAAGTGTAAGTGCAAGTTATATTATTATTTAGCTCTTCTTTTATAATTTAAAAAAAAATACGTGTGGGGTCGTGGGGCACCCGTTAGGAACGAAGTTCCTTACTCTTTTCACTAAATATAAATTATAAAATCACACTGCTAAGTATACGATGCTAACTACTTATACATGGCTGAAATAGAAAAGAGACAAAATTAAAACTAACTAACTATTTGTACTTAGCGGAGTTAAGGCAAAATTAAAAGAAAAGTATTTTTCTACCATTGAAGCGATCGTCTTGCAATAAATATGTATTGAATATTGAGAAAAAAAAAAAATTATGTTGATAGTTAAATGGGACGGTTGTGGTAGAGTGAGTCCCTAACCCTTTTACGTCCGGGCCTAATCCATTTAAAATATTATAAAATATACTACTTCACTAAATAAAAAAAATACGTGCGGTGTCGCGGGACTGGTAGGAACGAAGTTCCTTACATTTTTCATTAAATATAAATTATAAAATCACACTGCAAAGTACGTATAAATTGCTAACTACTTATACATGGCGGAGTTAGAAAAGAGACAAAATTAAAAGTAACGAACTGTTTGTACCTAGCAGAGTTAAGGCAAAATTAAAAGGAAAATCATTATTTGTATAATTAAAGCAAGCGTCTTACTATAAATATATATTGAATATAAGAAAAAAGATGATCATGATGAGTTTATAGTGAAAGAGTATGTTTGTTAAAGGAGTTTGGATTGAAATAGGATTGTTTTCTACCTACCCGGCCAATTTATTTAAAATATTATAAAATATATCTCTTCCCTACTCTACAGCTTCTGCTTGTATCAGGGTGAAATTTTACATGATTATATTTTATTTATTTACAATACAAAGTGATATTTTTGACATATATAACAAAAATAATCATAACAAGTCAAGTAACAGGCTTCCTTAATAATATTTTTTCCCGTCTTTTGAAGCTTGCGTTTACGCGAGCGTTGCGCGTGAACGCTTAGGCGGATAACGTTTTCCGACGAACTCAGCTTGGGCATTGGTAAAATGAACATGTGTACCAAATTTCATCTAACTCGGTGATCTTTTACTCAAGTTATCGTCATCTGTAGATTTCGTGACGGATTTTGCGTGACGGTGATTTTGTGACGGTAATTTTGTGACGGTTATTTTGTGACAGTGACTTTGGTCGTTTTTTTCGGATCCACTCCCGGGCTCCAGAACGTGCCACAAGGAACTTCGTTCCAAAACTTCTGCCAGTGTCAGGTTGAAATTTTACATGCCTTTTTTAATTGTACTTTAGACGATGTGTATAAAGATTTATTAAAATCTTTACGTTAGAACGTAAGATATCCGGTATTATGAAAAAAATGAAAAATATGTTTTACACAACACCGGATTTTTACATTATTAAAATTTTCTGTTGCAGAGTATATACTTTATATATTTTTAAAACGAGTTTTAAAAAAAAAAAAAAAAAAAAAAAAATCTAAAAATTAATTGGTTCTAGATCACTGGATATAAAAGAACAAAATTAAATCGAGGATCAATATAGCTGCTACATAAGTATGAAGCAGAGAGGTCAGTCAAGGGTTAAATGAGAAAGAAGATACTTTTTATAGCACATTGAACCAATAATCTAGTATCATAAGGGCTAAACATATCCTATAACAATAGGTTAAGCAAATAATGTATCTACAAAATACATAAGTTTATTGATTTTCAGAAACCTCTATTTTAAAGTACGGCTCGTTCAAGTAAAATGTTGTTAAATGAAGCAAGAAAGGCTTACATTTCGATAGGATTCCCTTAGCACAGCAAAAGCACAAGAACAAAATAGAATCATCCTTATTAAAGCAAACGCAATCAGATTTTGTTATAGCTTAAAGGATTCCGAGTACGAAATAGATGCTCTCATTTGGAACGACTTGCGTTATAAAGCAATTGAACATTGCCTATCTAAAACTAACATTTCACTGTAGCATTATGTAATAGGTTCTGAAGGATTGTTCAATATAAGCTCTAGAGAAGACTAATTCCCATATACCAAATTACTAATTTTCATGTATTATTGTGAAAATGAAAACAACAATGCTTCTTTAATACATACACTTAATTACTGCAATTACACTTAATTACTGTAATTACACTAAATTAATTATTACTTAAAACTAGAATGCAATTATGTTTTGAACGAAAAATCATTTATATAATCGAGTAGTTATTGCTAAGCTCTAAGGCAACCACATTTATTTCAATAAAAATAAATATTTGTTTTGATCTGTTGGTCTTCAAATAGATATAATTAGTTATATAAAGATTATAATAAATTGAAATAATTAAATCAATTAACAAAAAATAATGTAGATACTCTTATATTGATGATTATAGATAAATCTCTCTCTCTCTCTCTCTTTCTATATATATATATATATATGTATATATATATATATATATATATATATATATATATATATATATATATATATATATATATATATATATATATATATATATATAATACAAATTTTGTCTGTACATTCGGCAGAAGTGTTTTGAATACTTGTTCATTTCATACATTCCGAAAACCGAATCCGGCCTTAACTTTTTACTTTCTCAAATAAAGAGAAAGTATTGTGATAGCGCGGAAATTCGATTATGAGATTTTGATGGATTTACACGTTTTGAGGTCCCCTGAGTCCAAAAAAGTGGTTTTTAAAAAATGTCTGTCAGTCGTCTGTGCAGACGCATGGAGCCTAAACTACTGAGCCGATTTTGACGAAATTTGGCATACATGTTCACAAAAATCATACCCCGAGAATTAAAATGAATTTTAGCTCCAAATTTGGGGGCGCTACCCCCCAAAAACTCTGAAAAAAACGTTAAAAAAAAAAATTTCTCGAAAACGGTTCCGACGATTTTGATTAAAAAATTCTAAAATGTAGTCCATTTGAATATGAATCCAACGATATAAGCCGTTTTCTCGGGAAAAATCTAGTTCCTGAGAAAAAAGCTTAAAACGCGGACGGAGAGAGCCCGGGTTCGATTCCCCGCCCAGGAAAAGTTATTCTTATGATAAATTTTTATGAAATGTTTAATAATATTTAAATGTACATTTGAAAACTAATAAATGGAAACACTGGTCTAAGTAATTATAAACTCGTATATGAGAAAGTTTGTCTGAGTTGTCTCGGACCGATTTTTTACTTTCTCATATAAAGAGAAAGTATTGTGATGGCGCGAAAATTCGATTTTGAGATTTTGATGGATTTACACGTTTTGAGGTCCCCTGAGTCCAAAAAAGTGGTTTTTAAAAAATGTCTGTCCGTCGTCTGTCGTCTGTCGTATGTCGTCTGTGCAGACGCCTGGAGCCTAAACTACTAGGCCGATTTTGACGAAATTTGGCATACATGTTCAGAAAAATCATACCCCTAGGCGAAATCGAGAAATGAATTTTAACTCCAAATTTGGGGGTGCTACCCCCTAAAAACTCTGAAAAAAACATGAAAAAAAAAAAAATTCTCGAAAACGGTTCCGACGATTTTGATTAAAAAATTCTAAAATGTAGTCCATTTAAATACGGATCCAACGATATAAGCCGTTTTCCCGGGAAAAGTCTAGTTCCTGAGAAAATAGCATAAAACGTGGACGGAGAAATCCCGGGTTCGATTCCCCGCCCTAGAATAGTTATTTTTATGGTAAATTTTGATATAATTTTCAATAATAATTAAACGTACTTACAAAAACTAATAAATGGAAAACATTGGCTAAGTAATTATGAACTTGTATATGAGAAAGGTTGTCTGATTTGTCTCGGACCGATTTTTTTCTTGTAGGTATGTATGTCTGTCGCTACCAATCCGACTTTATAGGCGCAATATTGGCTAAACGAAATCGATTAAATTTTTTTTCAGAGGTGTGCGCAAACATGTTGCACATGTTAAAAGGCTTGGTTTCATCGAATAACTTTACCAAGAACAAGCCATAGTAGCACAATCGGTCGAACCTCAACTATTGTTACTCCTAAGACGATTGAAAATAACAAGGTCGAAGGTTCGAATCCTGCCAATAACATAACAAATTCACATAAAACAATTCGGATTTTTCATCTAGACGAGATACGAAAAAGAAGAAGAAGAAAAAAAGGTTTGAATAATAGAAAACCCTGAAACCCTGAAACCCCGAACCCAGGCAAAACCCTGAAACCCAGGCAAGCGCAGAGAAGTTTGATTGTGGAGGATCAGAAATCAACTGGAAAAGGCGATGATGTCTGAAACGGATTTCTGTCTTTGATTTGTCGAAATCGGAGACATAATAAATTATTAATTTTTAGAACGATCACATAGCTTCTGTTACATTCGATAAGCTCGGAAGCAAAAAGGGGGAAAAATATATGTAATATGGGGGGGGGGGGGAATGATATGAACTAGACAAGCATGAGTTGTAAACGTATACAATAAAGTACGAGATTAATTGCGAGGAAGCTATGTGCCACACTAATTGGTAAATTATTTTGAATGAATTTATTTTATTTTATTTTATACTTTATTTGATTGTTACTTTTTTATTTTATAAAGTATTATCTAGAGCGTTTTAACCTTAACGATATTTATGAAAAAATGTACTACAATTTAATGTTGTTTTTATTTTATTTTAATTATTATTAAACAATTAATAAACATGTATGATACTAAAAACTCAATAGTATAAAAAATGTAAAATTTTTTCAAGCAATAAAAATTCTGCATTTTCTTGAGTTAATATAATAAAAACCAATTCCGGAAATCTCAACACAGATAATACATAATATATTATATTATATTTAATTTAAAATTATTTTCTTCATATATTATGTACAGAAATATAATTGAATACTTGAGAAAATAAATGGATTATAATAAACCATGTTTTTCATTATCTCCTTATTTATTAAACATAATTGCATTTCATAATATTATCCAACACCCTACACATTTTCACATTTCTTTCAAAAATTCTTGTTTAAAATTCCTTTTGATCATTTTTCTTTTATAAGTGTTCTTTCACTGCCTCTCTTAAATCTTTATTCTTTTATTTTATTTATACAGAAAAAAAGGAACATTCCCCTGTGTAAAAGTCTACTTTCAAAATAGATTTGAGTTATTCATATCTCTTTCAACCCTTCTTTCCTATTCATGATTTGAGATTATTACTTTCCCATATACGGAGTATAATACAAAGAGAAAGTATTGTGATGGTGCGGAAATTCGATTTTGTGATTTTCATGGACTTAAACGTTTTGAGGTCTCCCTGTAAACGACCTAGGTGTTAACACTGAAGCCAGAGGAAATTGAAAAAAGACATGGCTCTGACACAAGAACTATGTACGGAATACTTTCTTAACTTATTTGTTTTTATAGTTTCGTGGGTAAAACCAAAAAAGAAACCCTTATGGTTTCGTTGGTAAAACCAAAAAAGAAACCCTTATGTCTACGTTAGTAAAACTAAAAAAAAAAAAAACCCTTATAGTTTCGTTCAGGCACTTCTTTAGATGGTTGCTCCCCTTATAAAAAAATAAGAGGGGAGTAACAATCTAAAGAAGGTGTATGGAATGTTCTTCTTTAAACTGTTACACCCCTTATAAAAACAGATGTGTGATATTCCTTTGTCCTAAAGTACACTGGACTAAACATCCCTTCGTCTTAATAGTTGTTCAGTCAAAGTCATTTATATTCTAGAAAAGTGCAGGGGAGTAACAATCTAAAGGAGTACCTTCGTTCCTGTCACTCTGTACGGTTCCAATAACTTTTGAATCAAAAGAGATAAAAACACGAAACTTTTCAGTATTAAAGACCGTTTAGACGCGCACATGGGAAAAATATAGCGAAATAGAAATTATCAGCTGTTCAAATCCAAAATAGCTGATAATGCATGTCACATGATTTTTTTTTTTTTTTTAATTTTCAGTGGGCTATTAAATGAAACGTATTGAAGAGTAGATTACAAAAGTATACAACAATTATCGATAGTGTCTACTTTTATGCCATTTTGTCAAAAAACATCAAAATCTTGCGTGCCCCTCGCCCTAAAACTATATTTCTGCTGTTACTATAAATATAAAAAAAAGAAGAAAAATATGAGTGGTGTCGCGGGACACCCGGTAGGAACGAAGTTCCTTACATTTTTCATTAAATATAAATTATAAAATCACACTGCAAAGTACGTATAAATTGCTAACTACTTATACATGGCGGAGTTAGAAAAGAGACAAAATTAAAAGTAACGAACTGTTTGAACCTAGCAGAGTTAAGGCAAAATTAAAAGAAAATAATTATTTGTATAATTAAAGCAAGCGTCTTACTGTAAATATATATTGAATGTAAGAAAAAAGTTGATCATGATGAGTTTATAGTGAAAGAGTATGTTTGTTAAAGGAGTTTGGATTGAAATAGGACTGTTTTCTACCTACCCGGCCAATTAATTTAAAATATTATAAAATAAATCTCTTTCCTACTCGACAGCTTCTGCTTGTATCACGGTGAAATTTTACATGATTATATTTTATTTATTTACAAAACCAAGTGACGACATATATAACAAAAATAATCAAAACATGTCAAGTAACAGGCTTCCTTAATAACACTTTTTCTGTCTTTTAAAGCTAACGTTTACGCGAGCGTTGCGCGTGAACGCTTGGGCGGATAACGTTTTCCGACGAACTCAGCCTGGGCATTAGTAAAATGAACATGTGTACCAAATTTCATCTAACTCGGTGAGCTTTTACTCAAGTTATCGTCATCTGTAGATTTCGTGACGGATTTTGCGTGACGGTGATTTTGTTACGGTTATTTTGTGACGGTGATTTTGGTCGTTTTTTCGGATTCACTCTCAGGCTCCAGAACGTGCCATAAGGAACTTCGTTCCAAAAAATGTTGTCATGTATAGTTAGTTTTTAATAAAATAGACTCACGAAAAATTACTAGAAGTTAGCTATTACTATTTTGTTTTTATTTTGATTAATTCCCATGGAGAGCGTTCATTTAAAATATAACAAATGTTAGTATGTACCAGACTATACCGACTTCGGCAATACTCGATCTCCGACTTTAAACGAAGCTAAGTTTACACTATTTCTAAGTGCCATCCTTCTTGATCGACCTTTAGTAATAATCATATTTTATTTTGAAATTTCCTAAAAGTTGTTTATGGTAATACTATCTCTAATATATAGATGAGTTTAATCATTATATGTCAGTAATGTTAAATTATGCACGTCTCGGTGTTGCAAACCTTAGACCTTACGGTTTTGTAAATGTCATTAATCCAGACCGTAGAGAGTAATGCAACCGAAGCATGGTAAACTTGAAATCCCCAAAGGAGTGGTAGGTTTGAACAGCCAAACCAAAAACCCAATATGGCCTTTACAACAACCACCTGATCCCAACGACACGTCTGATTAATGTTACCAACCCAACAAAAACTAAATTATTTTCTAACCTTATCACTCAACAAATAAATACATTCCAAGATGAATACTAAAAGAAAAGATTCCTCCTATCGGTGTATCTGTGAACTACACAAATATACAATAAACAGTATTATCATGGACTCATATAGAATCCCATTATTTGATTTCGTCAACATTTATTTGGTGTGCGAAATTGTCAGATATATCAAAAAACACGGTTACCTCGATTACATTCGGTTAAAACAATTTAATAATGACTTCTTGTGGAGTAAGGGTTATAATTTAAAACTAGGTTTAATGAAATGCGCTATTAATGACAAAGTGAACTGGAAATTATGAAAAAATAGCAATGCGTGGTGAGTCTGATTTTACGCCTAAAACAATGGCTTGAAATTTCAGATTCAATGAAATAGGGTGTCTTACATGTTATTAAAGGTTACACTTAAAACAATTAGGATTTTCGAGTGGTTAGATATATTTCACACTACTGATCACTACTGATCAATAAATTAAGTTGATTGGAAACTAAGTTATAACTAAGTACTACTGATCAGTACTGTAAAGTAAGTTGTAATTAAGCACTTCTGATAAGTACTGTAAACTAAGCTGTAACTAAGCGATACTGATCAGTACTGTAAACTAAGCTACAGTACTGATAAACTAAGCAGTAACTAATCACTAGGGTGGGTAGAAAAAAACAAAGTTTGGGAAATCCAACAAGTCAATGTGATAAGAACTGAGCAATTGGTTAAAGCTATTGAAATAAATTTATAGTATAAAACATTTTTTAAAACAAGCTTTTATTCGTATTCTCAGCAAACCCTTTATTGATACCCATATCATGGACGTGCTTAAAGAATAACTAGTCCGCCATCTTGGGCTGTCCGCCATATTAGATTTAGAATGAAATTTAGACGTCACTTAGCTAACCATGCATTGTCATCCAAACTAAACGTGTATGCAAAATTTCAATACAATCGGTTGAGCATAACTGCTTTAAAATTCAGTTGCAAGATTTGACCCGAACATCCAAACAAACATAGCAAGTTAAATAAAAGCTTGTAATAATTTCAAGATAAAATGATCTTTTTATATACTACGTTTTTAAATTTTCTTTTGAATCGTATGTAATGTTAATAATATAATTGTTATCGTTATATAATATATATAATGTTAGTGAAAAAAAAAAAATAGTTCTGAATTTATTTACTTCACATAAATGACAACCATCTAGAGAGCTGATCTAAAACCTATAAAAGGACAAATCTTTGTACAACGGATCTCACCTCATCTTGGATCAATTAATTTATTTCTTTGTTTACTTTTCCTCATTCGCTGTCATTCAATATTTACCTCTTAATAAAAATCAGAAATTTGAAACCCGTCAAAATGAAGATCGTTAAATATGGGTACGTCAAAACAAATAAAATAACTTGCGGATTTTTTCCGAACTAACTTTTCATACAGCAAAATTCGCTGAAACCAATTAAATTCTGCTGAAAGATGGCTATAAGTATTAAAATATTGCATTGTCATCGTGTTCTGAGCAATGCTAAAAGTTTCAAATGTCTAGCTATTTGGGAAGTTAGTTAAAAATCGATTGCCAGATTTGTACTGGACAAACAAACAAACAAACAAACAAACAATAAAGCAAGCTAATAAAAACGTAGTAAAATAGTAAAGGGGCTTCATTTTTTCGTGTTTGAAAGTGAGGAAACACATTATTACATTATAATCAAATTAAAATGTAGGGACAAATTTGCGGAATTTTAGTCAAAAAACGATTTTAACCATTAATAATAAATATACATCTGATTTTTTTTAGTCCCGCTTTACTATAAGTTTGAATTTAAGTAATTTTCTGAAGCAAGTTCCATTTCAAGGTAGTTTTTAGCTCATGGCAGGGTGGTTGGGAGAGCTAGGGTGAAGCTCATACAAGCATATGAGCTTTAAGTAATTATTTTTTAGTTAAGTTTTGGTAATTACTTTTGAGTTAAGTTTTGGTAATTAATTTTGAGTTAAGTTTTGGTAATTAATTTTGAGTTAAGTTCTGGTAATTATTTTTGACTTTTTTTAAAAAAACAGATTGAGGAAGAAATTGAAAGAATAATTTAGCTATTTCAGCACAAATGGGGAAAAATATTAACATTATAATGTGTTAGAATGGGTTCTTAAAAAGAGATTGCATTAAAAAACAAAATTTCCGCAATAGATAAAATTCTATGTCGTACCGCTAATCTGAAACGACTTTCATACTATTTATCAGATACATCTACCGACACATTTCAATCTCAACCAATTTTTTCTATTTTCCAAAAAAAAAAAAAGTATTGAACGTATGAGAGGAAGATAAAGTCGGTAGGAGTTCATGAAACAGCGTCCAGTAGGGTCCAGTAAATCATTTAACGGCCTAGTTTCCGAAGCCATTTTAAATCAATTCCGCTTGGTCTCTGGGTACCGTGAGTAGAATGAAGGGGCTTTTGTCGGAGGAAGGTGAAATTTATTCCGTCAGGTCATATATACAGGTCACCTTGTGCATGGAAGAGTTAAAATTATTGGCATTTTCAACCGGCCCAACAAATCTGCTTCCGAGTGGAAAAAACCACCCCTCTAAAGGTAATAACTTATTAGACAAAAATATTAACCGGAAAATATTCGCTCCATCTAGTTCGAAAAAAAAATTAATTTATGGTGACAGAACACCAATTAATATTACCTTATAGCAATTTTACCTCAAACTCGAGTTTTAACAATTAAAATACGAAATAAATTAAATTATCATATTTCAAATTATTTGTATTCAAAATTATCTGTAAAGCTAATTTAATAAAGATCAAAAAATATAATTTGTATCATAAATTTAGAGATAAATTATTTAGTAACAGTTATGGAAGGTACAGAAATCATAAAATAAAAGCGAATATAATTTTCATTTTCGCTTGCAGATTTAATCTTAGCTATTATTGACTTCTCATAATCGATTGCGGAATTGGACCATTAATATTTAAATTTATGCTATCGATAAAGACTTAGCAAACAATTACAATTAAAAACAAGGGAAATAACATTAGTATAACATTAAATAAGATAATAGTAACGAAATAGAATATATGATAATATGTGATAGAAATATACTGTGATAACAGACATTTTTGCCGTTTTTGATATTGTTAATATAAGGATTTGTATGATTTTTGATTATTCTTGTTAATTGTAATATCGGTATGAAAGGGATAAGACAAATGACCCATTATAATTTATATTATAAAATTTGATAATTGCAATGACGAACTACCAAAAAGGAAATGATAGTGACAAAATTTGCGAGAATTTTTCTACGTTTTTGTTAGCTTGCTTTCTTGTTTGTTTGTTTGTCCAGTACAAATCTTGCAATCGACTTTTAACTAACTTCCCGAGTAGCTAGACATTTGAAACTTTTAGAATAGCTCAGAACACGATGACAATGCAATATTTTAATACTTTTAGCCATCTTTCAGCAGAATTTAATTAGTTTTCAGCAAATTTTGCTGTATGGAAAGTTAGTTCGGAAAAAATCCACAAGTTATTTTATTTGTTTTGACATATCCCATATTTACAATCTTCATTTTGACGGGTTTCATATTTGTGATTTTTTTATTAAGAGATTAGCATTGAATAACAGCGAAAAAGGAAAAGTAAACAAAGAAATAAATTAATTGACGTGTGACAACCAGGTTTGTTTACACTTGTGTCCTAGGTATCGGTTTAATTTTTATAATAGTTTTATTATCCCTGTTGACGTTGACCTATTTTAAACCACATTTCTTCAATTAAATAAAAAGGGATCACTATTATAGTCAGAATTGATAAATATTTTAGTAGATTGTACACTAGAAAGACTTCCAACTTTCTAATACATCTAGACTCCAGGGAATAACTAATAAAAACCAGCAAGGTTTCTTTCTACTTTTAAAAGTAATTAAAAATTATTACTATACTATATGTTGAAATGCATCTACATGAAAAAACAGCTGGAGACAGACTGTGCACACCTCCTATACCTTTCTAACACCTTGATACACCGGGTAACGTTTTTAGTAACGCTTTTCGAGTTATGTAGCACAGCCTAAACATGAAAATGTCAGAAAAAAAAAAAGAGGTAAGTACTGTCGATATTGATTACAGTATTATTGAAATTACAGTCAAGAGAATCAATTTCACAAGGATACTGTGATAACTTTTTTTTTCTGCATTAGTACGGATCTGGTCCAGACTTCAGTTACTTACATCGATCTTATATTATACATTATCTTAATATATGAATCGTTTTTCTTTTTTTCTTTTATTGTATAGATACCTATATTGATATATATTTTAATTTGGTCATAAATAAAATAAATAACTTCTTTCTACTTTCCCTTCTTAAAAAAAGCGGCTATATTTCGCCCTTATACTTAGAGCTTTTTCAGGCTGGTAACATTCTTCATAACATTGTTAAATTTAGAAAAACAAGTTTTTATCCATTTAATTTTTGTTTTAATAAAAGTAATAGAAAAACTAAAACTTCGTCATTTTTTCACATAAACAGTATATTTCTTATTTGAAGTTTTAAACAGAAATACATAAATAAATGTAAAAACAAATCCTCCCTGTATAACTCAAAGGAAGAGACTCGTTTTTAAAATATATAAAATAAATATCAATAAAGTTTTCTATGCAATAAATAATAAAATAAGGGTTCACTACCAGGAAAAATTATATATTTTTTATATTTGATCCTTAAACAAGCCTTAACTTAATTATTTTAATTTGTTTTTGCGATATTTTTTAAAACTCAAAACTCAAAACAGTTAACTGGCGTAAAGAAAAGTCTCAAAACGTTTGACTCTGTATCAAAACATGATTTGCTAATGCAGTATGGATCAATATTGTTCCCATCACTCAAACTAAAAAGTTCTCAAAGAATACTAGTTTTCTGTTTAAATTAGAGATATTGAAAATAATTTTAAAAAACTTAAGTGCCCAAACCTATTACTATTAATGAAAACAATCCCATTTAATCAGTATGAAGAATAATTGATGACAAAATTCGAGAAAAGAAAAACAATTACGTTTTTTCGGAATTACTCTACGAGTGTACAAAGTAGATATGTCA
The DNA here is from genome assembly GCA_951217055.1 of Gerris lacustris. Classification (NCBI taxonomy): domain Eukaryota; kingdom Metazoa; phylum Arthropoda; class Insecta; order Hemiptera; family Gerridae; genus Gerris; species Gerris lacustris. Next base: position 10,146,954 of record OX578282.1, read on the forward strand.
CAGTTATACATATATTATTCATTTACACACACACACACACACATATATATATATATATATATATATATATATATATATATATATATATATATATATATATATATATGTGTGTGTGTGTGTGTGTGTATTAAGAATATATTTTTGTTTCGTGTGATAAATAAATCTCTGCAAACATTTTTATTCCTGTCAGACTTTTAGAGCGTTCTATTTTAAAATGCTAGTTTTTTTTAAAGTAGCAATTTCTAAAATAAGAATAATTTCCAGTGGGAATTCCGTGTCTGTCTCAAGTAAAAACTGATTTAGTTATTCTTTGCTCCGGATTACCATAATATTAGGAATAAAGCAAAGGTTTGGTGGTAAAGGCAACACTTGGCTCATACAGGGCCAAAGCCAGAACAATAGTCTCAGATCAATAGTATTATCATATGAAATCCTTTAGCTAAGAACAAACCACTGAACCCGCAGAAACCAGCCCACCCATAATCCTAACCCATGATTTATATCTTGCCGGAATTAACAGTTCTAAAACAAACGCCGTGTATTAGCCGTAAATAACGAGTTAAACGCTCCGCTTTCCTTTCAGAGCCATTCCTCATAACAATCTTACAAACAGACCATCCATTTCCATCTATCAGAAGAATTACTCAAAGAAACGTGTTCAACCTACTAAGATAACACCAAGTTCATGTGTTCCGTTTTCTATTTCATTCTACTTCCAACGATTATTTTAAATCTCTTTCTAGATTAACAATTATAAGTATTTATATAATTGACTACATAATAGATTAAATTAAGTAATTAATACAAAATAAAAATAAGAGGGGAAAAATAAACACTCATTTTCTTCAATTCATGGAAAATTCAATTCATGGTTTTAGGGCATTGATTTCCCATATCAATGTTTTCCCATGAAGTGGAGAAAACCAGTATACAAGACGGCTTTCTTACCGAAGTAGCAAGTCACAGGTTGCATGCGTCCTAGTAGGATTCAAGCAACTTAAACACCGGACTAAGCAATTGAACGAGATCCTACACACTGAGGATGCAAATGCGACGTGCATCCTGAAAGAAAGTGGCAAGTGCGACTCGAGAACTAGCCGGTTGGTGTTTTATCAACGTGCGTCCTTGTTGTGCGGGTTGTATACGCACCCACTCTCGGAAATATGTAATTCACAGAACTTTTGCTTCACAGAACTCCTCTTGTTCATGTTTTTAGTGTCCGTATAGGCAAAACAAAGGACCCTTATATTTTCCTGCGTGTGTCTGTCCGTCCGTCCTCTCGCGTGCTCTCATGGCTACACCTTTCGTCCGATTACTTTGAAATTTGGCATGTATGTGTCTTGTACCTACCCACATATTTTAAAAAATATAGCGATTTAAAAAAAAAAATTTCAAAAAAATTAGGGTAAAAAAACTTAAGGGTTAAATTTTGTTTAATTTTTTTCGACACCGTGAGGGGTATCATATGAAAGGGTACGTCGAGCTGATTACAAAAATATATAATTCTTTGGATATAACTTTGATAGGGCGAGCGTAGGCAAGTTTGAAGAGGGTGTAAAACGTGTCCCCCCCCCCCCCTCTATCTCGCTTATGTGAAGTGCAAAAAATCTGAAAAAATTACTGAACATTCTTCGACCAAAAGTAAAGATACCACTTTTTAGAAATTTCGAAAAAAATATTATTTTATTTTTTATTGACAAAATACGTTTTTTTTATAATTATGGTATTTTCGATGTATTTATATGGTTGTAGTCCGGTTCAGTGGCAAAAAAATACTTTATCAGAGTGTGTTATGAGAATATCAGACCCTTACAATGGTTCAAAGTAAGCTTTTTAGCATTTTAAAAAAACACAGTTTATATACTTATACACTTTACAGTTAAACACTATATAGTGTGGCCTACGGACCCTCGCTGTGTGCTAACTAGCACACACTTGACCTGTTTATTTTATTTACACACCACTTGTTATCAGTTTACACAAACGATAATTTGTATCCTGACCACTCAGTGACGGGATCATGAGATCCAACAACTTGTTTAAAGAGGAAATCCATTTTACATTGTATAATGGATTGTTTTTCTCCATTTTAAAATAGGATTGAAACTTAACTGGGTGTTTCAGTAGTTCTTAAGCCATTACAGCAAGGCTATGTTCTCCAGCATTGTTCCAGTATGGATGTTACCATGAACGAATCTTTCGTTGTCTTCGTCTTCTTCTGACTGCACAAGCCAGAATGATTTTCGTCGTCTGAAGATTCGGATGATTGATTATTCATCATTCAAAACAAAAATGCGCTAAACGAACTGAGGAATTCTAACATCAGAGTAATAATGATGTAAGCGGCACGTGCCATGTAGGTGTGCAAGCTCGGGTCATTAAGGCGGAAATACACATGCTAGTAAAAAAGCATGCCAGTGGTGAGTTACTAGCACGTCAGTAGCTGGCATGCTGCAGACGCTGTGTACATTTGCCAGTGAAATAGCATGCTAGGATCGTCCGGATAATAGGTCTCGTGCGAGCTGCTAGAACATGACAATACACATTCCAGTCACAGCTCTAGTTTTGAAACAGACAATCGTTTCTTGCCTTAATAAATTATAAATTATGAAATAATTGTATTTGATTTAATTAATTTTGATAGTTTTATTAATTATTACAATGTACCTTATGAATGTATCGGTGCGGAATGAAATTAGCCAGATTGTTCTGTTACTTGCAAAGAACTGTGTTTTAAAACATTTGAAAAATAATAAAGACACGAAAAGTGTGGGTAAAAGATTGGATAGCTATAAAACGGAATTAGGTACATGGAGCGAGTCAGCCTACTAAATGAAATGCGGTTCGGGGACGTCAATGGTTTTAGGAATCAATTGCGAATGCTCCCAGAAAGTTGATGAGTTGTTGTCAGATACCCGCGAAAGGAAGGAACGCAACTGAAGACTGAAGGGCTGAGGGAGACTCGTGCTAGCTACTATAGCAAACTTGGGCTGGCAGGCCTGTAAACACGTGCCTTATCAGTTCCCCCACCCCTAAACTTTTGCCACTGGCAAGACAAAAATCAAACCTCGTGAGATTTACTAGCATGCTTTTCACTCGCATGCTATTTGATGTATACACTAGCCAGTAGCTCTCCTCTGCGAGCTACTCGTACGTTTTTGTGCGAGTAACTAGCATGTGTATTTCCGCCTTTAGGATAGAGAAAGCACATGCCACTTGGTCACAAGTGGGACGCAGAGGGATTCTTTGAAGTGAAAGCCGTCTTAATCTAATTGGTATAGTAGATGGATCTTAAGGTGTGAAATTATTAAACATTAATCCATTTTGATAACCATTTGGTCCGCTAGGAGCTCTGATATCATTTTATAAAAAATTTAGAACTTCTATTGGCGAAATATATTACTGCCGTGAAAACCAATCTACCTCCTATTATAGTCTAACTTCCTAGCACAATATTTAAAAGCGTCACATATTGAATGTCGTCGTTTATTGAAACTTCAACCTCCCCTATAGTCAAAATATTGTACTATAAATGAAAACGTATCGAGCTCCTGCTAAATCCTAACTTCCTGGTACGATATTTAAAAGCGTCACATTTTAGTCGTTTATTGAAACTTCAGCCCCCTATCGTCAAAATATTGTACTATAAATGAAAACCTATCGACCTCCTGTTAAATCCTAACTTCCTGGTACGATATTTAAAAGCGTCACATTTTCTAAGTCGTTTATTCAAACTTCAGCCCCCTATCGTCAAAATATTGTACTATAAATGAAAAACTATCGACCTCCTGTTCAATCCTAACTTCCTGGTACGATATTTAAAAGCGTCACATTTTCTAAGTCGTGAAACTTCAGCCCACCTATCGTCAAAATATTGTACTGTACTATAAATGAAAACCTATCGACCTCCTGTTAAATCCTAACTTCCTGGTACGATATTTAAATGCGTCAAATTTTTTAAGTCGTTTATTGAAACTTCAGCCCCCTATCGTCAAAATATTGTACTATAAATGAAAAACTATCGACCTCCTGTTAAATCCTAACTTCCTGGACGGATATTTAAAAACGTCACATTCTTCATGTCATTTTTTACGAGACGGACATTTCTTCTACCACACAGAGGTAAAACATATCTATGGTGAAACACGGTTTCAATTGATACAAAGGCGTTCTCTACATCAGTAAGGACTTACATAATTGCAACACTAGAAAAAATTATCGAACCAGTTTTGAATTAACCATTAAATGTTTTTACGTTAACTAAAGCAGTTCTCTTGACTCTCTGCACAAGAATGACTGTAGTAAACATGATAACTTGAAAACAATAAAACTAAATGTTGTACAATATTCGCCTTCAAATAAGAAGATGCAATTAGGCATTCAGCCTGATCTAAACACCAAGTGTAACCGCTGTACATTAAGATTAAAATCTTATTCTATTAAAGCATGGTAACTTAATAACTACTAATCGGATTACAGCGTAATTCGGAACCATTATTTAACCATACAAGTAGATGAGCTTATTAAATATTCAAAAGTCTGTATAAGGCATCGTTACCGTAATAAAAAATTAATGCCTTTCGAAGATTATAGTACAGTTTCAAGGCATGAAGGCTTAGTTTTACTAAAAGGATGTACCACTACGCGAATAACAATTTTTTAAAACTCTTTATACAGTTCTTTTCTATTTTATTTAAAAATTTCTTCTTTTTTCTACAAAATCAAACGCCAACTCGACATGGAATATTATTAAATTATATTTCATATTTATTATAATATAAAATAATTTCTATTTTTTTATTTTGTTTCTATTTATAAGAGCGAGAATGTTTTGAAATTGGGGGGGGGGGGGGGGCGTCGTTTCAATAACTTTTTCGACGTAAATCCAAATTTTTGACGAATATAAAACTGGGATATTTATCAAATTTGTTTTTATATAATATCATAGTGAATCTATAATGTTATGCCAGCGCTGTTTGTGGCCGAATACCGAACTACACCGAGATTTTGTTGTTACTGATAACGACCACAGCTTAAAACTTCTTTTAACAATTTGTTATTAAAATAGTTTTTTTTCAATATCTTTAAAAATTTAGAATACCTATTTATAACTTGTATATTGTATGATATATAACGTATTTACGCCAAGTCTAGTATTTATAAAATTAAATTAAAGTAGAGGATAAAGTATAACAATAAAATAAAATAAACTATATAAAGCGGTAAAACATCCTTTACACACGAGTTTAATAAAAGTTATTTCAGTGTGAAAACGAAAATGAAAACAATAATGACGTCACTCTATTTTGATTTCGATTAGAGATATAAACTCATAACCTGATTGATTGAATTTATGTATATCTACATAAATTTTGAATTGTAATAAATCACACACTAAATACGAATTACCTTGTTATTTCACAACAAACAAAGTTACAAATTCACGTTGACAGGCTGTACGCGCATTTTAATATTAAATTTAAATATATTATATAATGTTTGTTCCACCCCCCCCCCCCCCCCCCCCCTGTATGTACCGTCCATTGTATCGTCCCGCGGATCATTCGGGAATCGTTTAGGACAGGTTGGCAACATTGTATTGTAATAAAATCATGTCAGGTTGGAACGGGTTTAGGACTATAATTCGCACCGTATTAAAAACATTCAAGGAAACCTAACAGATACGGAACCTTCCTGTTGAAATTTGTGACGATTGACATAACTGCGCATGTCATACAAACCAGTACTTGGTATTGTCAGAGGATTGTTTGGACGGTACAGTAAAAGGTTCGCAAACAATCCTTGCGTGGGTTGGAACAGTTTGGAGGACAGTACAATACACTGTCACAAATCGGGTTGGAACGCCTTTTATCCATTGCGCATGCCCGTGACGATACCACGGACGGTACACTGTTTGGTTGGAACAAAGCTAATATCATAATGATGACCTAATATCAAGGGAGGTTTCAAAGTTAAAAAATCGATCTCCTGATCACTAAAACTAACTTAAATGTAATTTGGTACTTTTTTTAACTTCTCATGTAGTAGATTATATAAAGAGAAAGTATTGTGATGGCGCGAAAACTCGATTTTGATGGATTTGCACGTATTGAGGTCTCTTGAGTCCAAAAAAAGGATTTAAAAAATGTCTATGTGACGTCTGTGCAGACACGTGAATATTGCATACAAGTTCAGAAAAATCATAACCCGAGACGAAATTGAGAAATGATTGTTAGTTCCTAATTTGGGGGCACTTCCCCCCAAAAACTCTAAAAAAAAAAAAGGTAAAAAAGTTTTCGAAAACATTCCAATGATTTTGATTTTTTTTTAAAACAATACTAACATGTAGTACATTTAAATACAAATTTAATAATACTTAATTACAAGATAAAAATAACTTTTTATATACTACGTTTTTAAATTACTGTCATAAATCATAAATTTGAAACCCGTCAAAATGAAGATGGAAAATATGGGATATGTCAAAACAAATAAAATATCTTGCGGATTATTTCCGAACTAACTTTCCATACAGCAAAATTTGCTGAAAACGAATTAAATTCTGCTGAAAGATGGCTAAAAGTATTAAAATAATGCATTGTCATCGTGTTCTGAGCTATTCTAAATGTTTCAAATGTCTAGCTACTCGGGAAGTTAGTTAAAAATCTAATGCAAGATTTGTACTGGACAAACAAACAAACAAGAAAGCAAGCTAATAAGAACGTAGTAAAATTATTTTACCCAGGAAAAAATCTAGAGACCTAGATACTAATGAAAAAAAAAGGGGAGCTAGCGTAGCCGTGTGAGTTAAACCACGTCTGCTCGGCCATCACTGAATCTCGAGTGGAACGAGACGGGGTTCGATTCCTCGCCGTGACACTCTGATTTATATGGCTCACTATAGATCACATCATACTCGCTTCGGCGGTACAAATGTATATGTATGATGTGTGAAGTGGCTGGAACTCTCTACCGCGGGGCGTAAAAAGGGCCTGAATGATGGCCTAATTGCAAGGTTCGAACAAGTGGTTCGTCCTACCCGTCCTAGTAGAAAGTACTAGACTACTACTACTACTACTACTACTACTACTACTACTAATGAAAATAAATATGATTCTTTTGAAAATGAAAACCAAAAGTAAATTTTAAATTTAAATAATATGTGAAAAAATAAATCAGATAAGTGGGATATTATAGGATTTAAATGCAGTATCTTATATGTTTACGAGATATTTTTGTTCGATTAATCGGACCTTTTTTTCTTCCTCATATTGCGTAACTATATGAGACCTTTATGAGAAACTAAGTAATATTTAAAAAAAAAAAAAAAAAAAAAAAAAAAAAAAAAAAAAAAAAAAACTTATGTAAAGAAAAAATATACATATTTTTCGAATGTACGTAAAAACACCAAAGCAACTTTGACGAAAGAATTTGTCAAGGTTAAATACACGTTTGAACATGGAGGCTTTTAGAAAAAAAACGGTGTTAAAAAAAAGACCGCTTAGGAAAAAAAAGGCTGCACAAAAGTAGGAATGCTTCTACTTTTTTCACCAGAAGTATTTTTGCATTAAAACTGGGTTAGCTTTGATCAAATCACCACATCTGGGGGTTGTTTGAAAAGAAAAGATCAGTCGCCTACAAAGATTTTTTTATTTTTATATACAAGAACGTGATAAAATGTTTATAATAAAATCGTTTAAATAAATAATCATTTAAAGGAAATAACTTAGATAAATAAGCAGATCCTCAATATCAGGTTAATGCCTGTTAGATAGCATATGATGAGGACACTCATTATAAAAGTAATTTACAAAATTTCCCGAAAGAAATGTTCCAATAATTTAGGCAGAACTTAAGTTCTGTGTCCCTGAGAAAATATTCTGAAAATTTAGATAGAAATAAAGTTGTGGGTTTTTGAATGAAGAGTTCATCAGATGATTCACTCCGATCATCATTCTGAACCTGAGCATTATCAATTATCATTATAGTACGATTAATCTAACGACTACTTGATAATAATGCTAATGATTCCATTAATAAATGGGCATCCATTAATAAATTATTACGGTCTTTAATAGAAGGGTCTTAATCAATGAACATTCCATCTAACCCTAACCTCCAGGATACGTTCAATATATAAAAAAATCTTAAATAGGTAGAATCCCAATTCGGGGGGTTCATATGAAAAGGTAAGTAATACTAAAATTGCAATTGAATTACCAACCATTAGAATTTCCAACCCTTCCCATCCCCTTATCAATAAATGAATGAACCCCTTAATATTAAAAAAACAAAATACGTGTGGTGTCGCGGGACACCCGGTAGGAACGAAGCTCCTTACGCTTTTCATTAAATATAAATTATAAACTGCTTAAAAAGTTATACATACGATACTTACTACTAATACATGGCGGAGTTAGAAAAGAGACAAAATTAAAAGTAATTAACTATTTGTACTTAGCGGAGTTAAGATAAAATTTAAAGAAAAGCACTTATTATATCATTGAAGCGAGCATCTTACAATAAATAATGCATTGTATATTGAGAAAATAGTTAATCATGATGAGTTTATAGTTAAAGCAGATGGTTGTAGGGAGGGAACTCGAAATGAAATTTTATATGCCTGTTTCAATTGTATACTTCAGACGATGTGTATGAATTTTTATTTACGATTGATACGAAATATAAACATTGTATCTCTGTTTAGATGCGTAGAAAATTATTATTTACGTACTTTTATTCATTGCGCATGCGCGTCTCTTAGTTCTGAAGAATTCCTCTTCTTTACCACGCTAGCGCGGTAAAGAAGAGGAACTCTTCAGCTTTACACACGATTAGCGAGTTTGTTTACATTTAACAAAACTAATTTGCTGTTCTTTTATTAAAGTAACTGTTTATATCGAGTTTTTAGTGAAAAACGATGAGTGAATCAAGTGACTTTGACGAAAATGTGGAAAATAATACTCCTCCAGAAATAATTAATTCGGCAAAAAATACAACTCAAGAATTAATGCCATCTTTATCAAGAGAGAGATACGAACTTACATACAGCAAGTTTATTTTGTTTGTATTAATTATTTAAATCCAACAATCGTAGATAAAGTACGGTACGCAACTCGTGCGAAAACGGCATTTTGCATTGCTCGTGTGGTTTTACTACCCTCGCTGTCGCTCGGGTGCAAACTCCACACTCGTATGCAAAATGCTACTTTCCGCACTCGACGCGTAATGTACTATTATAAAAAATCGTTTTGTTAGGACGTAAGATATCGGTAAAAACGTTTTCTCTCTCATTTAAACGTTTAGGTCCACGTCCACTTAAATTACTGTTCTGCAAAAAAAAAAAAAAAAAAAAATTTTAATGAAAATGTTCTTTTCTGAAGTATTTGTGTTTGCTGAATCCGAATCTGAAGTCAAAATTTCTCTTATACGGTACAGTTTTCCCGGAAAATGCCCGCTTTAATAAATTTTGCGATCTTTAACAATTCCTGGCGGTTGGGAGTTGTTTATCCTAAAACAAAATATTTAAAAAAGTTTGTTTGCCTCATTAAATAGTCGAAGTAAGAATTTTTTCCCGTCCTAAAAATCCAATTTTACATTTGAAGTTCACGTTAACGTGAGCGTTGCACGCGAACGCTTGGGCGGATAACGTTTTCCAACGAACTTGTCCTATGTATTGGTAATAGTACATTATGCGTTGAGTGCGGAAAGTAGCATTTTGGATGCGAGTGTGGAGTTTGCACCCGAGCGACAGAGAGGGTAGTAATACCACACGAGCAATGCAAAATGCCGTTTTCGCACGAGTTGCGTACCGTACTTTATCTACGATTGTTAAATTTAAATAATAAATACAGAAAAAAATAAACTTGTTGTATGTAAGTTCGTATCTCTCTCTTGGTAAAGATGGCATTAATTCTTGAGTTTTATTTTTTCCCGAATAAATTATTTCTGGAGGAGTATTATTCTCCACATTTTCGTCAAAGTCACTTGTTTCACTCATTGTTATTCACTAAAAACTCGATATAAATAGTTACTTTAATAAAAGAATAGCAAATTAGTTTTGTTAAATGTAAACAAACTCGCTAATCGTGCGTAAAGCTGAAGAATTCCTCTTCTTTACCGCGCTAGCGTGGTAAAGAAGAGGAACCCTTCAGAACTATGAGACGCGCATGCGCAATGAATACAAGTACGTATATAATCACTTTCTACGCATCTAAACAGAGATATAATGTTTATATTTCGTATCAATCGTAGATAAAATGAATATGTGTACAAAATTTCAACTGTGTCACATGAAGCCCTACAAGATAGGCTAGTTAGTTTTTTTTAAAGAATTACATCGCCAGAAATATCGCCAGAACAAAAAATCCTGTAGTGAAATAAGGTAATGCACAAAATTCTCTCTTTAAAAATAGATAGGTTAACGATAATTCTATAAATTATTAGTGAGGAAGTCTTGAGACACTTTAAAATCTATTCCATTTATTATTATAATGAATCAAAGGTAAAAAAATCATATTGCTAAGGCCAGCAAAATATTTTTTTTTTAGATATGAAATTAAAAAAAAAGAAGAAAGGTAGAAGGAAAAACTAAGGTAGAAGGGGAATAATTCTAAAGGTAGTATTAGGTATTTTATAATTTATAATTTATATATATATATATATATATATATATATATATATATATATATATATATATATATATATATATATATATATATATATTATTTATAAATATTATAAATAAAATACTTTCCTCTTTTGTAAATTGAGTAAATACATATATACTGGCATAACGTCTTTAAAGTATTTCCCTCTCCTTCAAGATTCTAAAGCCATATTTATTTTCAATAGATGAACTTTATGCCTTTAATAGATTATTTAATAAATTATTATTAGAATAAAATTATTTAAAATAAACCTGAGCTGACTTAATTAAAAAATCCTGTCAAGTGCTTTCCAGCAAGCTATAAAAAGAGTTTCTTGGGTCATAAAAATTCATATTTTCTACATTTTATTTTGCTTTCTTACTAAAATATGTATAAATAGTAGGAGGAACAAGGTGTGTATAATTTCCTTTAACAACATAGGTATGCACTGAATTGGTTCTTTTAAAGGTAAAATAACCGCAATTTTGGAATCGCGATGCATATTTTTAATCTGCATTTCACTACCATTATAATGACATACCATTCAAAAATTACAAAAATATAAAAAATTTGGATCACCATAGGTACACGCACATCTAAAATTTAAAATTTGATTTTTTTTTTATATGAATTCCCGAAAATATCTTTGGCCCACAGAGAAGTATATTTATAAATTTTTTCCTAATTTTTAGGGCCTTTCCTTATGGGGTAGCGGGGAGGGAGGACTTTTTTTTTGGGGGGGGGGGATTTGTTTTGGTAATTTCGGGGGTAAAATAACCGCCATTTTATATATATATTTAATCTACATTTAATTACCTATAAAATGATACCCCACTCAAAAATTACAAAAAATCAAATATGGATGCGATCAATTCGCAATTGCTCGCTGATGAAAGAAATTTTGAGTTGTGAATGTCGTGATACTTTTCCTGTTTTTGGGAAAAAAAATGTTATCTTGGATACTAAATTTCAAATTAGTCGTTACAATATGTAGGAAGATAATAGGGATGGGCGGAACGGAACGTAACTATAAAAATAACTAGTTCCAGTGTTGGAACGGTTCCAATCGTTCCAAGATTTCATGGAACTACGTTATTTTTGGAACGACTTCGAAGTTTTTATTTTACTGTCGAGTTTCATTTAGTTAATAAATTTTTATTGTTTGAATTCGATACAAATTTGTTACCACCATTTTACAAAAAAATAATATCTTTTAAGAATTATCGAGCAAAATAATACGAAACGTAACTGATTAAAGAGGAAACGGAAACGAGAAAACAGTAACGAAACTAGACAACCAACTTAAAGGGAACGTTAAAAACTCGTTTCTCTTGGAACGAAACTAATGATCTTCGTTCCAAGCGCCAATACGTAACGTGTAACGTAACTGAAAAGACGAAACGGGAACGAGATAACGTAACGAAACTGTAACTCGGAGGGAACGTAAAAGATTCGTTTCGCGAGGAACGAAAACTATAGTTTCGTTCCAAGTTCCAGTTCCAGCCAAGCTGGAACGTAACGTGTGTGTCTTATGTTATCTTGTATAGTAGAGTAGAGTAATGGAGTGGGGATGAGAGCTCGAGTCTCGGAATCACTCCAGTTATAGTGAAGCGTTATCTTTTTCTCTTTCAGAGACATTGATGCCTCTTTGCCGCTTTTTTTCTTTTAGGTCCATAGTCAACTTCCTCTTGTCACTTTCGCCCTTCGCCACTCGTTTCGTTTTTTTAGTTTTGTTTTCCGCTTTAGTAAATAGTCAGTAAAAATACGAAATAAACAGGTGAAATTTAATTTGTTTTTTGTTTAGTTTTAGGATCTCGTTATGGAAAGAACATATTCTAGTATTTAAAAATATTATTTATACTGGTATAAAATGTACTTTTAAGTAGTTACCATAATGTTGTATCATAAACATTTTTATTATACTGTTTACTTGGTTGCAATTAAAATATCACTATAAAAAAATATAAGATAAAAAGATAAATAAAGAGATCTTAATAATATTATTATAAAGTTTGTATTTAATTTCAACTTTTCATCGTCAGCGTCAGTGAAGAGTGGAACTATTTAATAAAGAAACGAAACTTATTGTAGAACGAACATGGACTAGACTCAGGAACACGTGAAGTATAAGTGAAACTGTTTCTTTGGAACATAAACTGATACGTTCCAAAAATAACTAGTTCCTGGAACTAGTTATTGGTTTGGAACGAAACGTTGTAACTCGTTCCACTCATGGAACCGTTCCTCCCATCCCTAGAAGATAATATGATCCAAAATGCAACGGACGAACTACTTAAACCACGAGGGTTTCTTGGATGACCTCGAAACCCTAATAAAAGAGCGTATTTACAAATGTAATAACTAAAATGAAAGAATTTCTGTTTATATATGAGCGCACCGCAGTGCTCAAGGCCAAGTTCCAGTAAGCATGAAGTGTATCTTTACTTAAACGAATTCACCCGATTTTTCTTACCCCCCATATCTCTGCTTCTTAAGATGGGCATTTGAAATTTAAAACATAAATTAAACTTAAGTAGTTAAGGAAACTGTGAACAATTGAGCTCTTAATATTAAGATTTTAAAAAAAGGGAAAAGTTTCAAAGTTTGCATTTTTTTTTTTTATTGACTCACTCACTCATCATTAAAATTTGAAGTGACTTCTAGAATAGCTAGGAACTTGAAATTAAGCAAACTTGCAGCCACAGCCAAATAACTGTCGGAAAATTTAATCTATAACATTTTGCCCAAGTGTTCTATTTGTTGGTATTTCTTTAGATTGTTACTCCCCTATGATTGTTTAGGATATAAACGACTTTGACTAAATAACTATTAAGACAATGTGATGTTTAGTCCAATGTACTTTGGAACAAAGGAATATCACACTTCTGTTTTTATAAGGGGAGTAACAGTCTAAAGAAGAACATTCCTTACATCTTCTTTAGACTATTGCTCTCTTCTGTTTTATTTATAAGAGGAATAACAATCTAAAGAAGTGCCTGCGGGCCTGGGTGGCTCGGAGGCTAGAGCGCTTGCTGTGCAATAAGGCAAGTTAAGCAGCATCGAGCCGGGTCAGAAGGTGATCGCAGCTCTGGGTTCGATTCCCGGACCAGGCCCCCCGCTCAATGTCCACCCAGCATTGTTTAACTAAATGGCAACTCTAAAGAGTGGCGCCGCCAGGTTTCGGCCTGGAAACCATGATTATGACACTCCTGGTTGTAATACAACTAGGGGAGTCATGGTTAACGACCATCTCTTCACACTCGTGTGAAGATTTCGGTCCCTAACCCGGGTTTGGGGCCCACCAAAGTGGCCTGCGTCTTCGGGTGTAAAAGCCCCCCAGGATAAAAAAAAAATTTTAAATTTAAAAAAATGAAGTGCCTATTTGTTTCCAAAAAACAAACAAATAAAATGACTACTTTGATAGGCTCACATTATTGGGAGAGGGTCTGGAACTAGGCCCTTTTTTCACGGTTAGATTTTTGACGAGGATTATACGCAGAACTATAAAAAATGATTCAGTTGTAAGCCCCATTGCTTAGCGATAGTTCTAAATAAGAAAGTTTTATTTACAACTCTAAAGTTTGAAACATGAATATTATATGAATTTGTTTTTTCTAAAGAAGAGACAGAGATAGAATACGGTTAGATAATAATCGAGAAGGTCGGGTTGCCTTCATCAGAACGACAAAATATGATTTAGAGTGATTGAGGCATCAGTACTGAAGCTGAACCGAGGGATGGGGATAATGTTGATGATGCCTCATTTGTTTGCCTCAGTTTAAAGCAGGGTTTCATGCTTCATTGTCTCTCAGTACGGTTTCAGGGCCTCTGTTTCCACCCATTCAGCCTCATTTCTGTAATATGAGAATTTATTACAAGAGAGAGAGCTTGAAAATACCGCACAAACCCTTCATTACATATTGTTCAAATCCTACTCTCTATACTTTTATTTTATATTTGATATTGTAAAATATTTAAACAGAGATCTCAGCGACAATTAAAAATAAAAAAAAAAAATAAAAATCAAAGATTATACAGTATACAAATCAGTAGGAATATACAGTAGAACCTCGCTTACACGACCCTCAATAACACGGCAACCTCAATTACAAGTGCAATTTTCAAATCTCCTTGAGATTGCCATAACACATAATGTTAAATTAACCTCTATAACGCGACTATTATTATCCAAACAACCTCTATAACACGGATTTTTTCCAATTCACAACGTAGCTCAGAACCTCTAAAACAAGTCGTTTTGAGAAGTCAACCTCTATAACGCGTCTCTATACAGGAATGGGTCGATCTTGAACAAGTCTAAACTTAAAAACCCCGCCCAATAACCTCGATAACAAGACAAATAGCCAAAATAACCTTGATAACACAACCCTCAACGAAAAGAGCACCTCGATAACAAGACTGTTTCCCTAATCCCCTTGAGACACTTCTTAACGAGGTTCTACTGTAATTATACTAATAGATAATGTACGTTCCTCTGGGAGTTTTGGACTGTATCTTATAGATGGGGAATAAGTTAGAAGGGGAAAATAGGAATAATAAAAAAAAGGAAGCCAACTGGCACTCACGTTTGATGAGATACTGACGCTCGTCTCAGTGGAGTGGAGTCTAGCCCGGGACTGACATCTCGTTCTCCTCTCGCAGGTGTCCGGCATCCGCGGGAGATAAGACACCGGTGGGTGGGGCGGCCACACGGGAGTTTGATACCTTTACTCGATAGATAGCGCCGGTATGTCCAAAAGGAAGGAAGGAAAAAATATATAGCAGGGGGAATATTAGGCGAGGTCCGTACATAACCCCCACCGAAATCACATTGTAGATTTCAAAAATTAAAAAAAATCGAAACATCTGGCTTAAGATAGAAAGAGACAAAAAAAAAAAAAAATAGATATTTTAATTATTTTCATGTATAATTATTATATGATGCCGGACACCTGCGAGAGGAGAACGAGATGTCAGTCCCGGGCTAGACTCCACTCCACTGAGACGAGCGTCAGTATCTCATCAAACGTGAGTGCCAGTTGGCTTCCTTTTTTTTATTATTCCTATTTTCCCCTTCTAACTTATTCCCCATCTATAAGATACAGTCCAAAACTCCCAGAGGAACGTACAGATAATAATGCACCGGAAGCAATAGAATCAATATTGATGACAATTCTTACAAATAAAAAAAACATATTTATGTAATTAATAAAAATTTATAATAACTAATGAAGAGAATATATATAAATATTTAATTACGATTGATACGAAATATAAACATTGTATCTATTTTTACATGCGTAGAATGTTATTCTTTACGTACATGTCATTCCTCTTATTTTCCTCCCTAGTGCGGTTAAAAAGAAGAATTTTTCACCTTAACGCACGATTAACGAGTTCTTTTACATTTAACAAAACTAATTTGCTATTTGTTTAAATAAAGTAACTGTTTATATCGAGTTTTAAGTGAAAAAACAATGATTGATGTATGCCATTATGACGAAAATGAGGAGAATAAAACGCCTCCCGAAATAATTAATTCGGCACAAAATACCACTAATGAATTAATGTCATCTTTGTCAAAAGAGAAATACGCACTTACATACAGGAAGTTTAATACATTTTTTTTTTCTGTATTTGTTTATTAAAATCCAACAATCGTAGATAAAGTACAGTACCCTCGCTATCGCTCGGGTGCAAACTCCACACTCGAATGCAAAATGCTACATTCCGCACTAGACGCGTAATGTACTATTACCTATTCAGTACAATGATAAATAAAAATAAATTCGTAGCAATAACACATAGACATTTTTATACATATATATATTATTGAGTTTTTTATTTTTTTATTTTAAACAATATCATATTTATAATGGTAAGATAGGATAAGGAGCTTACGTGGAGTTCATCATTAAAGGAAGAAGGAAAGGTCTCACGCACACTCATCTCTCACATTTTTCATATGTGTGAGTCACAAAGTTACGCCAGTATTTCAAATTTCAAATTTTTAACTGAAACGGTTCAGGAGATATAAACCAAAAAGTGACGGACGGACAGACACATCACCCACTGCATAAGGGTTTTGAGAAGGATCTTTGATACCCTAGGAATATAGGTTATGTACAAATTAACCCTAATATGTTTTAATTTATAAGTTTTTTCTAGATAGGTTACAAAATTAAATGTACAAATTAACCCTAATATGTTTTTATTTATAAGTTTTTTCTAGATAGGTTACAAAATTAAATGTACAAATTAACCCTAATATGTTTTTATTTATAAGTTTTTTCTAGATAGGTTACAAAATTAGATGTACAAATTGATCCTAATATGGATTCATTTATATCTATTTATGGACTCAGTAATATCCTAATATATTAGAAACCTCATATAGACAATTAATTTAGCAAAAATAATTATAATTATGACTAGGAAAATTAATCATAAAAGCTATTAACTCTAGTAAAAAGGACCTCTCCATAATAGCGATAATTAAGTCAAATTTATAAGTCAAGTTTTACGGAGTAATAAATTTATAATAAAACATTAATTAGAGTTGAGATGAACAACTATAACCACAGTCTAACAAGAAGCAATTTCATAGACATAGTAATAAATCTAGTAAGTGATAATTCTGCGGTTGGTTTAATAAAGAAAGTGCCACAAAATTAAAATTTGTCTTGTATGAACTAGAAATTCAGTTAATTAAATATGTGAAAGCACAAAAAAAAAGATTTATTTAAGAAAATATACTCTTCTTTATTTATTGTATTTTATACCTTAATTTTCTACACCTAAAGTTTTCACCACTACCTAGTTTAATATTAATTTCGTTAGGTTATTAGAGTGCAACCCTAAATTAAATTAATCATTATTTAATTATTAAAGGTATAAGCTTAACTGTTATAACTTGTTAGAGGTTGACAATCTAGGAACGTGGGAAGACGAGAAGAGGTGGCAGTTCGATTGAAAACACGAATTAAAAACAGTATTGAGAATTTTCATTTTGTTATAATTAGTCTTTATAGTCAGAAGATAGCATGCAAAAGAGTGTCTGACTAATATCAAGCTAGAATTTTGTGTACAAGTTATTCTTTTAGTGCCTTTTAAGAATATGTGGTCGGCTAAGTTCATCTGCGGGACATAGCTCGGCCAAAGGCATTTGCAAAAAACGAACTGGTGGAGAGTGGAATATGCGATCGGCTAAATATAGACAGCATGTGTTGGGCGCGTCAAATAATCTTGATATTTCTACTAATTTAAAACTAGAAACTTATAAATATAATCCTATTGATATTAGTCCAGGAGATGGCGTGCAAAAAAATTAACATCAAGCTAGAATTTTGTGTAAAGGTCAATAGAGGTACTATGTCATAGTACCTTTTAGTTATAGGTGGTCAGCTAAGTTCGTCTACGGGACATAGCTTGGCATTTGAAAACAAGTAAGGCGCGCTTCGCACGCTTACGTAAGTACATGAGGCGAAAGTCGCCGGATTCAGTACGATTAAGTTACAATTATTAAGTGTGAAATTTTGTTAGTATATTCCTTTTCTAACACTTCAAAACTTTTAAATTGATGTATAACGTGTCATGGTTACTAAAAACTCTTTATTAGTCGCCCACCATATTGAACGCCATCTTGGAAATATTAAGTCCAAAAAGTGTACAGTTGCACGTGTGTGCCGAATTTCATGTTCCTAGCTATAGTAGTTTATGAATTGAAACATGCCAACGGACGGACAGACAGACAGACAAAGCCATTATATATAAGATTTCTTTTCGTACTTCGTACAGAAACCTAAAAACAATCCGGTGAAGAGCGAGACATGTCCCGCCAATTATGGTGGACAATGTAATTTTAATGATCCTCAGTACAAAATTAGTTAGTAGACCAAAAATCAAGTTGGTGTTAGTTTGTCACTCGATAGGTTAGTTATTCAACTCCAAATCAAAGTGGTATCCAGCACCAGGTAACATCTTTCTTTAAGAGAGAGCGCAAATGAACAGAATCACCAGGTAAATCTTTAATAAATGCTGATAAATAAGTAATCATTCCCTAGAAACGTTGCAGAATCAGTTTCTAAATTTGCTTTGGCATCTCAGCAATGGCTTTGAGTTTGGCATCGTCTGGAGACACACCTACTCCACTAAACTTATGCCCCAGATAAATAACTTATTGGCAGTTTAATTTAAATTTACTATTATTAAATTTAAGACCAATTTCAGGAGATCTCTCCAATACTTTGGCAAGAAATAATACAGACATAAACGATAATGATAAACAACAAGTGCATATTGACAAAACGACAATACAAGAACGTGGTTAGACATAAAACAAGACATAACCTTTTAGTCAATATAATGTAGGTTTATAATAACATCTACATTAAGATTTTCAAATCATGAAACGACATAACTTTCAATATATATTTTATAATTAAGTAGATAGTTAAAATTTCCAACCCAAAGACATTTCAAGTTTATTAGTTATATTTAATTATTTAACTATCCGTTATCCATAGTTAATTAATTTAACTGCTCATTAAATAAAGTGTACACGATTATTTCTAATAACTAATTATGCTAGGAAACACGATAATGAAAAGAGTCGTGAAGTATGCGATTATAAATTAACGAGTGTCATTGCGTGTAAAATTTAACACTTTAGCAGATTTGATTATCACACAAAAAAAGCTTTCTTGACTACACAATTTACATTTATCTCATTAAAGTTTACACGGAATGTAGATGAAATAACCTCATTTGTGTGATAAGAAGTTGTTTTCTTAATTCGCTTTTCCGGCGCTTTTCCATTTCTTTTTATCGTTCTTTAAGTCTAAAAGAAAAAAACAACTTTGTGGAAAAAAATCTCTAAACTCACAGGAAAAGGACCTTAAAGATTAAAAGATCTTGAGATAAAAACTCGGAAAAAAACATTTTCTTTCTCTACATTTTTTATTTCCTCTCTCACTCGAGTCGGACATTGGGATCTCTCAAATGGGAACCTACTCTAAATAAAACATTTAGAGCCTTGAAGGTTTCACCGTACGGATACATTATGCAACCGACGTTCACACCTTATAAATATTTAAATTTGCGACGAAAAAAAAAAAGAAGGCGAAGATATTCAAAATAGAATAAAATACGAATTGAGAGACGAAGGTGGAGGTGTAGATAAGCCAAGAGAACTTAGATTTTGGCTTATCCAGAGTCAAGCCGAGTTTATTTTCCAGTTTCTCGTTCCCTTTCAGGTGTTATAAACAGTTGAAAATTGAGTTAGCATTTATAGAATACTTGGAAAAAAGTGTGCATATATTATAAATACGTGCATATGTGTATGCATATATTATAAATATATGCATGTATGTATGCATATATTTTAAATTGAATAAAGACACGTGCACCCGATATAAAATGTTAAACAATTTGCATGTTAAGTAAATTTTATATGTGAAGAATCCTTCTGCAGAAGAAAACTCAGGGAAAACGGTTAAGTGTTAATTAAGTTATATCATCGGGAAAGACTAAAACCTTGTTCGTGACTCGTGGCTTGTCGAGTCTCGAGCGGCCACAAATTGAAAGTGCCACCAAAGCTAGTAAGTCAGTGTGTTTATAGATAGATGGTAGTGTGTTGTGATATGTTGATGATGTGTGATAATAAACTAGCACAAACCACAGCAGATCGTGGGTACGGGTGCTCAAGCCGTATCGGGGCTTATCATCCGTCGAGCCCCAACCCTTTGATGTCGACGGGGTTACCGACAATATACGGGAAAAGGACGAGCCATCTCGAGTAATAACAGTCAGCGCTCCCAGCAAGTGGTCTGACAAACTTCAGAACAGGCTCGCCTATAGCCACAGGCCGGCGAGGCTGTGACTAGGAGAAGGTTTAAGGCTTGTGGAAGCGTATTAGTCGAGCGATAGGGTTTATTACCACTGCAGGAAACTGTGCACTTCACACTGCTCAGTTTAGTGCGAACCACGGGTGAAAATGGATGCAGAGGATATTTACGTATTGGACAATCCGTATTTTTCAAATTGAACTTTATGATTTGAATTTACCTTATGTGATTTCTTATCTACTTAGCTTGATGTTTTCTTTAACTTTTGTTGATATTGCACTCGTATAATCAAAATTTGCCATATTTTGGTATGTGCAGCTGTTTAGGCCGAGCTAATTTTTTCTTTAATTTTATTTTATGTAATTAGTTAAGTTTAGAACAGAAGAAAAGAGGACTACACATCAATACAGCAAAAGTAGAGACAATGGTTACAAGCAATAACATGTCCAGCACTCTATAAGGATTGGGAATGTGGCACAAAAGCAAGTAGAGGAGTTCAAATACCTTGGAGCAGTGCTGAGTGAGGATGGCAAACTGGACAAGGATAGCAGCAACTGGTAGCATGTACTCCACTTAAAGCAGTGCCTTCTGGGAAAGAGTGAAATCCCAATCAGAACTAAGATAGCGGTCTGAAACACCAACTCCACCATGCCGACACTTACCAATGGGTGTTTAGCCAACAGGAACAGAAGAGTGCAGACGACAGAGATGCGCTACCTGAGACGGGCAGCTGGCAAGACTCGAAGAGATCAAGTCAGGAATCAGATCATTCGGACAAATCTACAGGTCGAACTACTGGCCGAAAGAATTGACCGAAACAAGCTGAGGTGGTTTGGCCACGAGGTCAGAATGCAGGAGCACAGGGTCCAAAAACAGATGTTGGAAGCAAGGACTGAGGGAAGACTACCAAGGGGCAGACCACGAACAAAATGGACCGACGCCTTGACCCCCCATTCCAAAAGAGGGGAGTAGACCCAAGAAGCGCCAAAACAATGCCCCCAGACAGATCACGGTGGCAAAAAAGTAGTTCAGCCTCTACACCGCAAGGTAGAAGAGGCCAGGAATAAGTAAAAAAGTTTTATCTAAAGATGTTAGATTCTTGAATTTCAGGCCTAATTATGTACTTAACCTAATTAAGAAGCCATCAGTTTAGACTAAGAAATAGAGTCTTGTGCTACTTAAAAGAGCCTTCCACTAAAAATGTAATTAATTTAAATTATCCATTCAATGAATGTGGACTCCCCTACACAGATCAACTTTCCTTATTCATCATATCATGATCTATAACTCCTTTCGAGCTTACCAAAGGTAAAGGAAGCTATTTCGTCTTTCAGGTTAACGAAACATTTTTTTATGTCTCAAATATCAAAAATTCTAGGGGGTTAGGTCATAATAAGTCAATTTTAGTCTCATGTAAGACCTTCATCTCCCATGAGTTTCTCTTTCATATGCTTCCAACCCTTCTTTTATTAACCCCTACATTTTTTAAACGTACTCATTCAAGTTTTAAGTAATTTGAAAGTTTGTCGAAATTAGTTCAAAGATGGTCCCATATTAGTTTAAACCGTGTGCACTCATTAATAATAACTAGCCTTAACCCCGCGCTCCATACGGTAATAATAATAATAACTAGCCTCAACCCCGCGCTGCATACGGTAATAATAATAACAAGCCTTAACCCCGCGCTCCATACGGTAATAATAATAATAACTAGACTTAACCCCGCGCTGCATACGGTAATAATAATAATAACTAGCCTTAACCCCGCGCTCCATACGGTAATAATAATAATAACTAGCCTTAACCCCGCGCTCCATACGGTAATAATAATAATAACTAGCCTCAACCCCGCGCTGCATACGGTAATAATAATTAACAAGCCTTAACCCCGCGCTCCATACAGTAATAATAATAATAACTAGACTTAACCCCGCGCTGCATACGGTAATAATAATAATAACTAGCCTTAACCCCGCGCTCCATACGGTAATAATAATAATAACTAGCCTTAACCCCGCGCTCCATACGGTAATAATAATAATAACTAGCCTTAACCCCGCGCTCCATACGGTAATAATAATAATAACTAGCCTTAACCCCGCGCTCCATACGGTAATAATAATAATAACTAGCCTTAACCCCGCGCTCCATACGGTAATAATAATACTAACTAGCCTTAACCCCGCGCTCCATACGGTACTCATGCTTGGAATCAGTGCCAAGGATTCCTACTATCATGTAGGCTAAGAGATAAAATGAAAAGCCTTAATAGTTTCATTTCCAAAGCTTTCATAGAAAAAGAATTATGGCTGTATTATCTTATACATTATTAATTCCATTATTAAGAATAAAATACCCTGTGAATCACAGTTTAAGAGGCTATTTATTTCATGCAAAAAAATCCTCCATTTCATTATTAGGCACAATGAATAACCAATAAAAAACCCAAAATATTCTTAATCTACGCCTTAAAAGTTGTAATATAAGATTTAAAAAAAAAAAAATTATATGACTTAATGTAAGATTTGATTTAATAATTTTATATTTCTGCTTTATATAATACATAATTATAAAATTAAGTAGGTATGTGTAAAGTAAAATATGACGACCCAAACATAAAAGATATTATTATTAAATAGGGACATGGAAGAAACTTAAAATATATATATATATATATATATATATATATATATATATATATATATATATATATATATATACACATATCATAAATAAAAAAGAAATTAAATTATATTAAAATTAAAGAAAGAGAAAAGCGGTTCATTTACTTATAACTTCAATCTTCTCTATAAATAAAAGAAAAAAAAATGAAAACTAAGAAAAGAAAATTAATTTAATTCCATTACAAATTCAGATGAACGCCTTGTAAAGAAGAAGAAAAAAAAGAAGAAGAAATCTCATGAATATAAATAGAGGTTTGGATTTATGAAATGTATAAAATTGTGGAAAAGGTTTAGATGGGAGCCTATTGTCAGCAAATCCTAGCCCTTTAAATCATTCAAAACTTACAATCGGGATGAGCTAAGAGTAAACGAATATTTAAATAACTCATTCACAAAAAACCCTGTTTTCTTTTAACAACTTCAAATTATCTGAATTTATGAATAGAATTTGATTTCTTTCATAATATTAAAAACCTTATAAATAAATTCCAAGTAATCTATTAACCGTTATATGAAAGCAGTTGTGATAAAAAATCCTTACAAAAACAAAAATATAAATATGTTCAATTCATGGATATTATATATTGAATTAAATGAATATTTTATAACTTTATGAAGGAGTTCAAATCTAGCACGTACTTCTTTAGATTTTTACTCACCCTGTTTTTTTTTTACTTCCTCATATCAAGAGAAAGTATTGTGATGGCGCCAAAATTAGAATCTGAAATGTTGATGGATTTACACGTATTGAGGTCCACTGAGTCCAAAAAAGTCTGTCCGTCTGTGTGTGCAGGCGCCTGGAGCCTAAACTATTGGGCCGATTTTGTGGGCACTAAATTGGGGGCACTACACCTCAAAAACTCGGTTCTGACGATTTTGATTAAGAAATTCTCAAATATAGTCAATTTAAATATGAATCTAACGATATAAGCCGTTTCCCCGGGAAAAATCAAATTTCTGAGAAAATAGCTTTAATAGAGGCACCAGGTTCGATTCCCCGCCGAGGAGAAGTTATTTTTATGATCAATTTTGATAAAATCATAAATAAAAATAAATTTTAACTACAAAAACTATTAAATGGAAAACACTGAGCTATGTAATTATGAACATGTATATGAGAAAGTTTGTCTGAGTTGTTTCGGACCGATTTTTAAGAATATAAATGGGCATAATTATTTCTATATTTCCTTTGTCTAAATAACTATTAAGACAAAGGAATGATTTGTGTTCTACTTTGGGACAAAGGAATAACAATCGCACTTCAGATTTTATAAGGGGAGTAACAGTCTAAAGAAGTGCCAATTAGCAGGGGTGCCAGTTGATTAATAAAAAAAACTACTATTTTTCCTTAATAAAAATATGTAATTTTTTTACCAAATAATAAATAAATACGAGTATACTAAGACTCAACTTAAATTTTTATAACAAAAAAAATTTTTTGTTTAATAAATAATTCAGTAAATATCTTAGCCCATATTTATATATATATTTAATTTGAAAAAGAAAGAATGTACATGTAGAATTATTTTTCTTTGTCGGATATAAGTATAGAAAATTTCATTTTCCTAACAACCTTGATCCTTCTGTAGTCAGTTAACGTAACCCACTTTCATTGATTAAAAATTGTTTTCAGCTCTACGGGAGTGTAAACATTTATAGCAGAGTTATCTTCTTCGATTTCACGACAAAAGAATTTATTCAGAATTTTTTTCGACCTAAAAACGTTGGTGCATCATGAAAGATGTGTAGTTCAATAACCAAACAACGTCTTCACACAACAAATTGTGTGAAAAAATCACAACAATTTTAAAAGTTTTAAAAAACGGGGGAAAATTAAATAAATTTGACAATAATAGGTTTTAATTGTTCAAAATCATTAAAGTATAGAAAATAGAGCGCGAGGAAGCTATGTGCCACATTAATGGGTAGAGTATTCTTACGTAGAGAGGCTACTTTTTCAACATTTTTAAATGTATCACATTTCCCAATCCAATATTACATAATACTTACAATGTCCACCTTATTTCACGCACAAAAAAAAATTGTCTAAATATAGATTGCATGTGTCGGAAGCATAAAATAATCTTGCAAGAAAAAATATGTGTAGTTTTATCGTAGTTTAGGACCCTAAAACACTAGTGACATTAGTAAACCATAAATTACTTCAGCAGAGTCGATTCAGTAAGAAAAACACTATATTGCTTTTCTAGAGCTCTGACCTATAAATGTGAAACAATAGAAACATGTGTTATTAGTTGAATTCAAAACACGATTTTCCGAATTACAATGATTAGTTTTAGTTCTGAGCCACGTTGTTGTCAAAACTTTAAAGTTTACACGTAGTTAAAATATATATAACACAAGGAATCATTTGACATGTTTATATATCCAAATGTATGCATTACAAAGTCTGTGTTTACAAACGTGAGTTCTCCAAATATATGTATTACCCCACAGGGTTAGTTTACTTATCCAAATCTACGTAGAATTTTCATCCCTTCACGAAGACAATGACGCTTTATGCAAATTTAGGAAATAAACATTTAATATATCTAGTTATATTAAAAGTAAGGGAAAATCGTTATCAATTTCCTGTTTACATTATAATATCTAATATCAAGAAAATTTATCTGTTTTAATATTTTTATTTGCTCATATACATAGTCTACAATATATTTTATACTATCATACTTTCGCGATACTATCTCACAATAAAGAGGTAAAATCATGATGACGCGAAAAATGTTATTTTGTAATTTGATAGATTCACACGTTTTAAACCCAAGCGTAAAAGGACGCGTGGAGCCTAGAGGCACTCACGTGTAGTACGCAGGCTAAATATGGGCTAAAATGTCAGGAAAATTAAAAATTCCCACATAATGTAACAACAAAAAAAATAAAAAATAAAAAAAACATAAAAAATCAAATTAAAAAAAAACATAAAATTCCACATAATTCCCAATATTCGGGGATAATTTCATGCTTGTGCGAATTGTACAAAAGATTTCAGTATTGCTTCCGAGCTTACCGAAGGTAACGGAAGCATTGGTGTTCACTTTTGAGAATGAAAAACTTTTATGTCTCGGATTTTAAAAATTCCAAGACATAAATCCGTTTCAGACATCAGGGAACATTTTTGGTCTCGTGTCTGTCTGTGTGTCTGTCGGTCTGTGTGTCCGCAAATTATGAAACGTGTGACGATAACTTGAGTAAATGTCGAACGATTTTGATGAAATTTGGTAGACATGTTCATTATACCAATGCCCAGGACGAGTTCGTTGGACAACGTTATCCGTCCAAGTGTTCCCGAGCAACGCTCGCATAAGCGTGAACTTCAAATTTAAAATTGGAATTTTAGGTCGGGAAAAAAAATCTAACTTCATCTATTCAATGAGACAAAAAAAATTGCAAATACAATTTTTTAGTAAAACCAACAGCGACACCGCTATGAAGTGTTAATGATCGCTAAAACTATATTAATACTTTTTACACAATAAACAATATAACAATAATTTTAATGTTAATATAACAATAATGTTCATGATAGGATGCGAGGAAGCTATGGGCCACACTAATTGGCAGTCTATTTTTTATTTAGTTATTTTTAGTGGAAAAAATAGTTTTTTCGTAGGTACATTTAATTATTATAGAACATTTTATCAAAATTTATCATAAAAATAACTTCTCCTCGGCGGGAAATTGAACACGGCCTCTCTGCGAGTTCGTTTACCAAGACGTGTGACGACGAAGAGCTGGTGTGCATCTAATAGTATATACTATAGAAAAATGAAACATGTTCAGGCGCTTGAACAGATATTATATACATAAACATTATGCATGTGTGTGTGTGTGTGAATTTACATATATATATATATTAAATAACAACAATTTTTCCAAAGATGGCAGCTTGAATGATTTGAACGAAACATTTCCCCATTAAAATAAAAGCAATCCCAATATTGCGAAGGCTCTGAGTAAAGAAAATTCATTAAAGAAGTATACTATTATAGAAATCAACATCGATTCAACACATACAAAAATTAAAAAATAAGAAAAGAAAATACAGAACTAGAATAATCTTAAAAGTAATTTCGTGACTGTCAAAATTGCAAAATTGCAAGGTGTCAATTTTACTGACAGTCCCGAAATGTAGTTGTTCAAACTCAAAATAATCATTACTATAAAACTATATTACTATAAAAAAAAAATAACATTGCTATAAAAAAAATCGATCAAATCGATAATTCGATTACCTCCACTATGGGTACCTACCACTCCAACATACTACAAATTCACACTTGAATTGACATTGAAATTCATTTCGTCGGATATGATTTCCCTCTCTCTTTGGTGTGAAAATAGTATTGGTTTTTAGGGTCCGTAGGCAAAACCAAGGGCCCTTATATTTTCCTGCGTGTGTCTGTCCATCATTCCGGTCGCCTGCTCTCACGGCTACACCTTTCGTCCGATCACTTTGAAATTTGGCATGTATGTGTCTTGTACCTACCCACATATTTTAAAAATATAGCGACTAAAAAAAATTGTTTCCAAAAAATTAGGGTAAAAAAACTTAAGGGTTAAAATTGTTTCATTTTTTTTTCGACAACGTGAAGGGTATCATATGAAAGGTTACGTCGAGCTGATTACAAAAATATATAATTCTTTGGTTATAACTTTGATAGGGCGAGCGTAGACAAGTTTGAAGTCGGTGTGACTCGTGCCCCCCCCCCCCCCCCCTCTATCTTGCTTATGTGAAGTGCAAAAAATCTGAAAAAATTCCTGAATATTCTTAGACCAAAAGTAAAGATACCACTTTTTGGAAATTTCGAAAAAAAAAATTATTTTATTTTTTATAACTATGGTCTTTTCGGTGTATTTATATGGTTGTAGTCCGGTCCAAAGGCAAAAAAATACTTTATCAGAAGTTTATTTATGTGTTTTGAGAATATCAGACCCATAGGATAGTTCAAAGCAAGCTTTTTAGTATTTTAAAAAACACCATCAATAGGGTACTACTTAAACTATACGCAGGGTTGCCTACGGACCCTCGCTGTGTGCTGACTAGCACACACTTGGCCTGTTTATTACATATTGAATTTGCCCACCCTAACTAAAACTCTATTATTAAATCGAGGGTAAATATATACCTGGAAATGAAAGGTAAGACTCGATGAGGTTTACAAGAAAGCAAAGGATATTATTTTAGAAGAAAATCAAATCCTGAAGTTTCATTTAGGCGTATTCAAACGCACCTGTACAAACCTAGAAGTTATGAAAATGGAAATTAAAGGTTTTCTTGTTTGATTTTAAAGGTTTGTAGGGAATAATTACACAAGAAAGGGCGAAGGAGTGGCGCAGATTGAAATGCTTGATTCAAGGGAAAGGGTTATAGAACCAAACACACAACGTTAATTTGACGTCACAAGTAAACAAAGGCCGTTTTGGATTTCCAAGGGCACTCCACAACCTGATTAATTTGACGGGAGAAGAACGGTGGGGGGGGGGGAAGGGTTCTCAAATCGGCAAGTTGAAATTAACTCAGTTTCTGAGGCTTACCTCAAAAGCAACATCGGCAAACTTA
Source organism: Gerris lacustris (assembly GCA_951217055.1). Lineage (NCBI taxonomy): Eukaryota > Metazoa > Arthropoda > Insecta > Hemiptera > Gerridae > Gerris > Gerris lacustris. Next base: position 10,175,713 of record OX578282.1, read on the forward strand.
GTAACAATAGTACTTAGTTTCAATGCAAGCTCTAACAGTTCAATACCCTAACAATATCTTATTTTGACCAGGATGATGAAATCACAATCCGCAGGGCTGTTGGACTAAGTACTGTGCTGGTGAAGTTAATTAAACCTAGTTTGATATTATTTGATATTACCTAAGTTATATCCTTCATTGTGTATCTGAAGCCTTTGTAAATAAATCTTATAAACTAAAGAACACAACATAATTTCAGGATATTAATTTTCCAACACAGCACAACTTTAGGAAATGTTTTTAGACAGATAAAACTAAACAATTCGATTATGCCTGATTACCTAAAGCAAAAACTTTTGAAAGAGTAATTAAAATTTACAAGATACAACAAACAAGAGCTATCTGAGCAAGACACGGATTTGAACTTGATATTTTTTATTTTATTAGGAGATTGAAATTTAGGGAAGGGTAGAAAAGATAACAACCAGGTACAAGGGGAGGTAAAATTAGCATGGCACGTGGCAAGAATTGAGTTAAAAATAAAGAAAAAGAATATATGATAGGCGAAAAAAGAGGTAAGGGGGTAAAGAAAAAGAAAAAGAATATATGATAGGCGAAAAAGAGGTAAGGGGGTAAAGAAAGAAAAAGAAATGAGAAACAATATGTTACAGTTATTTAAATATTTTTATTTTAATATATTTATATATTTAATTTATTTATATTTTTAATTTTTTTTTTTAATATATTTGTTTTCAGATTTTACTCCAAAAAAAACAATGTAAATCTCAATTTTCAATTCAAGGTAAAATAGCTTTTATTTAATAATGTGTTTGTTCCTGTTTATAAATGTAATTTCTGTTACTTATAATTAAGATTTTCTTTTGTAATAATTTAACAAATTTATATATAATAGGAAACATTCTTTTAAGATCAAAAAATTGTTATAATATTGTTTATGTTATTTTGGTCTGATCCTGTTATTTTGTCCTAATATGTGCGAAATATAGCCTAATTATATATATTTTTTTAAATATCATCCCTAAAGATCTAAAAGAAAAAGAAAATCTAATCAAATCTTGATGCAAGTATTACTAATTAATTTTGCAACAAACTTAGTTAAAACCAAATTAGATTACTTTTTGTTGTTATATAATCTTTGATCTTCACAGATTTTAAATTCTTATTTCTACATAAATAAAAAACCCAAAAACAGTGTTAACTGCATTTTTTAAATGTATCAACATAAATCGAAATGAATTTAGTAAATGCATGTATATAAAAAATTGAACAACAGACCGACAGACAGACACGGAATCGAAAATGTTCCCTGATGTCTGAAACGGATTATTGAAATCTGAGACCTAAAAATGTTTCGTTCTTCAGAACGATCACGTAGCTTCCAGTAAGCTCGGAAGCAAAAAAAAAAAATTGACAGATTAAAAAAACGGGGGAAATAATTAAACAAACTAGACAATAATAGCTTGTAAAAGCATATAATCAATAAAGTACGTGATGCGAGGAAGCTATGTGCCACACCAATTGGCAGTCTGTTTTAAACTGCATAACCGGTTTTTAACAAAAGTTAATTTAAATCAACTTATAATTATTATTAATTACGGGAAACAGACAGTGAAAAATACACTCCAACGCCGGGATCCAGGCGCTGGAGTGTATTTTTCACTGTCTGTTTCCCGTAGTTAATAATAATTATAATTTGATTTAAATTAAAATTTAAACTTTCCGTAGTGTGAAAACTACCAAAAACTTAAAAAGTGAATTTCAAAAGTTAATTCTATAAAGAACCTGCAACAACTTTTAATAACTTGTAAATAAAGTGTAAAAATTCGCGGCCATATATTAGGTAAAATGTTCCCTGATGTCTGAAACGGATTTCTGTCTTGGAATTTTTGAAATCGGAGACATAAAATATTTTCGTTTTTCAGAACGATCATATAGCTTCCGTTACCTTCGGTAAGAACCCTAATTCAACAGAAATAACAATTGTCTTTATTATATTGGCTGAAACTGAAACGTAACTTTGTTATTTACTCTACACATTTCATTTCTTGTACGTTTTAAAGTAAAAATTAAATAAAAACAAAATATTAATGAAACAAAACCACACCAATTAAATATCGGGGTATCAAATGAGCAATTAGAAAGATATGTTTTTTATTTGTTATTTTTTGAAAGAGTATTTGGTATCATAAATTGTACCTCTATATGCAATATACCTTGAACACATTTTTAATTTACATACTTTTCCACGAGGAGTAGAAAGTAATCTCCTTAACATATGCATAAGCATTCATATTAAAAAGTCATTCATTAAAGTCAAGAGCACATTTTTTGGAGAAGAAAAAAAAGAGATCTTCAAAATTTAAAAATAGCAGATTTCAAGGGGTTTAAAGCTTTATAGGAGAGAGTTAATAACAAATAGTTAAAACTACAGTTTATAACAATTAAACTTAAAACCATTTTTATTTTACAAAAACTTGTTTAATTTAGATTTATGAACAGTTTCATCCTATAAAAGGTGTTATAATTGTTGGATAAAAAAAAAAAATAAATCTACTGAATAATTTACTAACAATAAAACTACCAATCCCAGAAGATATTCTTTATGAAAAATAAATAGTTTCAGGGAAAAACGAAAAAGTTTAATAATACTAAAACAAAGGATCCAAGAACTATCTTTATAATAATTTAATCAAAATATACCTATCTATCTACATATATATTAGGTATGTATGTTATATATATATATATATATATATATATATATATATATATATATATATATATATATATATATATATACCTACATATCTACATTTATTTAATGGAATTTGAATATTAAATAATTAATAGTATTCTAGCGAAACGACTACGAATAAAAGTTAAAAACCAATTAATTTCTTAACAAAATTCTATATTAAATTTCGTTTTTGTATTTTTATGGTAACATTATCAAGCTAAAGGAAATTGACTATTATTGACAGTGTATACGTCTACTCCGGCGTGAAAAGTTATCTTACTCTAAACCTGAACAAATTATACGGTAATGTACTTACATAAAAGAGAGTAGAAAAGAAGACAAAAATCATACCTGGAAAAAACAAAACAAAACAGAATGGTTAAAACATATATATTTATGGTTAATACATAAATATTTAACAAATTTTGAGTAAACCTTATTTTATTTAAATTAATATCAAACTAGCTACAGTCTGACTCATGAAAGAAGACGTGCGTTGACAGCGCGGGAAAGTTTGACACATTGGGGGGAGAGCCAATGAGAGCTCGAGATTTTGGCGGGCAATAGGTTGAGCCAAATAGGTAAAAATAAAAATCTCTAGTGGAGGGGCGTGACCCTCGGGATAACCGTTTAAAAAGGGTTCGTAACCTCCACCCCTCCTACATTTTCCTTCTCCTTGTTGTTTAGTTATCATCGTGATGAAGAAAAAAGAACTCTTATAAGAAATATTGAAATATATTCGTAATAAGATGTGAAAATCTATAGACAACAATAGTTTAAAAGATCGCGATTAGGTACGAGGAGCATAACCTTCTTTTGTTTACACACAAGTTAACTGCCCCACCCTCACCCACAGACCTAGTGGCATTATTTTTACCCTCACATAGGTTGGCCAATCTGAGTGTCATCTGATTTCCCGCGCTGTCAACGCACGTCTTCTTTCATGAGTCAGACTGTAGGGAAGGCCATAACTGATTCAATCACTCGATTAATCGATTAGCCTTGAAACGATTATTTAATTTGATTAGTATTCATCTATTGAATCGATTCTTTTCATTAGATTTTATTAATTTAAAAAAAAAAAATTAATAATAATAATAATCATGTCTCTTCTACATATTTTCGCATTATGATATTTTTTATCTCTTCTAAGATTAAGTTAAGTTTAATGTTTTGCGGCATATAAACTACTTTGACACTGGGATGTAAATGATAAATCAGGTGTCCAGAAAACTCATTTTGGCAAAATAGTATCACTAAAATTGGCATTGGCGAAAGAACATACAATGGTTGAAAAATAGTTGATAAAAGTAATTAATACTAAAGTTACTGTCCGGAACACGGTGGAATACACCGGCAACGCACAAGGTGTTATGTTTTGTTGTCATTCCTTTTTGTAACAATGTTGAGAATCCAAGTATATTATATATATGAGAAAACAAGTATATTATATTTTGTATGGAGTTATACCAGTAGTAGTTAGAAGGGTAGTAAGCAGGTAACGAGCTGTTCCAATCACATAATCTCTCCGTATGTATTATCCTATTACCTGATTTACAAAGTAAAAAGAAGTCCTTGTTCTTTAAGTACATCTCTCATCGACACTAACCCGAATGTCGCATCTACACATTCGCACTCGTGACTCGCCTCGTGATCCGCCGACACTCGTGAACCCATTCGTTCACTCGTCCCCACAACGCGAGTGGCCCATTTATACACTCGCCGTTAGTTTAGTTAACTAAGGCGAATGGACGAGGTGGAAATTGTTGCAGCATCGGCTCTGCACTTGCTAAGTGTTGACAACTAATATCGGTCGATCATTTATAAATTTATATTAAAAATTTATAATTAATGCTAAAAATAGAAACTGGAATGCAGAGTATAAATGACTATACATTTCTACTTCACCTCAATTACATTAATAAAATAGTGTTTCTAGGTAGTGAGCGTCTCCCAAACTTTTTGGCTAAAGAAACCGTTAGGGCTAACTGTTTTTGGTTTTTCCGCTGGAAAAAAATGTGTGCTGAAGCAGGAGTTAAATTAAGGGAAAACTGGGAAAGCAGGATTGTTTGGAAGCAGGACATGATGGATGCGCTGTGCAAATTAAACGTCACAAGTTCTCTTAAGACTATCGATCAGGCGAGGTCATCAAATTTTTGTACCCTCTACAGATCATTGGTTTACCCAAATACCAGCTTCAACTATTTCAATGACGATTTCAAGACAGAAGACATCAAAATTATATTTAAGTTAAGGACAGGTCTCATAAATTTGAATTACAAACCGTGGCAAGAAACCAATCCGACGAAAAATAAGTGTGAATTATGTAACCTAAATGCGGACGAGGATGTAGTTCATTTTATTGGCGTGTGTCCGCAGCTCAAATCAAACCGTCTAGCTTTTTTCGGCAAAGAAGTTTTAACTGGAACCGAATGCTCTGATTATTTAAACGGGAAATGCTGGGCTAGTTGGTTAGGTTATGTAAAAAATTCCATTCGGTTAAGAAGTGAATTTATATCATATATGCAAATTGTCAAAACAAGAATGGATTTAGTAATTTTGTTCAATAAATGAACTACCTAATTTAATAATAAATGATTTAATAATAAGGAAATATGAATGAGGTATAGGAACAATATTTATTTATAGGAAATTTTAATGTTGTTTGTTTCTTAAAGTTTATTGCTTTTATTTTTAATTTGTAGGCATGCTTCGTTAGAAAAATATTTTACTAACTAATATTTTGCTAGCAAAATAAAAAGGATTGGAAGTAGGAAAAATAAGATAAATAAGGATTAGAGAATGTTTTGTTTAGTTAATTATGTTTTGTTGTTAAGTGTTGTTGTTTCATTATTATAATATTTACCTTTTGGTTAATAATCTTAGGTATATTGTCTTGTTCAAATATTATTAGTACTCTTGTCAGATATATTTAAATAATTTATTTTTATTTTTGATGTAGGCATGTGTGTGCGTAGGTTGTTAAGTATTTATATATATTTATATGTACCTGATTTGTGTATATGCATGTATAAATTTATTTAGGTTTGTATTTGTTAGTTTTTTAGAAATTGTCAATTAAATGGATTTAATTACTTCTTTATTAAGTTAATAGAAATAGAAACTTGTAACTGGATGACGCTACTCACTCCCGCACGGCCTAATAGCCACAGGGTAGTATGATTTAATGTAAAAATGAAAATTAACAACTGTATCTTACTTTAAATATATCATTTATTCATTCATTCATTCATTCATTCATTTATAAATTTATAACATTTTAATTATAATTAACCTGTTTCTTTTTCTTTCTCTTTAATTTTAATATTTTTAAATATTATAATTAAATTTAATTTAAGGGAGCGTAAGCGAGCTTCTTACATTCAACAAACAATGCATCCTGTCTGTCTGTGTGAGCTTTGTACCGAGTACCCCCCACTCTACCCCACACTAGCCTCTTCCACTTATCTTCAACTATGACATTTATCATGATTAATAAATTCCTTAATATTCAGCATTTTATTGCAATACGCTCGCTTCAATGATAAAGCCACGCGATGCCTAGTATATTACATATAACCAGGCATCACGTGGCTCCATCATTGAAGCGAGCGTATTGCAATAAAATGCTGAATATTAAGGAATTTATTAATCATGTTGAATGTCATAGTTGAAGATACGTGGAAGAGGGCAGTGTGGGGGTACTTGGTACAAAGCTCACCCTCCTAGATAAGCCTATATAACTACACTCCTATAAGAATCTTAACCACCCGTAGTAGCTTTTGAACTATTATTATAAATTTATCACTTCATTGCTCAAAAACCTCTCTTTGTATCAAGTTGAAATTCTACATTGCTGTTTCAATTGTACTTTCGACGATGTATATGAAGTTTTATTAAAATCGTTATGTTAGAACGTAAGATATCGGTAAAAACGTTGTTTTTTCTACTTTAAACGTTTAGGTCCACTTTAATAGTTTTAACGATCTTTATTAATTCATAGTGGTGTCACTGTTGGTTTTAATAAAAGTAAAAAAAATGTTAGTCTCATGGGTGATGATATAATCTTTTCCCGTCCTAAAATTCCAATTTTACATTTGATGCTCACGTTTACGCGAGCGTTGCGCGCTTACTGTCGCACGAACTTAGCCTACAAGCATTAGTAAAAGGAACATGTATATCAAATTTCAACTAAATCGGTCAACTTTTACACAAGTTATTGTCGGACACGATAACTTTACTGACCCACAGGCAGGATGCATAGTTTGTTGAGTGTAGTAGTGTGTTGAGTCAATTACCTTTAAGTACGCCTATTACACATACGAGAATAGTAAACATCAAATGAAGGATTAGCAACAGGTAAGTATATTTTTAGATAACGAGCCCAAACCATTCTAATAAAGAAATCATTTTATTATTTATCTATAATAAAAAGAAATCACCTAGTAATCATAAAAAAAAATATTTTTGGCGTTTTATAAATGTACATTATTAATATTTGAAAAAAAATAAGCCTCACAGATATAAAATAAATTGGTAAGGCGTGAAGTCTCACGTAAAAAGGGTTTCGTTGGTATTGTGATCACAAAATTAGAGGGGGGGGGGGGGGGAGAAACGTTTTTTTGACAAAATGGCGCGTAAAATTAAACGTTAACCACAAGTGTTATACATTTTTGTAATCTACTCTTCAATACCTTTTATTTAATACCCCACTCAAAATTTAAAAAAAAAAATTTTTTTTCCAGTGACGTGAATTATCCGCCATCTTGGATTTCCAGTAAATCAGATCAAATTGCTAATCTTATTTTTTCTATGGCCCAGCAGACCACACATTTTGCATATTTTTCTATATTTTTAGTAACAGCGGAAATACGATTTATGGGGGGGGGGGGACACGCAAAATTTCGATGTTTTTTGATAAAATGGCGCCGAAAATTAAACACTATTCCTAAGTGGTATATATATTTGTAATCTACTCTTCAATAACTTTCATATGAGACCCCACTCAAAACTTTTAAAAAATCTTTTATTTACGCGACGTGAATTATCCGCCATTTTGAATTGGAATAGCTGATTATTTTGAGTTCGCTATATTTTTCCTGTGTGCGCGTCAAAACGATCTTTCATACTGGAAAGTATCACGTTTTTATCTCTTTTGGTTCAAAAGTTATTGGAACCGTACAGAGTGACAGACAGACACAGGAACGAAACTATAAGGGTTTCTTTTTTTTGGTTTTACCAACGAAACCCTAAAAAGGGGACGATAAAGGATAAACTTAAAAAATATGTATGTTAAAATAAATTATTACTAACTACAGTAAAGCAGTTGAGAAGTAGCTATAAATAATATAATAGGTTCTTAGTGCCGGAGCTTTAAACATAACTTTACTCGTAATAACTTTGACTATAAAGTCAACTTTGGCTAAAGATAACTTTTTCCATCTTCAACTTAAAGTTAAAACGGACCCTCTTACATCAAATCTTATTACACAGTTAACACCGTGTTATACGCAAATGTTTCCAATCACGAACCAAATATATATTGCGTACGTGCTATCTAACATTACAATTTATTTAAAAAAATAAAATAAAGATTTAAATGGTAAGTGTGATTCCAAAGAAAGAACATTCACTAGAAAAATGTATTGAAGTTTTTTCACATGGATACGTTTTAGCTCTGGAGGTAGGTACACAAGAAATTTCGGGTCTTTTCTGTAAATCCCCCCCCCCCACGCCTTCCGGGCGCTTTTTCGCATATACAGGGTTGTACCCTTTAACTTTCATGGAGCATTCCGATTTTCCACAACTGTCTAGTGCACAGAAATCTAAAAAACAATGTGCTAGGTAGATCACCTCATTTATTATTGGCATACATACATAAATAAACACATTTTCCAAGAAAGTAAAAGGTTAAAAAAACACTCAACTTACGGCTTGAAACTCATATTTGTTATTGGAAAGACAGTGCATAAAGTTGTCAGACAGTGGCAATGCCATGTCATGGCCAGATGGACAAAGACGAGTCAGGTGTAAAGGCGGAAATACACATGCTAGTAAAAAAGCATGCCAGTGGCGAGTTACTAGCACATCAGTAGCTGGCATGCTGCAGACGCTGTGTACATTTGCCAGTGAAACAGCATGCTAGTATCATCCGGATGATCGGTCTTGTGCGAGCTACTAGCACATGACAATACACATTCCAGTCACAGTTCTAGTTTTGAAACAGGCAATCGTTTCTTACCTTCTTTTAGCCGGAATAAATTATGAAATAATTGTACTTGATTAAATTAATTTTGATAGTTTTATTAATTGTTTCAATGTACCTTATGAATGTATCGGTGCGGAATAAAATTATCCAGATTGTTCTGTTACTTGCTAAGAACTGTGTTTTAAAACATTTGAAAAATAATAAAAAGACACGAAGAATGTGGGTAAAAGATTGGTAGATAGAAGGGAATTAAGAACATGGAGCGATTCAGTGCCAACTAAATAAAATGCGGTTCGGGGACGTTAATGGTTTTAAGAATCAATTGCGAATGCTTCCGGAGAAAGTTGATGAGTTGTTTTCAGATACCCGCGAAAGGAAGGAACGTAACTGAAGACTGAAGGGCTGAGGGAGACTCGTGCTAGCTACTAGCAACCTTGCGCTGGCAGGCCTGTTTACACGTGCCTTATCAGTTCCCCCTCCCCTCGTCTCGTGCCACTGGCAAGACAAAAATCAAACCCCGTGCGATTTACTCGCATGCTTTTTACTTGCATGCTATTTGATGTATACACATGGCAGTAGCACTCCTCGGCGAGCTACTCGTATGTTTTTGTGCGAGTAACTAGCATGTGTATTTCCGCCTTAATACGCCTTTGTAAATATTAGACTCCCAAGTCTCGACGCAAAGAAGCCCATATTACACTAATACGTATTAGACTGATAAGTTTCCTCTTAAAACTATAATGAGATAATAGCAATATCTACACTTCATTGTTTTGGTGACAAAGGTCATAAAAAGTGTTTCATAAGTTTATTTCAACAAATAATAAGGATATTTTATCAGTATTGTATTGTCTTGGACAGAGGTCGGAAAAAGAAGGTACAGTAAACAGTTGTGGAAAATCGGAATGTCCCATAAAAGTTAAAGGGTGCATCCCTGTGTATGCGAAAAAACGCCCATAAGGCGTGGGGGGGGGGGGACTAACAGAAAAGACCCGAAATTTCCCTCGCGCAAAAAACGACATGAAATATGTGACGCATTTTAACATCGTGCTAGGAAGTTAGGATTTAACAGGAGGTCGATAGGTTTTCATTTTTGGTACAATATTTTGACGATAGGTGGGATGAAGTTTCAGTAAATGACCCTGCCAGAAAGTTAGAATATAATAGGAGGTAGATTGGTTTTCACTTGTATTTATTGTAGTACTATATTTCGCCCATAGAAGATCTAAATTTTATATAACATGATATCAGAGCTCCTAGCGGACCAAATGGTAATCACAATGGATTAATGTTTGATAATTTCACAGCTTAAGATCTATCTACTATATCAATTAGACATTAGACAAATGTATACTGATTATCTCCACTTCATGGAAAAACATTGAAATGTCCATATGTGGATTCAATGCCCAAAAACATATACATGATTCAAAAATTTTCTTTAAAATGGAGAAAATAAGTATTTCGTATACTTCTCTCCACATATTCGTCCATTTATTAAGCTTCCTATTTTTTTTCTATTTCAGAGTTATTTTCACTGTTAGATACGAGTTGAAAAAAAAAAAAAAAAATTAACAATGTGCTAATGGACATTCCAGAAACAACCTGAAAAATCCCGAAATTGAGAGAGAAAAAGCGTTTTAAAAATTGTGATAAATACTAGAAATATTTTTCACATTGCTTCAAGCGAGTGGAGGCCAGTAACGTTTACGTGTCCGAGGATACCTTGAGTAGAACTTGACCGATTTAGTTGAAATTTGATATACATGTTCCTTTTACTAATGCTTGCAGGCTAAGTTCGTTGGACAGCGTTATCTATACAAGAGTTCGCGCGCAACGCTCGCGAAAACGTGCGCTTCTAATGTAAAATTGGAATTTTAGGACGGGAAAAGAATATATAAACTCCTATTTGATGAGACTAACATTTTTTAAAATACATTTTTTTATTAAAACCAACAGCGACAATGCTATGAATTATAAAGATCGTTAAAACTATTAAAGCGGACCTAAACGTTTAAAGTAGAAAAAACAACGTTTTTACCGATATCTTACGCTCTAACGTAACGATTTTAATAAAACTTCATATACATAGTCTAAAGTACAATTGAAACATGCATGTAAAATTCCAACGTAATACTAGGAGAGATTTTTGAGTAGTGAAGTGATACATTTATAATAATAGTCTAAAAGCTACTGCAGGTGGTTAAGATCTTATAAGAGTGTAGTTATATAGGTTTATCTAGGTAGGTGAGCTTTGTACTATGTACCCCCACACTACCCTCTTCAACTATGACATACACCATGATTAATAAATTCTTTAATATTCAGTATTTTATTTCAATATGCTCGCTTCAATGATAGAGCCACGTGATGCCTGGTTATATCTATCATTGAAACGAGCATATTGCAAACAAAATACTGAATATTAAGGCATTTATTAATCATGATGAATGTCATATTTGAAAATAAGTTGAAGAGGCTAGTGTGGGTAGAGTGGGGTTACTCAGTACAAAGCTCACACAGACAGACAGGATGCATTGTTTGTTAAATGTAAGAAGCTTGCCTACGCTCGCTTCAATTAAATTTAAATATAATATTTAAAAATATTAAAATTAAAAAGAAGGAATAAGAAACAGGTTAATTATAATTAAAATGATATACATTTATAATTGATCGACCGATATTAGTTGTCAACACTTAGCAAGTGCAGAGCCGAAACCGCAACAATTTCCACCTCGTCCATTCGCCTTGGCTTAGTAAACTAAACTAACGGCGAACTCTCGCGGACCACTCGCGTTGTGGGGACGAGTGAACGAATGGGATTCATGAGTGTCGGCGAACCACGAGGCGAGTCACGAGCGCAAATATGCAGATGCGACATATGGATTGGTGTCGATGAGAGCTGTACTCAAAGCAACAAGGACTTCTTTTTACTTTGTTAATCAGGTAATAGGATATAGGATGATTCATCAGGATCTCCCATAGGACGAAACTGTGAGAAGTCTGAATTATGCTGAAAAAGTTCATTTATTAAGCATTGATAAGGTTTTCTAATTACACATTAGGAAATGAAAACACTTCTTTATTACACTTTAATTTAATTTTGACTAAAAATGTTCAAAACGGAATGAGAAAAGTCTTGGTGGCGCAAATTTTTTTTTGACAGCTTCCATTTGTTTAAATAATGCCAGGTAAACATTGAGGGTGTGGTCCAGGAATCGAACCCGGAGCTATGCGGTCACTGGTCACCCATCTAACTACTGACCACGCCCGATGCTTCCTAACCTGATTGATTTAGATCCAACCGCTCTCCTCTACGAGCTTCTAAGGGCCTTCTAGTTTAGTCTCTTTCTCCAAAAAAAAGAAAATGTAAAAGTATTGTGTGAAAATTCGAATTTAAGTTCTCTTAATTTATACATAATAATATTGAAGTTCTCCAAGTATATTTTTATTTTTAAAATTTGAAGCATAAACTATTAAATCGATTTCGACTAAATACGGTGGACGTAATTAGTAGGTTCCCCTCAAGGTGAAATATATAAACTAATTGAAGTTAAATCTTGAAAAATTAAATTTGGATGGTAGGTCATAATTAGCCCATTATTGGTCCCATATAACACAACTGAAAAACATACATTTATTTACACCTATAATATCATCAAAAGGACATCAGATTTTTATGAAATTTGGATGGTTTGTCGATAGTAGTCTGCAAATGGCCCTAGATTATAGGGGTAGATGAGGTGAGGATTACTTTCTGGGAAAACACCCGTGCAACAGCTCTAGTCTTTTCCCCGATACACCCGTGCAACAGCTCTAGTCTTTTCCCCGAAACACCAGTGCAACAGCTCAAGTCTTTTCCTCGAAACACCAGTGCACAGCTTAAGTCTTTTCCCCGAAACACCCGTGCAACAGCTCTAGTCTTTTCCCCGAAACACCCGTGCAACAGCTCTAGTCTTTTCCCCGATACACCAGTGCAACAGCTCTAGTCTTTTCCCCGAAACACCAGTGCAACAGCTCAAGTCTTTTCCCCGAAACACCAGTGCAACAGCTCAAGTTTTTTCCTCGAAACACCAGTGCAACAGCTCAAGTCTTTTCCTCGAAACACCAGTGCACAGCTTAAGTCTTTTCCCCGAAACACCCGTGCAACAGCTCTAGTCTTTTCCCCGAAACACCCGTGCAACAGCTCTAGTCTTTTCCCCGATACACCAGTGCAACAGCTCCAGTCTTTTCCCCGAAACACCAGTGCAACAGCTCAAGTCTTTTCCCCGAAACACCAGTGCAACAGCTCAAGTTTTTTCCTCGAAACACCAGTGCAACAGCTCAAGTCTTTTCCCCGATACACCCGTGCAACAGGTCTAGTCTTTTTCCCTATACACCCGTGCAACAGCTCTAGTCTTTTCCCCGATACACCCGTGCAACAGGTCTAGTCTTTTTCCCTATACACCCGTGCAACAGCTCTAGTCTTTTCCCCGATACACCCGTGCAACAGCTCTAGTCTTTTCCCCGATACACCCGTGCAACAGCTCTAGTCTTTTCCCCGAAACACCAGTACAACAGCTCAAGTCTTTTCCTCGAAACACCAGTGCAACAGCTCAAGTCTTTTCCCCGAAACACCAGTACAACAGCTCAAGTCTTTTCCTCGAAACACCAGTGCAACAGCTCAAGTCTTTTCCCCGAAACACCAGTACAACAGCTCAAGTCTTTTCCTCGAAACACCAGTGCAACAGCTCAAGTCTTTTCCCCGAAACACCCGTGCAACAGCTCTAGTCTTTTCCCCGATACACCCATGCAATAGCTCAAGTCTTTTCCCCGAAACACCAGTACAACAGCTCAAGTCTTTTCCTCGAAACACCAGTGCAACAGCTCAAGTCTTTTCCCCGAAACACCAGTACAACAGCTCAAGTCTTTTCCTCGAAACACCAGTGCAACAGCTCAAGTCTTTTCCCCGAAACACCCGTGCAACAGCTCTAGTCTTTTCCCCGATACACCCGTGCAACAGCTCTAGTCTTTTCCCCGAAACACCAGTGCAACAGCTCAAGTCTTTTCCCTGATACACCCGTGCAACAGGTCTAGTCTTTTTCCCTATACACCCGTGCAACAGCTCTAGTCTTTTCCCCGAAACACCAGTGCAACAGCTCAAGTCTTTTCCCCGAAACACCAGTGCAACAGCTCAAGTCTTTTCCCCGAAACACCAGTGCAACAGCTCAAGTCTTTTCCCCGAAACACCCGTGCAACAGCTCTAGTCTTTTCCCCGAAACACCAGTGCAACAGCTCTAGTCTTTTCCCCGAAACACCAGTGCAACAGCTCAAGTCTTTTCCCCGAAACACCCGTGCAACAGCTCAAGTCTTTTCCCCGAAACACCCGTGCAACAGCTCTAGTCTTTTCCCCGAAACACCCGTGCAACAGCTCTAGTCTTTTCCCCGAAACACCAGTGCAACAGCTCTAGTCTTTTCCCCGAAACACCAGTGCAACAGCTCTAGTCTTTCCCCCGAAACACCAGTGCAACAGCTCTAGTCTTTTCCCCGAAACACCCGTGCAACAGCTCTAGTCTTTTCCCCGAAACACCAGTGCAACAGCTCAAGTCTTTTCCCCGAAACACCAGTGAAACAGCTCAAGTCTTTTCCCCGAAAACTATAAAACAAGTAAGGCAAAGTTTGCGCCTCCAAGACTTTTCTCATTCCGTTTTGAAAATTTTTAGTCAGAATTAAATTAAAGTATGATAAAGAGGTACTTTCATTTCCTAATACGTAATTAGAAAACCTTATCAATGCTTTATAAATGAGCTATTTTAGCTGAATTCAGACTTCTCATAATTTCGTCCTATGGGAGATCCTGATAAAGATATTCCGGTTCCTCTTCTTATTATCCAAGTTTAAAAGGAAAGAGCCAGAAAAACAGATTTCTTTCTCTGGAACTGGGAAGTCCACTGGGAGATACGTCCTTGTTGAGTTTTTCAAGATAAAAGATCTTTTCATGACTCAAAGAGTAATCATCCTTTTTTTTCTAATTAGTTAGAAACCTTGACAGCTAACGAGTTTGAGCTCAAAGATTTGTGTGCTTATTTATTTATTGTTCTTCATTATTTTGTATCCGAGCTGACTGAAGGTAACGAACGCATTGTGCACATTCTAAACAACGAAAAATTCTTGTCTCTTAATTCAAAATTACCTCCGAACACCAGGGAATATTTTTGATCATGTTTCTGTTAATTATTACCATATCTTAAAAAAAACATAAGTCTAATTTTTATAAAATTTGGATGGTACATTAAAATTAGCTTGGAGAAGGTCCCATTATAATTTTAAGCCAATTTATTACATACAAAAATCCATTTAAAATTCAGTTGCAAGATTTGACCCAAACATACATACAAACATTGCAAGTTAAATAAAAACTTGTAAAAATCGAACGTGAGGCTTCTCGACACTTTTCATTGCCAAATAATACTAAAAAGTAGCTGATATATAGTTGAAATGTAGGAAAATTATTTATTTTATAGAGAGATAAATTGGTGCGAATTTCACCTTAATCGGCGAAATAGTTCCAAAAATTATTTAGCATTAAAGTTTTAAAGTTCAAAAGTCGTTTTTTAAAAAATGGCGACAGATACCAAATCGAAATTAAATGGAAAATGTCTGTCTTATAAAAAGGTAACATTGGCGCAAATTTCAGCACTATTGGAAAAAGTTTTTGATTTTTTGACATTTTTGTTCACTTGACACAGCGTTTTCGAATTGTATGAAATAAAAAAAATATCCAAACATTTTGTATGTACAGACAAAACTTTATAAAATTTTATATATATATATATATATATATATATATATATATATATATATATATATATATATATATATATATATATATATATATTATATAGATAGATAACTAATATAATATACTTATGCATACTTATAACCAATATAATATAATTGTACTATAAATATAACATTTCTCTTATTTAGTTAAAATATAAATCAGAAAATAGACTTTTAACTTTTGCTAAATTGATACTTTAATTCATGTAAAAAATTCAAACAATTTTTACAGATTAAAAAACGGGGAAACCATTAAACAAATTAGACAGTAATGGCTTGTAAAAAAAAAAGCATAAAACCAATACAGTACGTGGATAGAATGCGAGGAAGCTATGTGCCACACCAATTGGTAGTCTATTTTTTAATCTGTCAAAATTGTTTTGATTTTTTACATAAATTAAAGTATCAATTTAGCATAAGTTAAAGCAAGAAAGTTCAAAGTAATATGGGGCTATCTGCGGGTAACTTTCGATAAACTATAAAAGTTTCATACAAATCAGTTAAGTATATATGAAGCTTTAGGTGTAAATAAATGTACGTTTGTGTGCATTTAGAGGAGAAAAACAAATGAGCGCAGAAGGTTGAAACATATGGGACCAACAATGGGTTAATTATGATCTACTATTCAAATTTAATTAAAAACAGATGTGTAGGTTTTAAGATATGATGGTTCGCAAAAATAGAGCGACAGACAGACCGACAGACAGACAGACACGGAACCAAAAAAGTTCCCTGATGTCTGAAACGGATTTCTGTCTTGGAATATGATAAAAAGAAAATCTTAAAAAACCAATTTATACAAAGGGTTTAAAAAACGGGTGAAACTAAGAACCTCGTCACTCACCATTTACTATTTTACATATATATATATATATATATATATATATATATATTTAAAAAAAAAAATAGGGTTGAGTAAAATAAAATGTATTTATTCATGGTTTATTTATGTTTGAAAATAAAATAAAAATATGAAACTTCTCTTGTTTAAGATTTCTATTTGTCTTTCTGTCTAAGTTTTTTTTTTATTTATGTGAAAAGACAGTTGTATTTGCAAATGTCCCGTCCTTTTTCTATTTTGTATTTTAAAACATTTTTAAATATGGAAAAAAGAGGGGAAATTCCAGTCCCCTTTCGGTTCCACAATGAAGAAGAGAGGAATGTTTTTTCATCAGACGTTTTATTTTTTCATTATGTTATTCTTTCTCTGCTATTTGTGGGTATGTAAAGAGTCCCTTGGGAAGGGTCAGTAGGGACTCCCTTCGCAGTTAGAAGTCAGCCCTCAAGAGTATGCACTAAAGAGACTGTTTTTATTCACACATATAAATCCGAGATGAAAAAAAAAAGTATCTAAGTTTTTTTACTGAGTTCTTCTCTCTAAACATTACTTGATAAATATATTTATGATATTTATTTAACAATGGAAAAAGGCAATGGTAATTGAAGCGAGAATTACAAAGTTTCTCTTCGTTAGCTAAATTCAACAAAGAAGTTAAATAAAAATGGTTGTCATTGCAAGTTAAATGATAACGTAAAATATTTCGAATTAATCAGATATGAAAAAAAAACTAATGACTTTTTGTCTTATGGGAAAAACTACCATTAATGAAAGATAAATGAACTAAATAAAAATCATATTTACAGATAATCCGGTAGTGACCAGCATGACTTGGGTGTTTTGTGCATGTATAGGTGCTACACTTACTTATCGCTGTCATTCAATGTTTACCTCTAATAAAAAATCACAAATTTGAAAACCGTCAAAATGAAGATTGTAAATACTATGGGATATGTCAAAACAAATAAAATAACTTGCGGATTTTTTCCGAACAAACTTTCCTTATAGCAAAATTTGCTGAAAACTAATTAAATTCTGCTGAAAGATGGCTAAAAGTGTTAAAATAATGCATTGTCATTGTAATGTTTGTTCTGTGCTATTCTAAAAGTTATAATGTTTAGCTACTCGGGAAGTTAGTTAAAAATCGATTGCAAGATTTGTACTGGACAAAAACAAACAAGAAAGCAAGCTAATAAAAACGTAGTAAAAATTAACTACCCGTGTGGTGCAATGGTTTGCGCTTATGCCTGCTAAATCAGAGGTCGGTGGATCGAGACTCGTCTAAGTGAAACATTTTTTACAGGTAAATCAACCGCCAACTTAAGTCAGTAGTTGATTTGCCTGTAAAAAAACTATCACTTAGACGAATCTCTAAAAACAAACATCGTTACAAGCATCACTTAGACGAGTCTCGAAAAACAAACATCGTTACAAGCGATTTCGTTAATTTCATTTAATAAATCTTTCACATGGACGAGTCTCGAAACACAAACTTCGTAACACGATTTCGTTTCATCCAAGCCAATTTACTCTACAGCGCCTAAAAAAGTTTCATTTCAAAAATAAATATTGTACAGTGAGAAAATAAAACAAGTTTTCACATTCGCAAAAAGGATCGATGTAAGTCTCACAGCAATATATCAACTTAGTTTCTAGTTGTAATAAATGTTTCTCTACTAGAGTTACCTATAATATAATTTTGGTGCAGAACATAAAGCTAAATCTGTTGCAACTAAAAGATCAATATGTAGTTCAGTAAGATTAAAAATTTACATAGTAATCTGAATTGAACTTTTTATAGAAGAAATAAAAGTACCTCATTAATCTTATATCCAAATAAATTGATAGCGATTTTCAACGATAAGGAAAATTATATTTGTAAAGTAACTGAGTAATGGAAAAAGTATACAACTCGAGTGAAATATACATGCATTAAAAACGCTGTTTTTCTTCAAGGAAAACTATTTGTAAGATATGTATTTGATTTATGGTCTCAAGAGATTTTCTTTTATATCCAATAAAAAGTAAAAACAATTTTTTGAACAATATTAAATAGATTTACGACTATTATTATCAATATATAATATATGTAATGCACGAAACAAAAATTATAAAAATCAGTTTGTGCCTATAACGTAACAACTTGTGTTAATATAATATCCCTTGTCTCAATAGTACTATGTGTATTATTACAACACTGGTTTGATTGACAATGTTATTTTACTTCTCATCTAAAATCCAAAGCAATCAATTAATTAATTAATTAATTAATTAATTTTAATCAAACCCGGTTTGAATTAAAAAATTCAATGTAGAGGCAATCCTGTCAAAGTACATCCTTTGTCGCAGCCATCTTGATCTTCGCGGATTTATAAAATAAGGATATCATTAATCTCTGCTGCAAGTTTTGATCAGAATTAGTGAGGGTCTACGTATCTGATCCATAAGTGACAACTTGGTCATCCTTGATACTTAATTGCACTTAAACCAGTGGCGGCGCGTCCTTAAGGGCAGGTGGGGCTAAGCGCCACCAACTTATTTAAAGAAAAGAAAAACTATTAAGTTGTCAAAACAAATAAATAGATATATTGTTTTAGTGTTCATAAAGTACAATCGTATGTAGATCCAAATCGTTTAAAATAGGCAGTAGAAAAACATAGCGTTTAATCTCGCCAGGGCAGGAGGCCGAGGTAATTCCCGCGGCCGGGCTGGGCTGAGCAATACTCAAGGTTGCCCTAACGAGCGGTGGGCGAGGGGGTGAAGCGGGGGCTCCCTCGCTCACCCCCCACTCCCGGCTAGCATTGTGGAGATAAGAACGGCCCTGGGGCAGTGCCCGAACAAATCAAGGAAGAACAATCAAGTTAAGGGAGAGGAAATAAAACGGACACGAAGGCATCCGAGGGTGTACTTCGGCTACCATCGGTTTTCCCCCACTCTAGCTCTATAGCCTAGCGCGTCTCAAAGCCTGTCTTCTCTCTTTTTTACTTTTTTGATTTTAATACTTTTTTTAACACTCTGCTTGATTCTTGGTGTCGATTTATTTAAACTTAGCTGCTATTATCTACTTGACTTACTACTTTTTAACTTATATTCAAAATTAAGACAAACCTTCAATAATTTGAAAGTATAGTTAAAGAAAGCTGTGAACAATATTTAAACAATTCAGCATAAACAAACTTTAAGTTGTTTGCTTTTTTAGCTGCAAAAGCTCTTAAAAAAAGGTCTAAAATTCACTATTTTGAACCTAATTTTCTAAAATTTTCTGGCGGGTAAACTCCCCAGACCCCCCTGCATGACTAGCCCACCCCGTTGCTAGGTAACGCGCCGCCACTGACTTAAGCAGTCTCAAATTAACATAGTAAACCCTGTTTCTTTTTTCTAATCTCCACAAAATTTCAGATTTAAAATGGTTTTTGTTTGACAGGAGTTCCTTAAAGACAACACATTTCATGCAAGATTAAAAATAGATAAATCCTTCATTTTCAATGTTTCCCTGTACAATATAATGGTTTGGAAGAAGTCATCACGGTAAACAAACTCATGCAAGATTTAATCCTCCATTTTTAATGTTTCCCTGTACAAGTTAATTGTTTAGGAAAAGTCCTCAATGTAAACAAACTCATTTTAGATTAAATCCTCCATTTTCAATGTTTCCCTGTACAAGTTAATTGTTTGGAAGAAGTCATTAAGGTAAACAAGCTTATTCAAGATTAAATCCTCAATTTTCTGCTGATATTTTCCGTCCCTCTTCCGCTGATATTTTCATTTCAGTCATTTTAAGTCATGCCTTAGAAATACATACACTTACAAAATAAATAACAAATAGAAAATATTGACAAAAGTAATTATGTATATTTAGAAAGAAGGTTAGAACGAAAAATATCCAATTCGAGAGCGATATTTTTTTCCAAGTTTGTGTTGAAAAATTTTAAGATTTAAGTTAGTTATTTTACATTGAATATTTTAGAGGGCTTTGCTCAATAAGTGCCCTTTTACTCAGGGTTAAGAAATTCCTAAGCTATTATTCCGATACACACGATCAGGTTTTGTAAACGATAATTATAAAATTAAATTAAATTAAATAGAAGTGTGAATAGTCTAAGTGTTATCTCAACTACAAGTAATTACTACCACTATAACATCTAATTTTCAAAAAAATTGTATTTTTTTAAAAAAAAATCGTTAATATTACCCATCAACACGCGATAACTAACAGTTACAAAGTTTTCACTTCAACAACCTTTTCTTTCAATTACACCAGTAAAAGTCTTAGTTACGAGAACAAAAAATAATATAAAAATTGTAGTTGAGCACGAAAGATAAAAAGTTAGAGAAAAAACATTTTTAATAATATAACTAAGTTGGAAAGTGCTTTCTGAACTAGTTTTATTCAAGGTCTGTGAAAATGCCAAAAACATTCAGAGAAATTACTAAATAAAAAGAATACATTAATTTTTTATGTAATTTACACGAAACTATAATCGTCAGAATGTTGTTACTTTAAGAAGAAAACAAAATTAAAGGTGATACATTTTATTTACCTTTTAAAACTTTGAAACTTATTCGTAACAAAATTTAATTTTGCAAAGAGCTTTAAGTCAGGTAATTGAAATAAAGGGCAATAACAGAGATAAGCTAATTTGAATTTAAATAATTTTTTAAGAAGAATACCAATAGTACAGGGTGGGCCAAAAAAACGCACCTTTTTGAACACTTATAAGTTACACAGCTTCTGTAATATATATAGAGATATGGGGTTTGCGGGGTCTAAAACTACATTCTTCTACTTTATCCCTAGAACGCTAACCATACTTCTTAACCCCTTATGACTAACCTTGAGTCATATTGATTCCCTAATCTATTATACCCAGTTTTATTAAATATAAAGGCCTAATATGTATAATATTTTTTTTAACACGTTTTAGTGCTAGTTGATGGGAAATTTAGGTGCTTTGTTTGCCATAAAAAAAATGTTTCCTTCCAATTCCGGTTTTTCAATCTGGACTACTCTTACATATCCGGTATTGTTATCTACCGGAGTGGTTTTATTTACCTTTTTTTACGTAGCTTTTTTCTTTCCTTTCCTTTGGTTTTTCTATTTCGTAAATTGTTTCAATTAATTTATCATTTTCCTCATCATCGCTGATGGAATCAAAAAAGGCATTTTTTATTTTCAAATCAGGGTCCAAATCACAAGCGTCACCATTATTCGCTCTTCTTCTGAATCTGTCATTTCCTTCATCAAGCGATAAATGTAATTTGGATCATTGTATTTTTTCTCCATTATTTGGTATATTCATATTCTATTTACTTATATAATTTAGACATATAAAGACAAAACAAATACCAATTTATACTTATAAATGAATAAATTACAATTATACTACCTTTAATTGGTAATAATTATTCAATTAAAAGTTATATAATACCTAATTTATAAGATTTGAAATGGTCAAATAAACAATAACACTTATTAGATTAGGCTGTTAATATGTACTATTCTGCGTCAAAATGACCTACAAAAAATTTACGTGAAAGACTAAAAAGGAGTCAAAATGACTCCGTGACTGCAGAAAAACAAACGATATGTCTTCTTTAGAATCTGAATGTGGAACTGATAGAAGTGTAGAAGGACCATTCAAGGGTGGGAGATAGCATAGCTGATATGTAGGAGTTCTGTGTTTTACAGACACCGTGCATTCGTATTTAAAAAAAAATGGGAGTCATCTTGACTCCAGGTTAGCGTTCTAGGGTTAAATTTCCTATCTATAACTTTAAAAACTATTGGGTGAAAGCCATGCAATGACGGTTCGAAATAGGGTTTTAAAAAAAGTCGTCGTCCGGGTAGTAATCGTTGTTTGGAATTATAGTTTTGATAGAATAAATTACCATATGGTGAAGGGGGGGGGGGATTCTTTGTAGGTAAGAGGTAGGAGTCCCTCAGTGTTATAACAAACATTGAAGATGTGTTAAGCACAATGTTGCCTAAATTGAAGATCAAATGCTAAATTACTCGTTTATGCAAGATAGTGCCCCGTCCCATCGCTCCTTGCAAACAATTCAATACTTGCAAGAGAATTGCCTAGACTTCAGGCAACATTGTGCTTAACACATCTTCAATGTTTGTTGTAAATTAGCATGAATGAATCTAAATCGCGAAATGAAGTTTGGGTTTCGAGACTCGTCCTAGTGAAAGATTTTTGAAGTGTTTTTGTCGTCTATCTTGTTGCGAATACCAATTTTAAGTTGCTGTTGGGAATGCCAATTTAAAACTTCTTTAGGCGCGTTAGAGTAATTGTTTATACAGCTGATTAGGAGCTACTTAAGAAAAGTGGCATCTGTCCTATTGCGAATGCCAATAATATTCAGATTTACACAGCTGATTATGGGAGACGACCCCCTCCCCGTTGACGTCCTCAAGATACAGTGTTAACAAGATTTTACACCAGATATAATTTTCTTATTGTCATTTGAAAAATGAATCAATTGTTAATGAAAATCAAATGTTTAACTAATGTTAAATTAAAAAAAATATATCGGAGAATTATCAATAATAATACTGTATTTTTATATAATGGTGCCAAATTTGAGAGTAAAACAAGCTCAATAAAAGGAAAGGAAAGTTCACCACCAAGAAAGAAAAACATCAGATTCAACCTGTTCAATCTTTTATATAAAGTGTCGTAAAGAGGACCTTAGACAAGAAAAGAGGTAAAGGGAAATGAAAGTGGTGGGGCAAGTCATTAGAATGTATCTGACCGTTTTCCCTGGGGGAAACCTTGGAGTACGTGACTAAATAACCTCTCCTAAACTCACTTCTCGCACCAACCTCACGGCTAACTCTACCTTAAACCTTAACCTTTTACATTGATCTTCAGTAAGTAAAAATATTTCCCGGTAGAGGTATAGTTGTTGGGGCTACATGTATTGTATAGAAAGGGTAAATGCTAAACCCGCACATATACCGTGTATTGTGTGAGTCCGGTTTCCAGCCAAAAATGAACGGGTTTAAAATTCTATTTTTTA
The DNA here is from genome assembly GCA_951217055.1 of Gerris lacustris. Classification (NCBI taxonomy): domain Eukaryota; kingdom Metazoa; phylum Arthropoda; class Insecta; order Hemiptera; family Gerridae; genus Gerris; species Gerris lacustris. Next base: position 10,199,344 of record OX578282.1, read on the forward strand.
CTGTTTCATTAATACCAATAAATATTATTTATAAAAATTCTATTTCGAGATTTAGATTTACACGTTTTGAGTCCACAAGTGTGGGGTTTAAAAAAGTATTACTGTCGTCAGTGTAGACACGTGGAGCCTAAACTACTGGGCTGAATTCAATTATATTTGGCGTATAAGTTCAGAAAAATCATTCTATGAGGAGAGATCGAGAAATGAATATTAGCTCAAAATTTAGGGACACTTCACCCGAAAACTATGAAAAAAATGCATTTAACTTACTGAACAATCTAAAGTATCATTTAATATTGATCAAAGAAGTGTGGAAATGTCACTATTAACTATTTTTTTTTTTTTTTTAAATTCGAATACAGTTTGTTTCAGTGTAAAATTAATAAGAAACCTAAAATATTTCTTTTTTCCATTGTTCAGAATTTGCGAGTACTTTAGCGAAAGGGTTCTCTAAAAAATATAAAAAAGTTGAATGAATAATGCTAAAGAAAATACATATTTTCAAAAGCAATAATGGCCTAGTTAAAGAGAATTATTCTTTATTCATGGTGGCCCCGGGCATTAAAGCCTTCTGCTTTACAGTATCTTAAGCTCTCCTTTCACCGATATTTTGTAGTAAAAATGTCTTCCTACCTTCAATTCCGAATCAACTCATCAAATTCTACAAAATGTATATACTTTTATTCATTTGAAAATAAGGATTAACATAATATCTGTAATATAATGGGTGTCCGAAAAGCCCCGCGCCATTGAGATTTCACTATTCGATTTTTTTTTTTTTTTATAATCTCAATGGTACGGGACTTTTCGGACACCCTGAACATATAAAAGGACAAATTTCAGTACAAAGGATCTCGCCAAAACAGAATTTAAACCGTGCCAACGATATGCCCCCGTGTAGGGGATGGTGAGAAAAGAAAGAATGAGCCAAAGATCAAAGGGGGTTGTTAAAGTTTTAATCTACTCGCGGCAGCAAAATTAAACATTACTTAACTGTTTTTAGGCTGGAAAGTACTATTTCCCTGATTTGTCATTAAAATATTAAAAACAGGCAGGAAAATAGTTAAAACAGTCCGGAAAATACTTTCTCTGCCTAGGTAGGGAAAGTAACAGTGTTTCCCACTGCGTGTCATAACCCCTTATTTTGGCAAGAACAGTTTATACTATTATCTCTATCTTATTACATTATATAGTATAGTTAAATAAGTAATATTTAATAAATAAACGTTTTAATAATAAAATAATTTGTTTATATTTGTTAATTTTGTTAAATAAGTTCAAAGATTAGTACATCTTTAATTAAAAAAAATAGTAGAGTCACTGACTATACTGTAGCGTCATGTAAACATTGACCATCCATATTATTTTTATTATTGAAGTAATTCTAGATTAGACTAGCTACTTTTCTTGATGTATCCTAGTTACTTCTTTTCTTTTAAGCAATAGAAGATATCTTTAACACTTTTATTAATTTTTTAGTAAAAATATAAATAAATATTTTATATTGCGTGCATTACTAATTTAGAAGTTATGTGTGTTATAAACGTGTGTTTTATATTTTGTTGTTATAGATTGAGTTTGCTTTTGACTTGTTGTTATTATTCCCAGTTTCTTATTTGAACATTAATTTTAGTAAATACATATGTTATTATCTTTATTAATATGACTCATAGTCTATGTTATATTAATAAAGATAACATTTTAGCAGCTTCATTTTTCTGCCGCAAGTAGATAAAATATTGTATGCAACAAGGCAGCTAAGGAAACATTTCTGCCTCGTTTATTCATTGCCTGCCTCGGCTTCGCCTCGGCAGTCAAATAGGTAAATTACCTATTTTGCCTTGGCTTCGCCTTGGCAGTTAATTATCATAGCCTGTCCTCGCCTTCGGCTCGGAGGCTAATCTAATCACTCGTCAGTAAAATTCCATTTTGCTGCCTAGTTACATAAATAACTATTGCTCTTCCTTTCGAGCGGCACGGGCACTCAGTCCCCGGTTCTCTATGACCAAAGTGATTAAAGATATTATAATTTGTAATTGGAGCATTGTTTCATGAGAGAGAACAACCCCTTCTCTCTCTTTAATATATTTATTGGCCTGCGGGCATTGAAGATTATAATGCCCGAAGCATTAGGTAGTAGTGCCTAAAGTTTTAGCTAATTTTCTGTAATTTCTGTAATATTGGATTTCATTATACTTTGAAATTTAGATTTAACAGCCCAATGTTTAATTATAAATGTTTGTTTTCATTGTAAGACATTAAATAAATAAATTTAATTTAATTAAATGCGTAATTTACTGTTCCAAACTTGAAATAAAATTATTTATCACAAAATTAGTAGTAAATTTTCTACAAAAGTTATTAGAGTAAAGAAACTGCTATTAGGACAATACCTCTTTGAAAATATCAAGCTTGCCGAGTAAGGTAATGAAAGCTTTGTAATAATTCTGAAAAACCAATTTTCGTGTTGTTTCCAAATTTAACATTGAACATCCTGAACCAAAATGCGTGTCAGTCATTACAGGACATTCTTGTGGTGTCTGACGGTCCATACCCTATAGTGGGTTTTGCAAACCACCTTTGAAAACCGTTTGTCCAATTTTGATGAAATTCGGATACTAAGTCAGCCATCTCACATTAATAATGATGGTCTCAAATTCATTTTGGAACGAACTTCCTTATGACATGTTACAGCGTCTGGAGCCCGGGAGTGAATCCGAAAAAAACGAGCGTCACAAAACCCAATGTAACGAAATCGATCGATGACGATAACTTAAGTAAATGATGTCGGATTTAGTTGAAATATGGTACTCATTCTAATTGAAGTTTTTCTTTTGTGGACTTGAGGTTTTTTTTATATAAGTAGTTGGTTGTTTTTTGGAATGAAAGTCCTTTATTATATTTTATTCAAACAAGCTTTCGTCCAGGGAACCTGGGCTTCTTCAGGTTTTGGAAATACTGTAAATTTAGAGAAACAAATGGTCAAAATGAAAACGAATTTTGGAAATGAAAGTCTTACCAAGTTAATTTTGATTGTTTTTATGTTGTTTTTTTTTTAAAAAGAATTAATTTTATTTTTTTAACTGACATACCTAATCAAAAATTTTGAATTATTTATTTTTATTTTTATTAAATATAATATTTGTGTAAATGTTGCTTAATTTATTGGTGTCTTGTTTCAAGTTTATGTTGTTAGTATTTGATTTTATGTATAACATTTCCAGTGTAACTCGTTTTTGGTGGTGTTTTTCAGTGTGTAGAATATTATATTTATCTGTGTCTAATGTGTGTTTAGTGTTGTGTGCGTGTTCTGATATAGCTGTGTTAGTGTTGTTATTTGAGATGTCTTTAATATGTTGATGAAATCTGTTTTTGAATTGTTGTGACGTTTCTCCTATTTATGTTGCAGGACATTGTTTACAGTTAATTTGGTATACGATGTTACTTTGTTGCAGAGGAGGGATGGAATCTTTGAGTTTGGAGTATAAAATTGATTTTAGGGTGGTGGAATTTTTTTGAGCTATTTTGATATTATTATAAGGTTGAAACAATTTTTTAATTTGTTCAGTAGTGTGTTTTATGTAGGGCAGGGTGTAGTATTTAGCTAAAACGGGAGGTGTCGTATTTTGTGAGGTATTGTTAATGTTGTTATTGTGTTTTTGGAGTATTTTATTAATTATTCTGTTGGGGTAATTATTTTTATTAAGTGTATCTTTTATAAATGATATGTTTTCGTTATGAAATTGTTTATCAGAGAGGGTAAGGATTTGATTAATGAAGTAATTAGCACAGTTAATTTTGTAAGAATATGGTTGGTGTGAATATAGAAATGGAGGAGTCTACCTGAATAAGTGGGGTTTTGTGTAGTGTTTATATGTTAGTTTGTTATCGTTAGTTTTTATTATTTTTATGTTGAGAAAAGGAAGGGCACTGTTTTCTTCAGATTCTATGGTGAATTTGAGGTTGGAGTGGTAGTTATTGAAGTTGTTAAGAAGGGAGGGTATGTGGTTTTTGTTAATTATGAAAACGCTATCATCAACGTATTTTTTGACAAGTTTAATGTGGGAATTAAATTGGGGTATGACATCAAAGAATAATTTGTCTAGGACAATATAGGCAATAATAGGTGATAAAGGGTCACCCATAGGGAGGCCTTCTTTTTGTAAGTAAAGGACGTTGTATGGTACTCATGTTCATTTTACCAATGCCCAGGACGAGTTCGTTGGGCAACGTTATCCACCAAAACTTCTTTGAGCAACGCTCGTAAACGTAAACTTTAAATGTAAAATTAGAATTTGGGGTTGGGAAGAAATTCTTACTTCATTTATTTAATGAAACAAACAACTTTATTTATTTTATTTATTTATTAATTTTTTTTTTTTTTAGTAAATCATACACCGACGCCGCTATGAAGTGTTAAAGACCGCTAAATTTATTAATACGGACCTAAACATTTTTAATAAAATTTCATACACATCGTCTTAACTACAATTGAAACAGGCATGTAAAATGTCAACCTGATACAAGCAGAAGTTTTTAGTGTAGTGAAGAGATGATATATCTTATAATATTTTAAATGGATTAGGCCGGGGTTTGAGGGTTAGGGAACAGTCTTGTTCCACTAAACCTTTAAAATAGAGAAAAAAGTTTTTACCGATATCTATCTTATGTTCTAACGAAACGATTGTAATAAAACTTCATATACATCGTCTAAAGTACTATTGAAACAGGCATGTAAAATTTCAACCTATACAAGCAGTAGTTTTTGAGTAGTGAAGTTATAAATCATAAAATATTTTAAATTGAGTAGGCGGGGGCGTGAGGGTTAGGGAACAGTCATGTTCTCTCACTGTACAACAACCATCCTCTTTAACTATCAACTCATCATGATTAAATATTTTATCAATATGCAGTACATATTTAATGTTTTAATTTAAATCAAATTATTATTATTATTAACTACGGGAAACAGACAGAGAAAAATAGACTCCAGCGCGGGGATTTCAACCACCGGCCTCTATATTTCGAGTATAGCGCTCTAACCAACTAAGCTACGCAGGAGAATGAATTTTTCTGACGTTAATGATACCTTGACCCGAATTTATACTGGAAATATAGAGGCCGGTGGTTCAAATCCCCGCGCTGAAGTCTATTTTTCTCTGTCTGTTTCCCGTAGTTAATTATAATTATAATTTGATTTAAATTAAAATTTAATCGTTATATACTACCAAAATCGTAAAAGTACATATTTATTGCAAGACGCTCGCTTGAACGATAAACAAAAAAAGTTTCTTTAATTTTGCCTTAACTCCGTTAAGTACAGATAGTCGTAGTCAGTTACTTTTAATTTTGTCTCTTTTCTAACTCCACCATGTATAAGTAGTTAACATCGTATACTTTGCAGTGTGATTTTATAATTTATATTTAATGAAAAGCGTAAGGAACTCAGTTCCTACCGAGTGTCCCGCAACACCACACGAATTATTGGCTAAACTCGGCAATAGTGTACCCCTTCTGTGTAATCGAAGTCGTACAGTTGGCTTCGAGATATCAATTCATCCCTTCCATTCGTTTATAATAATATATGTATAAAATAATTATATATGTATGGTTTGTTCATAGGAGAGTTGATATCCCTTTGTCAAAAAATACATTGGAGTGAGAAGGGGCGCGCTATTGCCGATATTTACCGACTTATTTTTTACCATATTTATCAGTAACACTCATATATTGAAATCTATCTTATTATAATATTTTTCATAATCACGATAGAATTTGTGATTTAATAGTGCGAGGATATCTTCAAAGAAATCCTCTTTTGTAAATAAACCCTCTGAGTACCAAAGCCGCCATAGAGATGTCTTTAACAAGTAAACAGTCGCTTTTCTAGAACTATAAAAGCAACGTGTTTCTAATAGAATTAAATTTCCAACAAAGACTTCAATGAAAACTACGTTTAAATTGCAATTTAGAGTTTTCTTGTATAAACCTTGTTTGAAGGTAAATGTTCTCGACAATTCTCTTTCATTACTGAAAGCACTGAAGAAGGAATTGATTGTGGTCACAATGCTTGAGACAAGAAACTTGTCTCTTTCAGTTAGTTGTTTTAGTTGAGTACAAATGACCAAACCCTTCTTGAAGATGTCTCAATTAGAGAGAGTTTTTCTCCTTTATTCGAGGAGAACAGGAGGTCAAGACCATTTGTGCCTATCCAACTCTGCCCGTGTTGAAAAATCACCGCAGCAATTCATAATAAACAAACTTCCTAACTGGATAAGTGTTAATCTTCGATATTTCGAAGGGAAAGAAACCTTTATAGTTTTTTAATCCTGTGTCTGTGTCTATCACTTTGTACGATTTCATTAATTTTTACATCAAAAGAGATAAAAACATGAATCATCACAGCATTAAAGATCTTCTATCTCCAGTAGGGAGAAAAAGTTAATATTTTGGATTAGTACAGAGGGACAAAAGTAAGTAATTTCTTCCCTGGACTCAAAAGTAGGGAGAAAAAGTAAAAGTTGGGCGAAAAAGAAAGGATTGCCAACTTAATAATTTTATAAATAGTAGAAAATAAATGTATAATGTAATGAAGTTGTTGAAATCAGGTTGGAGACACTGCTTTCTCGACCTTGTTTATAAGTTTTGTAACCTGCATCTAAATAACCTTCTATTTGAGTTTAATTCCAATTTTTATTTGTTTTTAATATTGAATTTCTTATATCTGCTATTAAAAGTGCAAATAATTATTGTTAAACATATAGAAAACTAATAATTATCATCCGTTCAAATCCAAAACGGTAGATAGTTCATGTCATGTGATTCTCTTTTTACTTTATCATATAAAGAGAAAGTATTGTGATGGTGCGAAAATTCGATTTTCAGATTTTGATGGATTTACACGTTTTAAGGTCCCCTGAGTCCAAAAAAGTGTTTTTCAAAAAATGTCTGTCTGTCGTCTGTCTGTCCATCGTCTGTCTTGAGGCTATACTACTGGGCCGATTTTGCGAAATTTGGTATACACGTTCAGAAAAATCATACCCCGAGGGGAAATCGAAAAATGAATTTTAGCCCCAAATTTGGGGGCGCTGATCCCCGAAAACTCTGAAAACAAATTATTTCTTGAATACGGTTCCGACGATTTTGATTAAAAATTTTAAAATGTAGTCCATTTAAATACGAATCTACCGATATAAGCCGTTTTCCCGGGAAAAATCTAGTTCCTGAGAAAATAGCTTTAAACGCGGAGGGAGAGAGGCCGGGTTCGATTCCCCACCGAGGAAAAGTTATTTTTATGATATATTTTGATCAAATGTTCAATAATAATTAAATGTACCAAGGAAAACTAATAAATGGAAAACACTGTACCAAGTAATTATAAACTCGTATATGAGAAAGTTTGTCTGAGTTGTCTCTGGCCGATTTTTTATTATAAAATAGATTAATATATATTTGTACAGTACTTTAAAACAACAAACAATTATAATAAGTATTTTCCTTTTCTTATTGAACATGTTATTATTTTCTTAATACAGTATACGATGCCTTCTTTATTTTCCGAAACTTATTCTAGGTCGTTTTGTAAGTGAATTCTGGCTAGACAATGTCTGAAAATTTATTACGTCTACAAATGCAGGACGAGCGCAAACCCAAACAGGACTAACATTAATCCATGTTATCCCTTTCTAGTGTTGAAAATACAAATAAAATCCCCTAAAAGGTCGGACCACAACAGGTCCTAGTAACTGTGAGGTATTTATAAGGGCCTTCCTAACCGATATAACAGTAGAGATTTATTTGAACACTAGTTTTCCCTCACTATATATCCCCCCACCCCAGAAGGGTTTCTCTTGAATTTTGGCTCGGTTTCACTATGAAATAAATACACTTTTTTAAGTAAAACGAGCTTTTCTAAAGGATTTTAAGACTTAATATAAATTTTACCATAGAAAAATAACTGGAATAATAGGGGGATTTGTACAAATTTCGTTAAACATGTTAATAGATAATTATTGAATAAATAAACTAGCCTGCATGTGCTTTCATCAAACACAAACAGTCCCTGGGTAAGTTAACAAACAGGACGAGTTCCTTAACCAGTATAATCGGCCCAGCCGTATCAACATGGCGGCCATTGTTTTAGCTAAAACTTTCTTTGACTAATCACCTTGAAATTATTTCTTATCCAATCATCCATTCAGTCATCCAATAGAGCTGAAAATTTCCTACAGACTCTGTACCAGTACAAAACGTTCTAACAAAAATAAATATGTATTTAATTAAATAATAAAAATTAATTAAAATTCATATTTATTATTATTAATTAATAATTTTTAAAAAATGTTTCTTTTATACATTGCTTCCGGGCTTACCGAAGGTAACGGAAGCATTGTGTTCACTTTTGAGAACGAAAAACTTTTATGTCTCCGATTTTAAAAATTCCAAGACAGAAATCCGTTTCAGACATCAGGGAAAATTTTTGGTCTCGTGTCTGTCTGTCTGTCTGTCGGTCTGTGTGTCCGCGAATTATGAAACTTGAGTAAATGCCTACCGATTTTGATAAAATTTGGTAGACATGTTCATTTTACTAATGCCCAGGACGAGTTCGTTGGACAACGTTATCCGTCCAAGCGTTCACGAACAACGCTCGCGTAAACGTGAACTTCAAATTTAAAATTGGAATTTTAGGCCGGGGAAAAAATCTAACTTCATCTATTCAATGAGACAAACATGTTTTTCAAGTACAATTTTTTAGTAAAACCAACTGCGACACCGCTATGAAGTGTTAAAGATCGCTAAAACTATATTTAATAGTTTTTACACAATAAACAATATAAGAATAACTAATATAACAATAAAGTACATGATAGGATGCGAGGAAGCTATGTGCCACACTAATTGGCAGTCTATTTTTTTTTTTTTTTAATTAAAATATATTAATACCAATATTTAACCTAACACAATAGGCCAAGCGCCAGAGACTTTGAACGAGAAAAAAATCCGATAAAGCTGAACTTTGGTTTATGGCTTTATTTTGGTCCCCTGATGAACATAATAATTTTTCCCCCTCGAGGGAGGTCTTCTTTGGACGCCATTTTGAAAATAAGGAACCGAAATTCGGTTTTTGGCCAATATCTTCGTTCTCATCGATGATACGACAAAAATAGATATTATCAAATTTGTAGGACTTTATACTGTCAACAAAAAAGGTTCAATGTTATTACACGCTTAAGTCAATAGTGTCGAAGCTATAGCTCTACGAAGTGCGACATTTTTTCGATTTTTAGACGAAAAATACATTGACACTCGATAATAAATAATGTACCCCGTGGTTTAAATTCATATAGAAACTCAATTTTACCGGTGCCGCGAGCGAATCGTGGAGTAGAAAAACTCCCATTTCATGCGAGTGCAGAAATATGTCGCACTTCGCAGAGCTATAGCTTCGAAACTATTGACTTTAGCGTAAAATGACATTGAACATTTTTTGTTGACAATTTAAAGTCCTACAAATTTTATCATCGATGAGAACAAAGATATTGGCCAAAAACCGAATTTCGGTCCCTTTTTCAAAATGGCAAGTAACCAATATGAAGACATAAACCAAAATTCAGCTTTATCGGAATTTTTTTCCCGTTAATGGCCTTTTTGAGCTAACGGTCTTGGCCTAAAAATAAATTAATAGTGAAAAAAATAAAAATAATAAAAAACAAGCATTTATCTTGGGCCATCCACCATATTGGATTTAGAGTGAAGGCATTTTATTTTTCGTATTCTTCTCAGCCAACCATTTCATTTGATACCTATATCATGGGCATGCTTAAAAATAACTAGTCCGCCATGTTAAATTTAGAATGACGTCACTTAGGTATACAACATTTCAATTCAATCGGTTGAGGATAACTGCTTTAAAATTCAGTTGCAAGATTTGACCCGAACATACAAACTTACATACATACAAACATTGCAAGTTAAATAAATGCTTGTAATAAAGAGATATTAATAAAAACTTGGTTTTTTGGACTAGTATTATTTATTCCCTTTAATTTACAATGAAAACTCTGGAAATGTTGACTTTGTCTTCTAAATAGAAAGTGCATAATAAATTTAGAAATACAAATATTTCCTCTAAAATGAGAGAGAAACATTTTTATGGATTGTAAAATTATTTAAATTAAAAATCACAAATTTCTCATTATATAATATCATTTATATCAAATTATAATTATTATTAACTACGGGAAACAGACAGAGAAAAATACACTCCAGCGCTGGGATTTGAACCACAGGCCTCTATATTTCCGGTATATAGAGGCCTGTGGTTCAAATCCCAGCGCTGGAGTGTATTTTTCTCTGTCTGTTTCCCGTAGTTAATAATAATTATAATTTTATTTAAATTAAAACTTAATCTTTCCGTAGTATGAATACTACCAAAATCGTAAAATATGAATTTCATTTATTTAATGTTTAAAATTAAATCAATCAAAATTTGACGAATTTTCGGGCTCCAAGAAAATTATATCTAAAATTTATGTTTTCGAAGTTGCTGAAAAAAAAGTTTTCAGAATGAAAATGTCCTTTTCTAAAGTATTTTTGTGTGCGAAATCCAAATCTGAAGTCAAAATTTCTCCTATACGTACAGTTTTCCAGGAAGACGCGCCTAAAGTATGGAAACATTGTGTTTTTGGGGGTTTTCGACCCAATTTTTCACCCAACAATTTTTTTAAAAGAAATATATAAAGTGCGTTTTAATGTCTTCAAACAATGAAGAACACGAATCTAAAGTCAAACAAAATCTGCTGACCTTACTTTTTTAAGAAAATTGAAAAATAAGAAACAAAAAAATTGATTTTTCCTCATATTGTGTTTTCGTATTTCTATTGCTTTTTCAGCTATATAACAAATGTTTTGTGACTTTTTTCTGACATTATTCTAGAGAATAACAATATATATCGAAAACCCCCTAAAAACACAATTTTTCCGAACATTAGGCGCATTTTTCGGGAAAACTGTACATTTAGGAGAAATTTTGACTTCAGATTTGGATTCCGCACAAAAAAATACATTAGAAAAGGACATTTTCATTGTGAGGATTTTTTTTGCAGAACTGTATTATTAATTATAATAAATTACATAAATTAATTTAGTATAATACATTATATTTATTCATAAATGTGTGTGAATTAGGTTTTGTCATGGTATTATATCATTTAGTTAATAATAATAATTATAATAAATTACATAAATTAATTTAGTATAATATATAATATTTATATATATAAATGTGTGTGTATGTGTGATTTAGAGGTAATTTGGCGTTCACGCGATTAAGCTTCATGCCGTAAATTATAAATATGGTGGAAGCGACTGCGTAGGAAAACATATCTTACCAAATATTCTGTTATTCAAGTTTATACACACACACACACATATATAAATATATGTATATATATATATATATATATATATATATATATATATATATATATATATATATATATATATATATATATATATATATATATATATATATATATATATATATATATATATATATATATATATATATATATATATATATATATATATATATATATATATATATATATATATATATATATATATATATATATATATATATATATATATATATATATATATATATATATATATATATATATATATATATATATACACATATATATATATATATAAATATATATATATAATAGTTCAGAGATAAATTACTAGTTACAATAAATAATTAAATCCATCAGCTAGACATGACTCAATCATTTTAAGAAAGCAATAAATTAATACAAATTTTAATTTGAAATACAATTTCAAATTAACTATAATATCAACGATAACAAAGACAGAAATCCCTTTCCTTATCTAACAGTGAACAACTATCAAGGCAACTACATGAATAACTATTTACCTTGGGTTCATTAGCGATGCCATCGAATATCATCACAAATGTGTTATATCACGAAGATAGTCAAACACATAATTATTTAATGAAATCGTGGAATTCAATAAAATATAATAAACTAGTCATAATACTCAAACCAAGGAACCGATCAAATATAATCTTTGTATTTACTAAATGTTAAAACCTGTTCGGAGATAAATAGGGAACTTATAATATCATTAATTGCCTTGATTAAAGCAAGTTATTAAGCTTCGGTTAAACATTTTCAATATAAATTTAAATTAATTAACTTCTAGAACTAAAATCAAAGACTTTGAGATCGATTACTTTAGAGAATTCTATATATTATTAATTTTACTTTATACCACCGTAGGGTGTTCAAATAGAACTTAACAATTATATGGTGTACGTGTGCGGACAAACGGGAAGGTTAACAATCTTCGAGCTCAATGTTAGATACTCAATAAAGCTCAACTATACTTATTCCAATAAAAAAATCTATTAATCAAAGTAAAATAATACTTAAGTTTTGATGTTCTCTATTAGGTTATGCTAGTGAGGCTGAATGTATATATATTTTTATAAATATTTTGAATTTGCGGTTTCTTATTATTAGCTTCGAGAGAGGCAAACATTTTTTTAATCTTTTTTACTTTTCCTCACTACCTATGAAGTAGTATGAAAAGTATTGTTCTCACCAAAAACTTTTTTTTCGAGATTTCATCGGAACTAGAATTATCCGTTTTGGGTGTTTTTAAGACCTCCTGAGTGGTTTTCAGCATGACGTCTGTATGTATGTATGTGAGTAAATATTTACTAAATGATAAATTACACTAGTGCAATTATTAATGCAATATAATTACTATAACTATTGTCACAGAGAAAGCTAGGCATGCGCTTCATATTTGTGGAAATGTTCAAGTATCGTGTCCTAGAGTACGCCTTTATCACCTACCCTCTCCACCTTGTTTCCAACAGCTATAAACACTGTGGACACCGTGAGTTATGACGTTCAAACCATTTATGCAAAACGGCGGGCTTTACTGTCGGTTATAAAGCATTTGAAATTTAATGGTGGACCACTGATAATATTTTAATACCTAACCATTTTTAACTGGTCTGGACAATTAAATCAACGTTACAGCTAAAATATTTTGTAAAAAGAAGTCTCAAGTTAAAGATTTCAGTAGATAGTGGGTAAAACAAAATCTAGTTAATTAATTTTGCAGATTTGTCTTCTCGAATTAATAGTCGCTCGACATTAAAAGCAAAACTATAGGATCGAGGACTCAAATTCAAGACCTACTAACACGTCTACTACATTTAAGCTTAAGAGATATTGTAAATAGCTTATGCTAAGCCTTATGAAATGCCTAAGATATAGAATGAATAAAAAAAAATCGATCCGAGACAACTCAGACAAAATTGCTTAGCCCAGTGTTTTGCAGTTATCTTTTTTCTTCGGTTCATTAATTTTTTGAACATCTTATCAAGATGTATCATAAACATTTTTTTTCCTCGTCGGGGAATCAAACCCGGCCCCTCTACGTCCGCATGACGTAAGATGATTTTTCCCGGGAGAACGGCTCGAATCTTCAGATTCGTATTTAACATGTCGGACTACATTTTACACTTTTTTAATCAAAATTTTTCATGAAATTATTTTTTCAGAGTTTTTGGGGGGTAGCGTTCCTGAATTTGGAGATAAAATTTCTTTTTCGATTTCGCCTCGTTGTAAGATTTTTTATGAACATGCATGATAAAGTTCGTCGAAATCGGCCCAATAGTTTAGGCTCCAGGCGTCTGTACAGACAGACGACAGACATTTTTAAAAACCACTTCCTTGGACTCAGGGGACCTCAAAACGTGTTTATCAAAATTTATCAAAATCCCAAAATCGAATTAGCGCTCCACCACAATATTATCTTCTTTACATGAGAAAGTAAAAATAATTAAAAAAAAAAACCTTTTTTAAGAATAATCACAACACTTCCGTTACCTTCGGAAATGTTGGAAGAAAAAAAGGGTAGATTAAAAATAATAAAAATAAATCTATTGAATAAATATAATATGTGTATTCCTAAAATAATGAAAAATGGAAAGCCTCTCCACAAAATAAATGTTTATTCAATAAAACCAGTTTTCTGCCTCTCGGCCATTATCAGTGCCGGTAAAAGGTAGGGAAAAAACCCGAAGTTGAGTCACTTGAGACAAAAATGGACTCAGGTCCGGTTTTTGGCATTTTCATTGCCATTTAATTAATTAATAAAAAGAAGCTCTTAAAAAAATGCAATTTAACTTTTAAACACATAATAGTATGTTACCAGGGAGCAAATTTTTTACATTAGGAGAGTTTCAATTTTAACCAAAAGTTACTTTAGTATAAATATATTAAAGAGAATTAAACAGCTTCAAAATAAAACTTAACGAGCTGTAAAGTATTTTTAAGTTTGGAGATTTGGAAGTACACGCGTGTATTTCAGAAAATACAGAATTTTCTTTGATTTTTACCTCTTCACCGGATTGTAAAAGACGTAATCTTAAAACCCATCACTTTAAAGCTCCAAGAGGAATAAGAATTAAATATTTACCTTGGGTTAAACCATGTTTCCCGAAAATTTAATAAAATTGACTAATGCTATAAAAGCCTTTACAGGTGAGTAAACATTTCGACCGTGATAGCAAGCTAACAGATTACGAGAACCTAAAATGCAAACATAATAAGGGTTTGCTTACCGGTTTTCACATTTTAAGATCTTTAAGTTTTAATACTGTGGAGACTCAGGTAAGAGACAAGAGGCTTGCTTTTACTCCAACAGACTATTATACTCCTTTACTAATAGAATTTGGACAAAAACACTTAGGTACCAAGGCCACAGTAAAGAATTAACACATGAAACCTCTGCTTCGGTTTTACAAAACTAACAGTTACTGCAAATAGCATTAACTTCAAAAGGTAACTTAGAAACACGGACATAATGATAAAGTGCCGTACTTGGCACTTATGCAAACCTTACCACAATCTCTTTAAATTTAAATGCAGGCAAAATATTATTTCTTCACTGAAAAGTTATAAACAAAATTACTATTTTTGGTGACTATTCACAAAAAACATTAACTTTTTTCCAAAGAATTATAACTATTTAAAAATAGAATTATAACAGTTCAAATAGACTGCCAATTAGTGTGGCACATCGCTTCCTCGCATCCTATCATGTATTCATTGTTATATTAACCTTAACTGCCTTATTCTTATATTGTTTATAGTGCAAAAACTATTAATATAGTTTTAGCGATCTTTAACACTTGTAGCAGATCTTTAACAGCGATCTTTAAAAATTGTATTTGAAAAAAAATGTTTTTCTCATTGAATAGATGAAGTTAGATTTTTTTTCCGACATAAAATTCCAATTTTGAATTTGAAGTTCACGTTTGCGCGTGAATGCTTGGACGGATAACGTTGTTTAACGAACTCGTCCTGAGCTTTGGTAAAATTAACATGTCTACCAAATTTTATCTTAATCGGTCGACATTTTCATAATTCGCGGACACACAGACCGACAGACAGACAGACACGAGACCAAAAATGTTCCCTGATGTCTGAAACGGATTTCTGTCTTGGAATTTTTACAAATCGGAGACATAAATTTTTTTTTTTTTCTTACAAGTGAACACAATGCTTCCGTTACCTTCGGTAAGCTCGGAAGCAATATAATATCGTCCAAATATATTATTATTTCTACTTTTCTATATGATTGTCGGATCTTGTAGGGTAAAAAGTTTAGAAGTCAATTAATTGCTTGTTGCATTGGTATTCAACCTAATTGTGCCAAAAACATAATTAAGGTTCCGTAACACTAGATAAATTAATAAATAACTAAACATATTTAATTATAGAGTGAGCACTAATAACATGGTTAGGCGTTAAGTCTATCGTAAAAAGGGTTTCGTAGGTATTGTGAACATCAAATTAGTAAAAGGGGGGGGGGGATGTTTTTTGACAAAATGGCGCTGAAAATTAAACAATAACCACAAGTGTTATATATTTGTGTAATCTACTCTTCAATTCCTTTCATTTGATACCCCACTCAAAATTAAAAAAAAAAAAATTCCCCGTGTCAAGTATTAGCCGCCATTTTGGATTCACAGTTAATCAGATCAAGTTGGTATTCTTATTTTTTTCTTTGGCAAAGCAGACCTCACATTTTGCATATTTTTTTATATTTCAGTAACAGCAGAAATACAGTTTTTTTAGGGGGGGGGGGGGGGGGACACAGCATTTTGATGTTTTTTGACAAAATGGCGTGGAAAATTTAACACTATCCACAAGTGGTTTATATTTTTGTAATCTACTCTTTAATACCATTCATTTGATACCCTACTCAAAATTTAAAAAAATAAAATTCGCGCGCCGTGAATTATCCACCATTTTGAATTTGAACAGCTAATAATTTTTAGACTATATTTTTCCTGTGTGCGCGTCAAAACGATCTTTAATACTGGAAAGTTTCATATTTTTAACTATTTTTATTCAAAAGTTATTGGAACCGTACAGAGTTACAGACAGACAGACACAGGAACGAAACAACGAACGAAGGGTTTCTTTTTTTTGGTTTTAAACAACCGAAACTGAAAAACTTTGAGCACTAAAATTATATTTTGAAAAGAATCTGGGGGGAAGGGCACCTTCGGATAATTTTTGTAAATAATTTTTAATTTTTCAACCATATGTAACGAAAGCTTGTTTCGTAGAACGACTTTATATTAACGCCCTTAGGCATAGTTTAAATACAGAAATAAAAATTTTAAAACTCACATAAAACGAACTTCCATACATACTTCTAACGTTATAACCAGAAACACTCACCTGAAACATGGAAACAAAATATATGATATTAGAACATAAACTAATAAAAATAAACTTAATCACAAATATTAAGAAAAAGGTTTCACGCAAGAACAAAATTGAAGTATAAAATATAATTCAAAATAAGAGTAAAAAATACTAATTAAGATGGGAAAAGGGCATATAAGAAAACGACTGCTTTAGTAAGCAAGAAGATACTTAGGGATAATTTCGAGTGAGATAGCTTGTAAGTCTTCTTCAGTAAAGAAGTCAATTATAAATTTGTTTAAATAAGCTCTTTTTTAAGAGTTTGTAAATAGGTTTCTACAAGTATACTTTGTAAGGCTTCACTTATAGTTATAATCTGCTGAAGAATGAGCAAAGAATCGGCAAGAGCGAATACAGTCTGCAAGTTTAAATATCGTAGTTTTTATCTTCTTTTAGGCCTCAATCGTCACATCCTTTCAGCCGCATCTCAACCATGTCTGCTCGAAGCATTGGATATTTAATGTGTCAAAAAAAATTCAACATTATATCTTCCTCTAAACGTGTATATTCCAGGATATCTTGGTAAGTAGCCTTTAGCCGCGTCTACACTATCCAAATAAACAGGTCAAGTGTGTGCTGGTCAGCACACAACGAGGGTCCGTAGGCAACACAAGTAGTACCCTAAGTAAGTTTAAGTAGTACCCTATTGATGTAGTTTTTTAAAATGCTAAAAAGCTTACTTTGAACTATCCTATGGGTCTGATATTCTTAAAACACAAAAACCAACTTCTGATAAATTATTTATTGCCAGTGAACCGGACTATAAACATATAAATACATCGAAGAGAACATAATTTTTAGGGTTTTGTAGATTCTTCTCAAAACCCTTATGCCGAGGGTGATGTGTCCGTCTGTCCGTCGCTCTTTGGTTCATAGGGCCCGAACCGTTTAAGCTAAAGAGCTGAAATTTGAAATACTGGTGTAACTTTTTGACCCAACCACAGGAAAAATATACAGAAGTTCAAAATTAAATATGCGCATGCGCAATTCGCAAAAATGTTGTAAACTCAAAAATTTATATTTTTTTTAATTTTCGAGTGGGGTATCAAATGAAAGCTGCTGAAGAGTAGGACGCAAATATATATAAGCTTTTGTAAATTTTGCATTCCTTATTGGCTAAAAAAATCAAAATATACCCCAAAAAAAATTTCCCCCCCCCAACCACTAAACTTCGGCTGGTCCTAAAATTTCGAAATAATTCATGCTAATGCCTTATTGTGGAGCGATGAAAATTCCGGGAGTTCATCCCAAATTTTAAAAAATTGCCAATTTTGGGCGCGAAAATTTGAAGTGCGCCAAAAATTTTATTTTTTTAAAATTTTGAGTTGGGTATCAAATGAAAGCTGCTGAAGAGTAGGGCGCAAAGATATATATACATTTTCAAATTTTGCATTCCTTATTGGGTAAAAAAATCAAAATATACCCCAAAAAAATTTCCCCCCCCCCAACCACTATACTTCGGCTGATGCTAAAATTTCGAAATAATTCATGCTAATGCCTTAATGTGAGGCGATGAAAATTCCGGGAGTTCATCCCAAATTTTAAAAAATTGCCAATTTTGGGCGCGAAAATTTGAAGTGCGCCAAAAATTTTATCTTTTTAAAATTTTGAGTTGGGTATCATATGAAAGCTGGTGAAGAGTAGGATTCAAATATATATTTGCTTTTTTGAATTTTTCATTCTTTATTAATTTTATAAGTCAAAATATACCCCCAAAAATTCCCCCCTCCCCAACCACTATATAACGGGTGGTCCTAAAATTTCGAAATAATTCATGGTTATACCTTATGGTGAAGCGATGGAAATGGTTTGAAAAAATGAATTTTTCTAGTCGTTATTACCGATGAAAAACATTGTGACCCCCCGGGGGATCGAACCCGGACCCTTGAGATCGAAGAATAAAATCATAATTACATAACGGGCATGCTTAATCTTCTACAAAACCCTAAAAAGTACTTGGACGCAAGTGCTTCCCTGTGATTTTTTTTTTTATTGACAAGTATTTTGTCAATAAAAACAAAAATAATCATTTTTTTCGAAATTTCCAAAAAGTGGTATCTTTACTTTTGGTCGAAGAATTTTCAGGAATTTTTCAGAATTTTTGCACTTTACATAAGCGAGATAGGAGTGGGGACACTTTTAACACCAACTTCAAACTCGCCTACGTTCGCCCTATCAAAGTTATAACAAAAAATTATATATTTTTGTAATCAGCTCGACATACCCTTTCATAATGATATACCCCACACTGCCTCCTGAGAAAACAATTATTTTTTTAAGTCGCTATATTTTTAACAAGTGGGGGTAGGTACTATACATATTATATGCCAAATTTCAAAGTGATCGGACGGAAGGTCTCACCGTGAGAGCAGGCGACGGACGGACAGACATACTCATGCAGGAAAATATAAGGGTCCTTGGTGTTGCCTACGGACCCTAAAAGCAAGGATTTGCAAGGTCAAATGGCACTGCCAAGTATACTTGCTTGGCATTTACTATTTTGCCTTACTTGGCATAAACGTACCATTTGACATGCCAAACCGAACCCGACGATTGTCAGTCCGGATCAAAGGAAGCCAGATGGCAAGGAGGCTTATGGCAATGTGTGGATGTGCCATCTGGCAACATTACACTGGTTTACTTTATTAACTCTCCAACCACCAAGATATTGCAGAAATAATTTTGCTAACAATGAGTTGTTTACAATGAAATTATGTCTGCCGGTGGAATCCACGGTTCAGTTAATGTAATGCTTAAGGCTTCTTTAAGAGTGCACGCATTCCTCTGATGATAGAAGTAACCTTCAGTCCACGTTGGTACTATCAGAGCATCGAGAAATATGAAAACCCCCTGAAGAGTCCTTTAGAATAGGTGGCCTCGACATAGACCGATCATAGAGATTCCATAGAAGTCCATAGAATATCCATAGAGAGGCGGAATTTAGAATCTAGAACTTAATCATCTTCAAGAATATTAAATACCATGATGCCCAAGATACTTCAATAGTGATAGCCATTTATTTTTCGCTAAATCTTCTTTAGACGCGACTTTTACAGATAGCCAATTTTGCAATATATGCCCAAGCATGGCATAAACGTACTATTTGACCTGGCAAACCGAACCCGACCAAAGGAGCCAGCTGGCATGGAGGCGTATGGCAATGACCGTGATATCTGGCAACATTACACTGGTTTACTTTATTAACTCTCCAACCATCAAGATATTGCAGAAATAATGTTGCTAACAATAGGCAACTGTAATATATCAATCCTACCACTAAATTGATGGCAATTATTTGTCCGTTGAAGCTTGGAGGTAGTATACCCACGTTTTAGTGGGGCAATTCCTGGCGGAGGAGACCATTTCTCCCTTTCCTTTATAAATGACTATTATAATAATATATTAATTATTATAAGTTAGATATAGGAGCGTCTATGGAATTAATCTTAAAGGAATAACAAAAATAGTCTCTCCACGTAAATCCAAACTGGTTTATTTAACAAAGCAGCTTTCAGCCTTTATAAGGCCATCATCAGTACCGATTAAGAAAGAAAAGAGTTACATGAAAAAATAAGAAATTGATTTATTTGAGAGGTGAGCCTATATCATGTCTCCCTATATCAAAAGACTCTGTCTTGTCGATCTCCGACATGATATAGGCTCACCTCTCAATAAATCAATTTCTTATTTTTTCATGTAACTCTTTTCTTCCTTAATCGGCACTGATGATGGCATTATGAAGGCTGAAAGCTGCTTTGTTAAATAAACCAGTTTGGATTTACGTGGAGAGACCATTTTTGTTATTCCTTTAATTATTATAATGTTAATTTTATGATCACAAAAATGTCACTTATGTTAAATTTAAGAAATCCGAAAAAATTTAAGAATACATTCTAGCCATATTCATTGATCTAAATATGGTACACTCCCCACAATGTCTTATTATGTCATAAAGATAAATTAAAAATTCTACACTCTGCTCACTGATCATTCTATTTCGACCTGAACAGATAATTTTAAATATATTGAATAAAAACTCCTTTTCAACTAATATATTTTCAATCGAAGAGTCATCGAAGAAGCGTATTTTCAAAGGCTAAGAAAAATTCAAATAAAAAAAAGAAATAATAAAATAAAAATAGTGAATCGTAAGATATTTCCCCCTTTATATTCTATTACCTAGCAATATTTACAAGAGTATGCTAATGCTCTATTTACTAAAAGATGTTTTATATCCACTTCAGTGGAAGGTACACTTAAGTAGGGTTAAGTGTAGAAATAAGGGAGATTTGCTCCACTGGATAATTTACCTCTTATAATTTGAAATTCAATATTGCCGAAGTAAGATACTTCAATATATCAAACTCGTGCATATTAAATTTGTTGAATTGAATAAAACATCAAGGTAAAGATGAAGCTAAAGCGTTTGTATTATACAACTTCAAAAAAGATGATTTTCTTCAAAAATATTATTAATACTTGTAGCAAAACTAGAAAAAAAAGGAATACTCAATTACTTAAGAATACAGGGTCACCTAAAAACCCCTCCAAGATTTCCATTTCAAAAATGAATTACAACGAAATAATTAGATCTGATTAAATGTGGAGAGCATAAAAATTGTATTTTTATGCTCGTAAAAGAAACATCCAATAAAACGTATTCAACAGAGTTTGTTCTTATCGTGTTTGAAGATAACATAGTTAATCTAAATGCACTTTTGAAGGCGATTCTAGAATTAAAGGCTGTCGAAGCTCCATTTTAATGAAACCATCCAAACTGCAAGCTTAAGACTGTTCCAATCCATCCATCTGCTAGAGCATGTCGATCACACAATTAGGGGGAACACAATGGTCACACAATTAGGGGGAACACAATGGTCACACAATTAGGGGGAACACAATGGTCACACAATTAGGGGGAACACAATGGTCACACAATTTAGGGAGGAAATTTAACGCTTAGAAATCTAAACTTAGGCCTTATCCCCTAAGAAGAAACCCCAATTTACTTCCATTACTTGGCTGAAAGTAAATCATTCAGCTATCACATATATGCATTTCTTGGAGAGGGAATACTATGAAGATCTCTTGACACTCAACTCGAAAGATTCTAACCCACCGGAAAGTGGACGAATGTGTTCATAAATCCAATGGAAGATAACTGCTGATTAAAAAAAAATAATATTAGGTTATGAGCTGAATTATAAACATATATATATACAGGGTGGTCCAAAAGTCTCCCCCCCCCCCTCTTAACTTTTGAACGGTTTGAGATAAATTAATGAAACTTGGGGGATCTCTACCATGCAAAGGGAAGTTTGTTTTCATGCAATCACCCACTAGGGGCAACCACCCACTCTGCCCCCAGGCCACACAACTTCAAAATTTCAAATTGGAGTGTATATTTTTGATAGCATATTTGGATTCTACAGTGAAAAATAATAAACTTTTACTTGAAACTATTTTTTTCTATTTCAAATATTTTGCCCCCCCCCCCCCCCCCCCCCCCCCGCAGGGGGGCAAAGATAGCAAAATAACCCTTCCGATAATACGTTGTAAAATCTAAACGGTTAGAGATAAATTAATGAAACTTAGGGGATCTTTACCATGTAATGGGAAGTTTGTTTTCATGCAATCGCGCAGTAGGGGCGACCTCCCATTTTGCCCCCAGACCACCTAACTTTAAAATTTTAACCTGGAATGTATATTTTTGATAGCAGGTTTAGGTTCTACGGTAAAAAATAAAAATATTTTACTTCTAAATTTTTTTTCTATCTCCAATATTTTGCCCCCTATTGGGGGGCAAAAGTATAAAAAGGGTAGATTTCAGCGCCTGGGGGCAAAATGGTGGATGCCACTAGTACGCGAGTGAATGATTACACACTTCCCTTTACATGTGTAAGATAATGAAGTCTTGAGTCATAGAAGATACATATATAATCATATAACAACTTAATCATATAACAAACTCAACAACAAGAATATAGCGACAGTTGACATTTGACATGATGCTACACTCCTCCCCCTTCCGGAAGCTCTTCTGCTGTGTGTCTTCGCCGCAATTGGTCAGCATGTCGCCGATGTTCCTGACCCTCCATCTTCACTATGTAGTTAGCTGGGCCCAATCTTTTCATTATCTTTCCCTCTGTGTAACCTTTCTCTAACGCATTCTTTACCCATACTGCTTCACCCACCGCCAATTCTTTATTCCTTTTTCCCCCGTCGTGATACTTCTTTTGTCTTGTCAACGATACTTCTACGTCTCTTCTGAAATCCGGTTTCATCAAACTAAACTGTGTCTTTAACTGTCGACCAAACATCAGCTCTCCTGGGGTTCTACCAGTCGTTCTATGCGGTGTCACTCTATAATTAAATAAAAATGTTGTGAGCTTACTTTGAAAGTCATTTCCAACTCCTCTCGCTGCCTCAAATCTTTTCTTAAACGTTCGAACCGCACGTTCAGCGAGACCGTTTGTCTGAGGGTGGTATGGTGGCGACCTGATATGAACGATATTATTGGTGTCACAGTATTCTTTAAATAAGTCCGACGTGAACTGCCGCCCGTTGTCAGACACAATAATTTTAGGCAAGCCGAACCGAGAAAATATATCTTTCAATACCCCTATAGTGCGCGCAGCAGTGATGGTGTTTAGCGGGTAAACTTCAAGCCACTTTGTAGTGGCATCGACTAGAACTAACCAATACCGTCCGTGGAATGGCCCCGCAAAATCTACGTGAACCCTTGTCCATGGTTCCACTGGTACTGTCCATGAAGTTAACGGTATTTCAGGATCCCTCGCTCGATTCTCTTGACACGACTTACATAGCCTAACGAAATTTTCTATATCTGCATCAATTCTCGTCCACCACATATTTAACCTAGCAAATGACCTCATCGATACAATACCGGGGTGCCCTTCATGCAACATACTAAGAATCCCTTTTCGTAGTTTTTTTGGAATTACTATTCTGCCTTTCCACAACAGCGTTTTATCCTCATATGCTAATTCATTCCTTTTATCGTAGTACTGCTCAATATCCTTAGCAATGTTTTTCCTTTCAGGCCATCCTCTTTCCAGAAATGCAATAATTTTTACTAATTCAGTGTCCTTCATTGTTTCCTGCTGTAGTATTTTCCTGGTAACTCTTATATTACTCAACCTAATTTGCAAAACATGTTTTCCAAATTCTACTTCCTTCTCAGTCTCCTTGCCTACAGGTAGCCTAGACAACAAGTCTGCAGCTCCATTATCACTTCCTTTCAAGTATTCTATTTTATATACATATGACCCTAAGGTTATTGCCCACCTTGCTAGCCTATTAGAAGTCACCTTAGGAAGCTCTGAATTTTCCCCAAGTAAGTGTACTAAAGGCCTATGATCTGTTCTAAGTGAGAATTCGTGTCCATATATAAACTCATGAAATTTACTAACAGCAAATACCAAACTCAATGCTTCTCGATCTATAACAGAGTACCGCTTTTCCGCTGAGTTAAGGGATCTCGACGCATATGCAACAGGCTTTTCTAACCCGTCTGGAAACCTGTGACACAAGACTGCCCCAATCCCATACTCGCTCGCATCTGAGGAAATAATTATAGGTAATTTTGGGTTAAAATGAACCAACGTTGCTGATGATGATAAAATGTATTTTAATTTGTTTACAATTTTGCTATCCTCTTCTGTCCAAATCCACTTAGCTTTTCCTTTTAACAACCTATGCAACGGAGCACAAATCCCCTGTAAATTTTGTATAAATTTTTGGTAATAATTAACAGAACCCAAAAATGATCTCAGTTGTTTTACATTCGCTGGCATTGGCATTTCCCTAATCGCACTTAGATGTTCATTAGTTGGATGTACTCCAACTTCATCAACTATATGCCCTAGATATTTCACAGATTTTTCAAAAAAATTGCATTTTGCTAGTGATATCCTCATACCAGCCTCTGATAGTCTTTCAAGGACCTTAAATAATCGTTGCCGGTGTTCATCTGTTGTCCTACCTGTCACGATAATGTCATCAAGATATGAGGCAACCCCGTCAATGCCAGCAATTACTTGATCAATCGTTTTTTGAAACAATGCAGGAGCAAAATTCACACCGAAAGGCAGCCTTTTATACCTAAAATAGCCTATGTGAGTGGCGATTACTAAGTATTTCCTTGACTCTTCATCTACCTGCATTTGTAAATAAGCGTCCTTAAGGTCAATTGTTGTAAATTTTTTACCTCCCTGCAACTTCACCATAATCTCTTCAAATCGTGGCATCGGGTGTTTGTCACAATGCATTTGAGGATTTATCGTGACCTTGAAATCGCCACAAATCCTAACCTTCCCATTAGTTTTTAGAACAACTACTACGGGTGATGCCCACACTATAGGTATTTTGCTTGGATCTACCGGTTCCAGTACACCTTCTGCAACTAACCTTGTTAACTCCTCTTCAACCGATTGACGCAATGCAAATGGGACAGGTCTTGCCTTAAATGCTTTCGGATTTGCGTTCTCTTTCATATGAACAACAGCCTTATGTCCTATTATTGTCCCCAACTTCTCGGCAAATACCTCGGGGAACTTGATTTTTAAGTCGTTAACCAACTGTTCCACATCTACTTTTTCTGACATGGCATATCTACTTTCTCTAGCATGTGTTTTAACATTGCAAATCCTAGAGCCTGGTGGTAATGGAAGTTTAAATTCTAGCATCCAATCCAAGCCAAACAGAGGGATATCGTCTTCCTTTACTACCACGACTTGGACATTTAACTTCTTGCCGAATGCGGCTACGACTACGTATGCCTTACCTAACGTACAAATAGGGACCCCAGTGTATGCGACTAAGTTATCTGATTTATATAACTTCGGACGACCAATTTCCTTCCACAGTCTCTCACTGATCACTGATTTGGCTGCCCCTGGGTCAAACAACATTTCAATTTTACTTTGATTAATTTTGACTTTCAACATAACTTTTGAGCCTGATGCTAGAGCATGAATGTCTGATCCTCCCAACGAATAACTATTATCTCCTGATTGGTCCCCAGATCCCGATATTCCTAACCGTCGCACTTCTGCCTCTTTAATTACTGCATTGTGCGCTTTCAGACATACTTTTTTTAAATGATCCCTGCCTTTACATCCATGACAGATCTTTCCATTACCTGTACAGTTCTCACCAAATTTATGCAATGTAAGGCCACATTTAAAGCAATGTTTCCCTCTCACTAAGACAATTTTCTTACTGTATTTATGACCCACTGTTGAGACACCTTCCGTGCTCTTTACATTACTGATACTCTCGGTTTTAATATTACTTCCTATTCTAACCTGAGCAAACTCTACCTGTTCTAACGTAAGCGCTCTTGCCTCTACATCTTTTAATTTACATTCTGTACTAGGATGCTCCCTTAAAAGTTCTTTTTGCCATTCCGTATTGTTTATTCCTACAATTAACTGATCACGCAACCTTTCATCTAACGATTTCTTAAAGTTGCATCGACTAGCTAATGATCGCAAGCAATTTAAATATTCAGGGACTGTCTCGCCCTCTTGTCTTACCCGCCTAGTAAATGATACTCTCTCTCCAAGCGCGCAATATTTTGTTGCATAATAATTGTCCAACACTTCAATTATGT
The DNA here is from genome assembly GCA_951217055.1 of Gerris lacustris. Classification (NCBI taxonomy): domain Eukaryota; kingdom Metazoa; phylum Arthropoda; class Insecta; order Hemiptera; family Gerridae; genus Gerris; species Gerris lacustris. The sequence continues at coordinate 10,225,810 of OX578282.1, forward strand.
CACTAAATGAAATGTCACCTACAAAGTTAGGATAAAAATGGTTTGAAATCACCTTGAATGCCTTCGGACCTATTTTAGAGACTAGCAGGTCCCTTCTTCTGTCCTCCGATACAACTCGCCAAACACGCAGCTCAATTTCAAACCGCTGTTTATAATTTCGCCATTCTTCTTCTTCAGGCTCGAAGGGTGCAAACGTAAATGGTTTCCTTTCGCCGACTTCCTCCGCCACTTGATCTGCTTGTCTTCTTGGCATTATCTACTATCCTGTCCGCAGCGCCAGATTGTAAGATAATGAAGTCTTGAGTCATAGAAGATACATATATAATCATATAACAACTTAATCATATAACAAACTCAACAACAAGAATATAGCGACAGTTGACATTTGACATGATGCTACAACATGGTACAGATCCCCCAAGTTCCATTACTTTATTTCAAACCGTTTAGATTTTATAACGATTTAAGTGTTATTTTTTTACTATTTCGGAAGGGTTATTTCGCTATCTTTGCCCCCCTGTAGGGGGCAAAATATTGGAGATAGAAAAAATAGTTTCAAGTAAATGTTTATTATTTTTCACTATGGAATCCAAATATGCTATCAAAACTATACATTCCAATTTGAAATTCTGAAGTTGGGTGGCCTGGGGACGAAGTGGGTGGTTGCCACTAGTGGGCGATTGCATGAAAACAAACTTCCCTTTGCATGGTAGAGATCCCCCAAGTTTCATTAATTTATCTCAAACCGTTCAAAAGTTAAGAGAGGGGGGGGGGGAGACTTTTGGACCACCCTGTATATATATATGTTTATAATTCAGCTCATAACCTAATATTATTTTTTTTAATCAGCAGTTATCTTCCATTGGATTTATGAACACATTCGTCCACTTTCCCCAGTCTATTTACACTGTCAGGAGCCTGGGAGTGACCAAGGCGACATATTTAAAGTCGTCTTAGGTGCTTGCTTTTAAGTCAGGCACCTAGGACGCACTCTAAGAAGACGGTCTTAAGAAGCAATAATCAACAGGAATTGATCCAGGTGACAAAATATGTAAATGTCGACAGAAATCCGTCGTCGTCTACAATAAGATATTTTAAGCATTAGATGACCTGCTACGAGTCCACCTCTCCTTAAGGATCATCAGAGAGTTCGACACCAGTTTGCTTGTGATCACATCACTTGAACGGTCGATGAAAAGAAAAGGGTTCTCATTTCTGTAGAGGAGCGAGTGACTCTACATACTCCAGATAGTCCTCAGAAAGTGAGGAGAAGAGGTTTGTAGCAGCATTTCTGCCACCACTCGAGCCCTGTGAAGATGGTCCCTATAATCAGCGTAAATGTTACGCTATTACAAAGCTTTCCCACATAGGGCAAGAGTGGTTAGGGATTACCTTAATGAAGACAAAATATAAACGATATACCGTTAAGCATGAAGTCCGGACTTAAATCTAATTGTGGGACATGCTAAAGAACAAATGGAAGAGTCCATGGTCCTTCTCCGGAGAACCTCCATCAGATGCAAACACCCGTTATAGAGGAATGGGGAAATATCCCGCAAAGGAAACATCTAGCACCTCCCAACAAGAATGGGAAAGTGGATGAATGTAGCAGAGGGCATACAAGCATACTGCTTAAAAAAATGCCAAGCATAGTTTTGTATCTGAGAAAAAAGTATTAATCTTTTAAAAGGTTATATTTAGTTTTCTTTTGTTCAGTTTTTTTCTGATGTATTACATCTCCTAACATGATCTAAAGAGAAAACCCGAAAAATAACTTGAAAGAATGATTGACTAAATAATAAAAGTTAACAGAGACATAAACATTTTAGAATCTTTATAAATGATGTGTAACGGATTAACGTTAGTTTATTTTATAAATAGTATTTCTAGAAATATTTGAAGACATAAAAAAATATTCTGATCCTTTCGGGTGTCTACAGATAATAGAAAACTACAAAATCCTTTACTTTGTGTTGGAGAAAAATATAAAGTGGGTGTATTTGAAATATTCTGAAGATAAATTAACTTTTATTTTACAAAGGTCGACAATATATAAGGTCTTTAGAAAATAAATAAGTAGCAAATCTTCTGCATTTATTTTTATCAGAAAGATAATAAGAGAATAAAGCAATATTTTATAACAAAAAAAAAACATAATTTGATTGATTTTAGAAATAAACACAGACTCAAAAGGAAACTATTTTTTTTGGAACGAAGTTCCTTATGGCACGTTCTGGAGCCCGAGAGTAAATCCGAAAAAAACGACCAAAATCACCGTCACAAAATAACCGTCACAAAATCACCGTCACGCAAAATCCGTCACGAAATCTACCGATGACAATAACTTGAGTAAAGATCACCGAGTTAGTTGAAATTTGGTACACATGTTCATTTTACAAATTCCCAGGCTGAGTTCGTTGGACAACGTTATCTGCCCAAGCGTTCACGCGCAACGCTCGCGTAAACGTTAAGCTTCAAATTTAAAATAGGATTTTTTAGATGGGAAAAAATTCTAACTTCATCTATTTAATGAGACAAACAACTTTTATAATTTTTTTTTTTTTCGTAAAACGAACACCGACGCTGCTATGAAGTGATAAAGATCGCTAAATTTATTAAAGTGGACCTAAACGTTTTAAATAAAGAAAACAACGTTTTTACCGATATCTTACGTCCTAACGTAACGATTTCAATAAAACTTCATGCACATCGCCTAAAGTACAATTGAAACAGGCATGTAAAATTTCAACCTGATACAAGCAGAAGCTTTTTAGTGTCAGTGATTTATATTTTTTAATATAATATTTTAATTGGAGATTCGTCGACGGAGGTCTGATGGGACAGTTCTTTTCTTCTCTACAACCATCTGCTTTAACTATAAACTAATGAAAATTAACTTTTTTTTCAATTTACAATACATCATTTATTGTAAGATGCTCTTTTCAAAGATAATAAAAGGTTTTTCTTTTAATTTTGCCTTAACTTCGCTAGTACAAATAGTTACTTTTCATTTTGTCTCTTATTCTAACTCCGCCATGTATAAGTAGTTAGTATCATATACTTAGCACTGTAATTATATAATTTACATTTAATATAAAGCGTAAGGAACTTCGTTCCTACCGGGTGTCCCACGACACCACACGAATTTTTTTTAATTATGCAGAAGTTTTACACATTTAATCGAAGAACTTTAATTGTAGCAATCAGGTAGATTATTAGTGTTCTGTGTCTAGAGAGAAATAATGTGCAAAACGTGCAGCGGCTACATGATAAGGTGCTAGACGCTACATAGAGGTAACACTTAAAAGCTAGAATAATTATACTAGAAACTAAACTAGAGGGAATGGAGTGCCTTGAGGAACACGGCTCCAACTTATATACCAGGGACAAGTAACACCACCAATTCAAGTCTTTAGATGAACTTCTTTGAATCAAAATCATAATATCACCATGATTACTTTACTACGAAACCGCATTATTACTTCTCAACCAAGACATAGCTTAGACTAGTATCAGATAAACTACTCTTGGAATGCTAAGCAAAGATGGAAGTTTCACTTGCGAGTCCACCAAGAAATATAATCAAGAAACATTGCACCCACGAAAGGAAAGCTCTGATAAGATTTATTAGTTCATTAACATTACTCAAACTGTTCGCAACGCAAGAAGATATTTATTTTCTTGCAAATCTTAACCTACGACAAGAGCTAAGTATTACCGAACACATACATCTAGCTTAACTAATTTAGGCAAACTAATTTAATTTTTGTTTATGTGTTGGGTTGTTTTTAGACGTACACAAGTAAAACAACAACAAATTTCAAGATAAAAAGAACTTTTTATATACTACGTTTTTAAATTTTCTGTTGAATCGTATGTAATGTTGATAATATAATTGTTATTGTTATATAATATATAATGTTAGTGAAAAAAAAAAATAGTTCCGAATTTATTTACTTCACATAAATGACAACCATTTAGAGAGCTGATCTTAAACTTATAAAAGGACAAATCTTTGTACAACGGATCTCCCCAACACCAAATCTAAAGCGTGCCATCGATATATTTGAAATAATATAATCGATAAATAATATAATCGATATTTCCTGTTTTGCTGTCATTCAATGTTTATCTATCACAAATTTGAGACCCGTCAAAATGAAGATTGCGTAAATATAGGACATGGCAAATCAAATAAAATAACTTGCAGATTTTTTTCCGAACTAACTTTCCGTACAGCAAAATTTGCTGAAAACCAATTAAATTCTGCTAAAAGATGGCTAAAAGTATTAAAATAATGCATTGTCATCGTGTTCGGAGCTATGCTAAAAGTTTCAAATGTCTAGCTATTCGGGAAGTTAGTTAGAAATCGATTGCCAGATTTGTACCAGACAAACAAACAAACAACAAGAAAGCAAGCTAATAAAAACGTAGTAAAAAAATCAAACGCGAGGTGTTGAGGAATTTTTGCTTACCAAACAATTCCAAAATGAAGAAAGATATTCACTTACACAATTCTTTCTCATATATTCGTTTATGATAATGTAAAAAAATCATCCTTAAAATTCCCCCTTTTATTAGTAGCAATATGATAATTTTATGGGGATGTTCTGGTTTTTACATTGATGTTCAGTCAGCTGCATTTCGATTGAAAATATATGGTTAATTATGCTAAAACGTGCCAAAATTAACATGAATGGTTCACAGAATGAATATATGAGTGATGATTATACTGACCCTACATCTTCATGACGTTGAATGGGGATTTATTTAAAGACAAAAGCGGTGTTTAATAATGGATGAGGTCTAAATAAATTGAATATCCAACTTTTAAAGAAAATCCTCATATATTTACTTAGTATATATTATACAAAAGAATATTGTGAAGCCGAGGAAATTATGAGTTTTTGTTGGATTTAGCCTTTTTTGCGTCCCCTGACTTCAAAGAAGGGTTTTATAAAATCTCTGTGGGTCATCTCTGTAGAGATTGATCATCCCGATTTCATTCACAGCAGCATTCCCATTGACTAAACCAGAAGATTATTTATTTCTAACTTTATTTGTCCCCAAATCTTGTAACCTAACTTAGTTGTGATGCTAGGTGTACCCTGATATAATATTTGTATGTAGAATGTGGATCCTTAAAGGGTAAGAAGAAATAAAACACTACTACATGTTTTAATGTGGCGACGTTTCGGCTTTTCCAGCCATTTTCAAGCCTAAACATAATCATAATTTATTGTAAGCATGACAGTTGTATACGATTCATCTAACATCAAACAAGAATATGCATTAAGAATAAATGATGTTACCTAAAATATCTACGTTAGGCCTCAAGCTAAACAGTTATAGGAACTGGTCGTTCACCACGTCAATCTCCTACAACCATTATAACAAATTTGAAATTGTTTTTTTAAAGTGAATAGGAAAAAAGATACACGCCCCCGAAAAAGCCTCTAAAACGGATGTCTAAGAGCGGGCCCCGGGAAGGTGTCCATGACCCTGACTTTTGCGACTGGTACTTATCTTCATCAACTATAGACTCATCCATATCTTTAATATTTTATAAGTCCAAGAATTTATTTGATAGCAAAGATAGAGGTAGAAGTAAACGATCAACTCAATTAAAACCTACCACATCGCAAACAGTTTGGTTCGATTTCAGGAGCGTTCCATCAAAACGAAATCACCAATCAATTGCCATCTGATGCAATGACCACGCATGCGCATTACGTCAATCTCGGACTAATTCAAAACTGGTGGTTGGAAAAAACCTAATGTATTATAGGCTAATGAAAGTTGGAATCTGAAAAGGAACTGTAAAACGTTTTGTCCTGACAATAAAGCTTATTGTCGGTTACAGTTGGTTCCGTCGTACAATAGAAGACTTTTCTTATTTATTATCAGGGTAGTTACAAATGGGACGCGAGGTTCTTGGACTGCTTTATTATGTTAATACATCTCGTTTGCATAACATTATTAACATATTCCTTTATCTCGACTATCCTTTCCGTCCATTTCGACATTTTCTTTTAGAAATTTCCAGAGTTTTCTCTAGTCTTATATGAAAGGGTCGCTGTTTTGAAATTATGGAGAAGGCCAGAGAAATGCCCGTAATGTGCTTTTCACTAATCATCTAAGGTCGTAAAAAAAAACTTTTTCTAATGAATATCTTTTTTCTAATGAAAACTTTTTTTTTAATGGATATTCCTTAGGAATATCTGAAAACTTTTTCTAATAAGGGTTCGCTAGGAATATCTGAATAAAAATAGAGAGCAAACCGGACGGATTAAAAGGAAACCGAACTGGCGAGGATATAGGAATACAAAATAGCGGTATACAAGTCCATATACCGGCCTACCCTTACCTATAGTGCTGAATATTGGACACTCAAGTGTAAAAACAAGAGCAGAGTTCAGGCAGCGGAGATGAAATAACTTCGTAGAGTGGAGGGAAAAACACGAAGAGATCGGATACGAAACCAAAATATAAGAGCTAATCTTAACATCCAGCCCGTATCTGAATTCGTTGAACAACATCAGCTCCGTTGGTTTGGACATGTGACAAGGATGCCAGAAGGAAGGTTCCCACGTATGGCATGGGAGGCGCGGCCTGAAGGAAGAAGACCAAGAGGACGCCGCAGATGCAAGTGGGAAGAAAACGTTGTGGACGCCCCTAAAGGAAAAGGTATCTCCTGGAATGAGGCAAAAAGAAAGGCCACAGACAGAATACTTTGGCATGTCTCTGTAAACCCCGACACCCTTAGAGGTATAAGGGGACGACTAAGTAAGTAAGTAAGTAGGAATATCTGAAAACATTTTCTAATGAGAGTACCTAGGAATATTTTTGAAAACTATTTCTAATAAGGGTTTCCAAGGAATATCTAAAAAAAAAAAATGTCTAATGGATATTCCTTAGGAATATCTGAAAACGTTTTCTAATAAGAGTTCGCTAGGAATATCAGAAAACATTTTCTAATGAGCGTTCCCCAAAAGTATTTGAAAACAATTTCTAATGAGGGTGCCCTAGGGATATCTGAAAACTTTTTCTAATGAGGGTTCCCTAGGAATATCTGAAAACTTTAGAATGAGGGTTCCCTAGGAATATCTGAAAACTTTAGAATGAGGGTTCCCTAGGAATATCTGAAAACTTTAGAAATGAGGGTTCCCTAGGAATATCCGAAAACTTTAGAATTAGGGTTCCCTAGGAATATCTGAAAACTTTAGAATGAGGGTTCCCTAGGAATATCTGAAAACTTTAGAATGAGGGTTCCCTAGGAATATCTGAAAACTTTAGAATGAGGGTTCCCTAGGAATATCTGACCCCCCTTTTATTTTGAGGGTTCCTTAGGAATATCTGAAAACGTTTTTGAATGAGGCTTCCCTAGGAATATCTGAAAACTTATTCTAATGAGGCTACCCTAGGAATATCTGACCCCCTTTTTATTTTGAGGGTTCCTTAGGAATATCTGAAAACGTTTTTTAATGAGGCTTCCCTAGGAATATCTGAAAACTTTTTCTAATGAGGCTACCTAGGAATATCTGACCCCCTTTTTATTTTGAGGGTTCCTTAGGAATATCTGAAAATGTTTTTTAATGAGGCTTCCCTAGGAATATCTGAAAACTTTTTCTAATGAGGGTGCCCTAGGAATATCTGAAAACGTTTTTTAATGAGGCTTCCCTAGGAATATCTGAAAACTTTTTCTAATGAGGGTGCCCTAGGAATATCTGAAAACTTTTTCTAATGAGGCTTCCCTAGGAATATCTAAAATATTAAAGAATCTTTGAACTACTATCTTAATTATATAATAAAGGATTATATATAACTTTTGAATATTTCGTTTTAGCTCATAATATCTTCTCCTAATTTCAAACTAGAGATGGAATAGTTTATAAATTTGAAAAGAATAGTTAAGGCTAACAACTCTTTAGGAGAAGTGGAAAAATAAGTGACAATGGACTTGAAAAAAAGGTAATATTGACAATCGCAGATTTCATTTAAAACATTCCTAACTATCGACGACGCTACAACGCACCACTTACCATATAATCACAAAAGCGCGTCACCTGTCTGGATTTAATACTAAAGGCATCTCTAGTGCCGATTTGATTGTGAACGGATTTAATTAGAAATAGACGTGGATCGCAAGATATTAATTTTGCAAATATTAATTGAATATCTCAAGCATATACATGAGTGAGAGATTAATCAGTGAAATTGTTGTTTAGAAGTGTTGTTTAATATGTAAATATTAGTTCAGTGACCAATAATATATTGCTGGTATGGGACTTCCAAAATTCTGCTAATTGCCATTGCTATTAGACCGATAGTGATTTCTTGCTTCCTCTTGTAATATTTATAAATGTAGATTTATTTTGTCTACCAATTTTATTTATCCTACTCTCAATATTACAAAAGATAAACGGTCTATAAACTTAGTTATAAGATAAGAGAAGAACTTCTTTTACATTTTTAAATATTTTAAAAATAAACGTCTAATAATTATGGTTTTTTCTTTGGCGAATATCTCGAAAACGAAGCTGTTCCGGATCCACGTTTATATTAACTTTTTTCTGATTATATTAACTTATTCTGATTACCCACTATAATTATTAATATTTATATAGAAATTCTTTCTTTAGGTCTATGTGGGTAGAGTTTAGTTAAAAAATTATTACTTCTTCATTTTTTCAAAATAACCTGCTATATTTCAACCCCACCTTGGGTCATTTTCAAGCTACAAAATAACAATTTATTTGTTATTAATTTATTTGTTATTGTTATCAAGTTGTGTGGATGAAAAATCAAAATGGTTTTTGAAATAAGCTATAGAATGTGATATTTTTGTTTAAATTGTTATAGATTTGTTTTTAGAGTTTTTTAAATTAATGTTTGACATAAATTGTTATTTTGTAGCTTGAAAATGACCCAAGGTGGGGTTGAAATATAGCAGGTGATTTAATGAAGGTGAAAAAATGAAGAAGTAATAATTTTTTAACTAAACACTACCCACATAGACCTAAAGAAAGAATTTCTATATAAATATTATTAACTTGTTCAGCGTCAATTTCCTATATGAACCCGGTTTTGTGGTTTCGTTCGAGGAAACCTTTTTTTTTGCATTTTTACAAGAATTGGTTATGATCCTGACCAAAAACTTTCACGTCTGGTAACATTCAGTCAGTTGATTATGAACTTTAATTACACCTCTTGAAAGCTAATGAAAAGTAGAAGATTTTCCTGAAATCGCCACACTTCTAACATCCCTCAATTAAGAGAACAAAGCTCTGGAATTTCGTGGTCGAATTTAAAATAAAAAAATTCAAATGTAACAGGACTTATAAGATGCTTAGCAGCTGATGATTTGGAAATAAATGAGTGACTTTTAAAGGTTTTTTTATGCTCTTTATAATTTTTCCTTAGACCAATTTCTCTATTTCATAAAAAAAAAAAACGGTGGCCATGCCCCGCCCTTTTTGGTGGACATTGTGATTTTCATGATCCTGAGTACGAACTTAGTATACCAATAATCAAGTTGATGGTAGTTTGTGACTTAACAGGTTAGTTAATCAAATATTACTCCAAATCAAAGTGACAAACTACCATCAACTTGATTATTGGTCTACTAACTAATTTCGTACTCAGGATTATGAAAATCACATTGTCCACGAAAAAGGGTGGACAATTTTGATTAGTGAGTCTGTGGCTTTTGGTTGTAGTCGGTCAACCTATTTTTATTTTTTTTTTTTATATATATAAAATTGTTAATAACTTTGGTTCTACTCAATATTTTTCGATGAAACCAAGCCTATAACATGAGCATAAAGTTTGCGCTCATCTCTGAAAAAAATTAATCGATTTCGTTGAGCCAGTTTTGCGCCTATAAAGTCGGACTGGTGGCGACAGACACAAATACATACACGAAAAAAGTTAAGGCCGGATTTGGGTTTTTGGAATGTATAAAATGAAAAAGTATCCAAGCATTTTTCAACTCTGACCAATGTACAGACATAACTTTTATTTTATATATATATATATATATATATATATATATATATATATATATATATATATATATATATATATATATATGATTGCTACCACAAAAATTTAGAAAGTAGTTCAGTGCATATTATAGTGACAATTGCACTATGAAAATAACATATTTAATCCAATCTTGTTTTTGTTTTTCTTTGATCCCTAAACGTCCCTTTGAGAATTTTTTTGGAACTTGCCAATGTAAGTACAACCTTTCAAATTGTATTACCGTTCCTACATAAAGTACAAGAACGTACTTGAAAGATACCAGGTGTTTTTAAAAATACACCCTTGGGAAATTTAGCCATGAAAAAGTAAAAGGTTTTCCTTTGCAAACCTGGCGAATAAATAGTTCATACAATCTTTATTTTTTCTTCTTTCCAACCTTTTTTAGTGTTGAAGATAGAGCGTCAAATTTTTTTTTTACCTTTTTTCTGTGCGTTTGAAAATATAAGTAAAATACAAGAGAGATCTATACCTATTGTTTTCGATTGTATATAAGGAAAAAAACTTCTTTTCTTTACTATTTGTTAGTTACTTTTTTTTCTATATTTAGAATATTTTTTCTTTAGAAAAAGTTTTTAAATACTTATTTCGCTTTCAATCCAGCTGTCAAAAAGCAAAAAAAAAAAATATATATATATATAACTTTCATTATATTCTTTATTTTTACAAATATGAGGTACGTATGAAACTTCAATTTTTTAAAAATTTCCAGACACCTGGCAACTTTTTCATTTCTTTCAAAAGCGAAAATTACAATAAAAAAAAATAAAAGAGAATAGAAATGTGAAAAAAAGAGGTGGCGCCATATTATAACACCTGTGGCTGCGTGTCAAATGTTCTCTTAAAGCTTTCTTTTACACTCAAATATAAATCCGTCTATTTTTGCACCTTCCTTTTACTTTATTTTTAGTAATTGCCTGTAAAATTTCTTAGAACATCACATGCTTATGTGGTTTTATTTCTACGTATCCTTTATTTATATCTATGTATATAATTAAAAAAGTTTTGCAAACAAGCAAGTTCAGTAAAAATTATATATAATAAACTTTGAGTAAGAGAAGGTTAGGAGATCTCCTCGAGAAAAGTGGGAACTTAGGGAGAACTTAGTGCTTGCTTAGGCAGGAAAGGGCTACTTGTTCTTTCCTTGACTTCTGCGCATGCTTACGACGCTTGGCTAATCAGAATGTTTTTCCCTCTACATTAGCCGCGATAGCTATACTCTCCTAGTCTTCGCGCTCTCCTCACTCCATTATAAATAGCCATAGTTTTATAACTATGTAGACTCATTGGGAAAAAAACTAAATCGCAATTATTATTCATCTATTTACTTCTAGTTTTACGAAATTCAATTTTTAAGTTTTTGGTAGTTTTCATACTACGGAAAGTTTAAATTTTAATTTAAATCAAATTATAATTATTATTTACTACGGGAAACAGACAGTGAAAAATACACTCCCGCGCCGGGATTCGAACCACGGGTCTCCTGTATTTCCAGTACAGATGCTCTGGCCAACTAAGCTAAGCAGGAGAATGATTTTTAACTGCCGTAATCGATAACTAGTCCCGAATCCAAGCTTTCAATATTCATATACATTTAGAGAGTCAATATTTATGACATTAGAACTAAACCAAGAATTAACGCTTATAATTATAAAGTACTCAAGATTTTGGTAGTTTTAATACTACGGAAAGTTAAAATTTTAATTTAAATCAAATTATAATTATTATTTACTAAGGGAAACAGACAGTGAAAAATACACTCCCGCGCCGGGATTTGAACCACGGGTCTCCTGTGTGTCCGGGTCCTAGTTTTACTTTCTCATATATGCAGAATACCTCTTTGTATATACACTTACATTTATTTATACAGAGCATTTGTCAAATAAATTGTTTTATTTATTTTAAATTCGTACATTTTTAATTTTATACAATAAAAAAATATTCTGTTTCTGCGTGGTAGGTACTACTTAGTTTAAGATTATAGGCTTATGCCAAATTGTAAAAAGTTATAAAGGTTTAAATAAATAAATATTTCTATAACTAACGTGATATTTTACAACATGTGTGTTATAGTCATAATCAGTAATGCTTCAGCCCTTAGTGTCTCGACATTGCGAAGGATCAAGGCAGTGGCCGCTTTTTGGGGGTTCACGAGTTGGGGTGAAGCCCCCTAGAATATAAAAATAAAGTTTTGTCTTTACATTGACTAGAATTGGAAAAATTGTTGGATGCTTTTTCTTATATTAATTTTTACTTTCTAATATAAAGAGAAAGTATTGTGATGGCGCGAAAATTCGATTGTCAGATTTGGATGGATTTACACGATTTGAGGCGTGGAGCATTAAAAAAGAAGTAGGACGGATATTTAAGAAATAGGACGCGAGGAAGCCATGTGCCACACTAATTCGCAGAGTATTTAAACGGCTCTTTATTTACCCTTTAACTTACCGCTCTAATGTTAGGGATTCTTATAATTTAATAATTGAAAGCAGTGAAATAGAGAATCACAAGCTTCCCGCGAATACTAAATCTAGGTGTCGAAAACTTTTTTTTTTCTTGATAACTTTAACGTTTTTATTTAAATTACCCTTTTAGAAAAAAAAATGTATGAGGACACACCAATGAAGACTTCATAGTCATTTGTTGGCTTTCTACCTTCGGATCTTAATTTGGAATATGTCTTTTTCGGCACTTTTTTAGATTGTTACTCCCCTATGCTTTTTTAGAATATGAATGACTTTGACTAAATAACTATTAAGACAAAGGGATGTTTAGTCCTATATACTTTGGGACAAAGGAATATCACACATCTGATTTTATAAGGGGAGTAACAGTCTAAAAAAGTACATTCCGTACACCTTCTTTAGATTGTTACTCACTTCTGTTTTTTTTATAAGGAGAGTAACAATCTAAAGAAGTTCCCCTTTTTCTTATCGCTTTTAGAAGATTCCGACTTTTTTTGTGAGAGAAAGAAAAAACAAGTTACCAACTCTACTCTCCATGAAGACCTGAATGTATTTCTTGTCCGAAATCTATCCGAACCCCGATATAGAAAATTCCATGAATCTTCATCCCATCTTCCTCATTCTCTTTCATAACTCCTATCCTCTCAACATGCCAGAGCTCATCTCCTATAAAATATATATTTTATTATAATATAATTAATTTTATTATTGCAAACTATTATTATTACTTATTTATCAAATCTTATATACAATATTTATCTACAGTATCATTATTTAAGTATTTTGTAATATATTTATTATACTTATTTATCGGGAAGCCAGGGTGGCCGAGGTGGTAAAGACACCACGCAGCTATCACTGAGTCGAGGCAACTCGAGGTCGTGGGTTCGATCCGGGGCCATGACACACTGAATGCATCTATGAATCGCGGACGGAGCAGGGCGAGGGACACCCCCTGAGGGGTTCTCTTCCCCCACGTTTTTTAGTGGGTTCGATCCGTGTCATGAGATGTGATCTGTATCTATGGTTCGAGGTCGGAGTAGGGCGAGGGGACCCCCTGAGGGGTCCTCTTCCCCCACACTTTGAAGCACGCTCATATAGCTTACTAATGACCACATCATACTCGCTTTGGCGGTACAATGTACAAATGTATGATGTGTGAAGTAGCTGGAACTCTCCACCACGGGGAAGTAAAATGGGTCCACTGTAGGCCTGATTGCGAGGTTCGAACAAGTGGTTCGTCCTACCCGTCTAGTAGGAAGTACTAGGTAACTACTACTACTACTACATACTTATTTATTATTATTATTTATTTATTTTTAGCTTGAAAATAACCCAAGGAGGGGTTGAAATATCGCACCTAATTAAAAGTATTAAAACTTAAAAGTTTTTAATTTTAATTTATACTTCCTATTAGACCTGTCAAGGATTTTTCTTTTTGATACTTAAATATCGATAGAGGGTAATACAAAATTACTACATAACATATGCTGTAAATAACAGTAATACTTAAAAAAAATGCATTATATTCATAGACCCAATTAATATTTAATATAAGATGTTTTCAAATGTGAAATTACTTGTATTATTATTTTTTCAAAATTTTAAATTTGTTATCTCCTCTAAAAAATGTTATATTTCTTTGTCTTTTATCCAAAAATAAAACATCCCTTTTTCTTATGTTCTCTTCCGCATAAAATATTATTACAGAAGGTTATAAATTTTAATATATCCATGCTTAAATGAATGAATAATCAGTACAGAAAAAGGGTTTTTTCCTCCTTGGATTAATTTTATTATAAATAATTTTAATAATAATACACATAATTAAAATATAAAATAAAAATTGAATGAGAATTTTTTCATGCTGTAAATATTCCTTTTAAAATGCATATTTTATTAGAATTAATATGGAAGAGGAAGAAAGGTGGAGATAAATATAAATGGAAGGAAATGTGTCAGTGCGAAAGCCTGATTCTTCTCCCCTGATACTTTTGACCTCTTCAGTATATTTGTGTAGATTTCTTTTTCTTCAAAAGTAGCTTAGAAATTTCCTTCCGTCGATTTGCATATTCTTTATCCTTTTTAAAATGTACATAATCTAGAGAAGGTGTAGGTAGGAAGCTTGTAGAGAACTTGTCTCAAAGTCTGCTGGAAGCCGAACCCTAGTTGAATATCAGGGAAAAATCAACTCTTATATCTCTTGGGAAACCGTACAATTGTTACCTACTAACACTTTCACAGAATCTTTATCTTGTTTTTTTGTTTGGCTTTTCTTTATCTGAATATTATGTTTTGCTATATTATAAAGGTGCTGTGGTTACTCTTGTATCTTGTATATTTTTATGTTTAATCGTATTATTTTAATATTAATATTATATAACACGAATGTAATATGAATTATATTACATAATTATATTAGTTAGGAAAGAGACAAAATTAAAAGTAACCAATTATGTGAACTTTGCAGAGTTCAAGCTTTTGTTTTAAAGAAAAGCATTTTTTTTATCATTGAAGCCAGCGTCTTGCGATAAATAGGTATGTATTGAATATTGAGAAACAAGTTAATTATGATGAGGTTATAGTTAAAGATTATGTATGAATTAAGTAGGGAACAGGACTGTTCCCAACCTACCCGGCCAACTAAATTTAAAATATTATAAAATATATCACTTCACAACACAAAAAAATTCTGCTTGTGTATGAAGTTTTATTAAAATCGTAAGATATCGGTGGAAACGTTGTTTTCTCTATTTTAAACGTCTAAGTCCGCATTAATAAATTTAACGATCTTTAACACTTCATAGCGTTGTCGGTGTTGGTTTTACTAAACAAAAATTATTATAAAAGTTGTTTGCCTCATTGAATAGATAAAGTTAAAATTTTTCCCGTCCTAAAATTCCAATTTTACATTTGAAACTTACTCTTGGGAGGGAACTCGTCCTGGGTATTGGTAAAATGAACATGTGTACCAAATTTCAACTAACTCGGTCATCTTTTACTCAAGTTAGGAGAGCCAGCGTGGCCGAGGTGCTCTAGGCAGCCCGCCCGGCTATCAATGAGTAAGGCGAATCGAGGTCGTGGGTTCGATCCCGTGCCATGGTACTCTGAATTTCATCTATGAATCGCGGACGAAGCAGGGCGAGGGTACCCCCTAAGGGGTTCTCTTCCCCCACACTTTGGTGTGGGTTCGATCCGTGTCATGAGATGTGATTTGTATCTATGGTTCGAGGACGGAGCAGGGCGAGGGCACCCCCTAAGGGGTTCTCTTCCCCCACGCTTTGACTCATTCTTATATAGCTTACTATGACGCTTACTAATGACCACACCATACCCGCTTCGGCGGTACAATGTACAAATATATGATGTGTGAAGTAGCTGGAACTCTTCACCAAGGGGTTAGTGAAATGAGCCCAGTGTGGTCTGATTGCATTAGTCTGATTGCTTCAGGTCCGAAAAAGTGGTTCGTCCTTCCCGTCTAACCATTACCATTTTACTCAAGTTGTCGTCTTCGGTCAATTTCGCGACGATCGGTTTTGTGACGGATGTTTTTTCGGATTCACTTCCGGACTCCAGACGCTGTAATGTGCAATAGGGAACTTCGTTCGAAAATGTTGACGTCCAACAGGAGACTTTTTGCATAGAACATAGCTTAACGAGTAAATTAACAAGTGATTATTATTGGTTAAATATTTGTAGACTTTAACTATATATTTGTTTTCACTACTATGCCAGACACAGAGTGCCTACATTGAAACTTCCATATTATTAAATGTTTTCCAATGTTCTTCTTTTTTTTTTCTTGCGAAGAAGAGAGAAAACGAATTGTTTAACGTCGATAAACAAAATAGATTTAATATAAAATCCCAAACACAATTTAATTCTGAAAAAAAAAAAAAAAACAGAACAAGACCATTAATCTTTGAATTGTTCTGCCAACAGTCGACTTATAGTATAGACCTACTTGCTTAACATGGTTCTCATTAACCCTACAAAACCTAAAAGGGTTCTAAACATAATGAAACCTAAACACTACTCGAACAAAATAAAATGATACTAGATCTAAAGAAACATTAAATAAGGATACACCAGACATTCGTATTAAAAGATTGTTGAAAGTTTGTTATTTCTACAGATATTTTGTGAAACTTCTTACAGAATTAAACTCGAAGACAAAAGATTAGTATTTAATCACATTAGTTTCTCCTTCAAAGCTGATATTTTTAATGCAATTCCGCCCCGCGTTAAGAAAGGAAGCACCGCAAGTTTTAACTTACCTTCTAGTATGTTGGTGTTGGTGTCAAAATGATTTTATAAATGTTTTTACTCTCCTCTTTATGATAAGTTAAAAAAAATCGTTCCGAGGCAACTCAGACAAACTTTCTCACATACGAGTTCATAAATACTTAGCCTAGTGTTTCCCATTTATTATTAGTTTGGTGTTCTCGTAAGTACATTTAATTATTATTGAACATTTTATACAAATTTACCATAAACATGACTTCTCCTCGGTGGGGAATCGAACCCGGCCTCTCTCGAAAATAGCTTTAATAGTGAAAAGCTATTTTCTTAGGAACTTGAATTTTCCCGGTATAATTCCCTTTATCATTAGATTTTTTTATTTAAATGGACTACATTTTAGAATTTATTAATACAAATTTTTCAGAACCGTTTTTAACGTTTATTCAGAGTTTTTGGGGCGTAGCGCCCCCAAATCTGGAGCTAAACTTCATATCGACACGGGGTATGATTTTTCTGAATATGTATGCCAAATCTTGTCAAAATCGGCTTAGTAGTTTAGGCTCCACGCGTCTGCACAGACGACAGACCGATTTTTTAACAACCACTTCTTTTGGACTCAGGGGACCTCAAAACGTGTAAATCTGTGGAAAAGTGTGGTATTGCACGAAAATTCGTGCAATCCCAATACTTTTACTTTATATGAGAAAGTAAAAAGTGGAACATTTTTAAGCATGAGCCAGAGGAAGCAGTTTTAAAATCCTTTTTTTAGTTTCGATTGTGGGTGCCTGTCTTCAAAAATATAATCTATGTTTCAAATACCTTTGAATGAAAATGGCCGTCATCTTGAATGAAAATGGCCGATTAGTCACCTCTTTCACAAAAATTATTTTTAGTGTTATAATAGAAAGCTAAGTTTCAGCTTTCAAGGTTCTAGTGCCCTGAGTTCTGGAGATATCGTTATGTCAAATTCTCCATCTTGAATCGTAAAGAAAGAGTTGAAAAAACCTGAGCAGACGCGTGAAGCCTACACTACAGGACCGATTTTGAACATATTTGTCACATAGGTTAAGAAAAATCATACCCCGAGGCGAAATCCAGAAATTATTTTTAGCTCTAAATTTGGTGCTACCCCCAAAAACTCTGAAAAAAGGTGAAAAAAAATATAGTATATTTAAATACTAGTCATTAAAATCTAGGGACATAAATCGTTTTCCCGGGAAAAATCTAGTTTCCGTGATATTGATGAAAAGAAATCTGATTTTATTGGAATTCAAAAAATTAACAACCACCTGTTGCACATTTTTTAATTGTTAAAAAATAAATGAGATTTCATAAGTTTTATTTAAATACGGTATCAATATCTACATCTAAGAAAAAGTTAAAAGGGGAGGAGAAAATAAAAAAGGGGAGGAAAAAATAAAAAGGGGGAGGAAAAAGTAAAAAAGGAGAGGTAAAAGTAAAATGGGGGAGAACAAAGTAAAAAGAGGGAGGACAAAGTAAAAAGGGGGAGGACAAAGTAAAAAGATGAGAACATAGAAAAAGGGTGAGGAAAAAGTAAAAAAGGGGAGGAAAAAGTAAAATGGGGGAGGAAAAAGTAATAAGATGAGAACATAGTAAAAAGGGTGAGGAAAAAGTAAAAAAGGGGAGGAAAAAGTAAAATGGGGGAGGAAAAAGTAAAAAGAAGAGAACATAGTAAAATGGGTGAGGAAAAAGTAAAAAAGGGGAGGAAAAAGTAAAATGGGGGAGGAAAAAGTAAAAAGATGAGAACATAGTTAAAAGGGGGAGGAAAAAATAAAAAGGGTGAGGAAAAAATAAAATGGGGGAGGAAAAGGTAAAAAGGGGGAGGACAAAGTGAAAAGGGGGAGGACAAAGTAAAAAGGGGGAGGACAAAGTAAAAAGGGGAGGACAAAGTAAGAAGGAGGAGGATAAAGTAAAAAGGGGGAGGACAAAGTAAAAAGGGGGAGGACAAAGTAAAAAGGGGGAGGACAAAGTAAAAAGGGGGAGGACAAAGTAAAAAAGGGGGAGGACAAAGTGAAAAGGGGGAGGACAAAGTGAAAAAGGGGGAGGACAAAGTAAAAAGGGGGAGGACAAAGAAAAAAGGGGAGGACAAAGTAATTAAAGAGGATTATAATTTAAATCAAATTATAATTACTATTTACAAGGGGAGACAGACAGAGAAAAATAGACTTCAGCGCCGAGATTCGAACCACGGACCTCTCTATATTTCCAGTACAGATGCTCTAGCCAGTTAAGCTACACTGAAGAATAATTTCCTCTGTCGTCCCGAATTCGTCTTAATTCTGTAGTCCCGAATTAAGCTTTCAAATTTTTCTACAAGTCTAGAAGTCAACATTAACGACAATAGAACTAGACCGAGAAATAACGCTTGTAATTATAAAGTACCTAATTAGTTTTGAATTATTTTGAGTTTTGAATAAATTGAATTTCTAAAAGAGGATTTCAAACGAACTTACATTCTTATGTCTATAATATCCAACAACCCAAACCTGAAACAAGAAAACATAACATATTATTAGTACTGTAATTTTTGTACACAATTTTAAAGAGAGAAAAAAATAGTTCTAGAAATAATCCTTACTATTATATTACATACATATAATGAAGTAATGTCTGTTTGTATGTTAGCAACTATTTCAAGAATTGTTTAACAAAAGCGGTCCTGTAGTGTAGGATATATGTGTATTTTGGTGTGTGTCTGTCTGTCTGTCTGTCTTCTGTAAATAAGAAATTAAAAAGGGATTTATAGGTTGGCTGGTATTGTTGTAATAACTAAATATATTGTGTCAATAACATCTGCAGTGAAACATTTTAATCGACAAAAGGAAGAACTCGTGAAAACTCTCAAATCCTAAAATATTTCTCCTTTATTGTGTAAGAACAAGAAAAGTGCTACATATTTCACTTCCTCTATATTAGTTGAAAACCTAAATTACCAAAATTAATCCCATTTTTATCCAATCTATACCCGCTATCTTGAAATATCACAGCCGAGTTAAGGAATTTTCTATTGCCAAGAAAAATAATACATAATTTTAGTTTTCTCCAAACTATATTAGGGTTGGGACTTCGATTCCGATATATCGAAAATATCGATGTATCGGACCAAAAAATATCGATATTTTATATCGATATTGACCTTTCGATATATCGGCAACATCGATATTTTTTAAAAATATCGAAAATCGGAAGGTGGTGACCTTTTTTTCTCTTTTCTATTGTTCAGCAGGGGAAAAATTGCCCGGGTGACCTTTTTTTTTTTTATTTGCTCATCAGTAGAAAAACCCCGATATATCGAGGTTCTCGATATATCGGAAATATCGATATTGTCTTTCGATATTTTCACTAATATCGATGTTGAACCACTCGATGTCGATATATCGAAAATATCGATATTTTCTTTCGATATTCCAACCCTAAACTATATGCTCAAAACAAAATGAAATACCTTAAATGACTTATAATATATATAATATTGTGCGTGTTTTAAGTATCATATTTTATAATTATCATTCTTTATTCAATTTTAAGGTGTATTATAAAAAATACTTTTTAAAAATTATAATTATTTTCATTAAAAGATTTTTTTTTTTGTAATAAATTTTCATTTTATACATTTTTTTTTAATATACCTTTTTTTTTTTATCATTTTAGTGTTTGTAAGAGGTGAATGGGCTGAAATTTCTTGCCAAGTCAGAAAATGTTTTTATCTACGATTGATACGAAATATAAACATTATATCTCTGTTTAGATGCGTAGAAAGTGATTATTTACGTACTTGTATTCATTGCACATGCGGGTCTCATAGTTCTGAAGAATTCCTCTTCTTTACCACGCTAGAGCGGTAAAGAAGAGGAATTTTTCAGGTTTACGCACGATTTTGTTTACATTTAACAAAACTAATTTGCTGATCTTTAATGAAAGTAACTGTTTATATCGAGTTTTTAGAAAAACAATGAATGAATCAAGGCTTTGACGAAAATGTTTAGAATAATACTCCTCCAGAAATAATTAATTCGGCAAAAAATACAACTCAAGGTTAATGCCATCTTTATCAAGAGAAGAGATACGAACTTACATACAGCAAGTTTATTTTTTTCTGTATTTATTATTTAAATCTAACAATCGTAGATAAAGTACGGTACGCAACTCGTGCGAAAACGGTATTTTACATTGCTCGTGTGGTTTTACTACCCTCGTTGTCGCTCGGGTGCAAACTCCACACTCGCATGTAAAATGCTACTTTCCGCACTCGACGCGTAATGTACTATTAAAAGTTTAGTTTGGGAAAGAAAAAGTTAGAGTGGGTTAGGTTCAGAGAATAGAGAGGGGGGATGGACAAACAGCGTCACTTACTTATACTGGAGAAATTAGACCCAGTAGAACTTACTTGGACAGTGGGAGACTTGGCCAATCCTAAGAAACTCACAACTTTTTACGCGAGACGGCTTATTTTTTAAAACAAATGGCTTAATTGGGATCCTTTTTCTCCTTCATCTCACTTATTTCCCGTTTCCCTCTTAATTTTGTTTACTTTTATGTTTATAATACTGTCATCACTACGCTAGAAATCATTGGCTATACTTCCGGCTCATTATTATCTTTCTGAGATATATTACTCTACTGTGGATTTATAAATTTATATATTTTACAAAATGATTACTTTTTACTTGATTTACACAAGGCTGAGGTAATAGTACCTGTTGTCTGTATAGTCAAATTAAGAAAGCTCTAGTAAAACTGCATTTTCTCTTCATGAGGGAAAGATCAAAGAGGACATTTTCATTAAAATTGTTTGAAGACTTCTTATCATCCTAGAAGTTAAGAAGAAGAAAATATAACTTTCGAAATAATTTTAATAAAACAATCTCGACATTAAATTAAGAAAATCAATTATAATAAAAGAAAAAGAAATATCAGACGAATATAAGAAAGAAAATATATCTACTAAACTCTCTGTAAGCAAGCAATTTTTTTTAAAAAAAATAGGAGTAGAAAGCATTTTATTTATACTCTATAAGTTTTTTTATTACAAAAATTACGATCTTGCTATCAAAATCGTTTCGTTTAAAATACTGTTTCTAATTTTCTTATTTTTTTTTCTATACTCGAGAATAATGTACAAAGCAGTAATAGTTGTTGTTTTCCAAATTATATTTTCTTTCATTATTCTATCTCTTTATATTGGTTGTACGTCGTAAATACTTTTTGTTAGATGCTTTCTTGGCAAAGACTCTCGATGTAGCAATTACACTAAAGTTTTATTGCAAAAGAAACGGATTTTTAAATTTTCTGTTTTTAAAACTTCTGTAGAGAGTTTCTTCTTTAAAGATATAATATTTATGAAAAATTTAAAAATAAATATAGACTTTATTTGAATTTACCTTTAATTAGTCAATTATATATTATTTTAGTTTCTCATGTAACGAGAAAGTATTGTGATGGCGCTAAAATTCGATTGAGATATTTTGATGGATTTACACGTTTTGAGGTCCCCTGAGTCCAAAATAGTGTTTTTTTTTTTTTGTTTTTTTTTAAATATCAGTCTGTCGTCTGTGCAGAGTCGAGGAGCCTAACTATTGGGACGATTTTGACGAAATTTAGTATACATGCTCAGAAAAATCATACCCCGAGGCGAAATAGAGAAATGAATTATAGCTTCAAAATTGGGGGGCGCTACCCTCAAAATACTTTGAAAAAACGTGAAAAAAAAGTAATTCTCGAAAACGGTTCCGAGGATTCCATTTAATTTTAAATGGAAAAATAATAATAATAATAATAATAATAAATGGAAAATTTAATTTTATTGTAGTCCATTTAAATACTAATCAAACCATATTAGCCGTTTTCCCGGAAAAAATCTAGTTCCTGAGAAAATAGCTTTTAACGCTGAAGGAGAGACGGCGATTCCCCGTCGAGGAAATGTTATTTTACTACGTTTTTATTAGCTTGCTCCCTTGTTTGTTTGTTTGTCCAGTACAAATCTGGCAATCGATTTCTAACTAACTTCCTGAATAGCTAGACATTTGAAACTTTTAGCATAGCTCAGAACACGATGACAATGCATTATTTTAATACTTTTAGTCACCTTTCAGCAGAATTTAATTGGTTTTTAGCAAATTTTGCTATATGGAAAGTTAGTTCGGAAAAAATCTGCAAGTTATTTTATTTGTTTTGCCATGTCCCATATTTACGCAATCTTCATTTTGACGGGTTTCAAATTTGTGATTTTTATAAATAAGAGATAAACATTGAATAGCTGCAAAACAGGAAATATATCGATTATATTATTTATATTATTTCAAATATATCGAAGGCACGGTTTAGATTTGGTGTTGGGAAAATCCAGTTGTACAAAGATTTGTCCTTTTATAGGGTTAAGATCAGCTCTCTAGATGTTTGTCATTTATAGTTATGTGAAGTAAATAAATTCGGACTATTTTTTTTTTTTTTTTTTTTTCCACTAACATTATATATTATATAACAATAACAATTATATTATCAACATTTACATGCGATTCAATAGAAAATTCAAAAACTTAGTATACAAAAAGTTCTTTTTATCTTGAAATTTTTACAATAAATTTTGATGAAATGTTCAATAATAAAATGTATACCTACGAAAACACGAAAACTAATAATTCAAAATCACTGGGCTTAGTAATTATGAACTTATATATGAGAAAGTTTTTCTGAGTTGTTTCGGACCGATTTTTTAAATAGTAAATTGTAACAATAAAAAATTAATTTGATTCTTACAAATCCAATAGCTGTGCACTCTTTTCAATTGCTGGAATCACCATGTGAGGGGAATAGTGGTTATTTTTCTATGAAAATGGTTATTCCAAGTAATTATGAAGTAGGGTATTCGTTTTCTTAGATCAAAAGATCATAACATTTAATAGAACTTGACATCGATTAAGTCAGCTAAATTCATTTAGCACTATTTACCCTTAATTATGACTGGAGAGGTTAATAAACAAAAACAAGTAAATAATAAGTGAGTTGCTATTAAGCAAGTAAGTAAATTGATTCTTTTTACCATGTACACGATTGGCAATTGCCTTTCATTAAATCTAGAACTTAACTTTATTATATTCTAAGTAAGATTATAAATTTATAACCTCTTAGAAATTTCTTACATATAAAACTAACTGTTGAAAACTCGGAAGTTTAGATCGTAAAAAAAGGAAAACTTGGATCTAAGTCGGGTGATTCCAACATAAAGTAAAGACTATATAAAAATAAATGATCTTTACTGCTGGTTAATCATGAGACAAAAAATATATAAAGTAAATTAAGTAGACTGTATTAAAAAGAACTAATGGCTGTATAAATAATAAAAAAACTTAAGTAATAAATACCGGTGGACTTGGACATAACAAAATTGACAGAGGGTGCAGTGATGTAGAGCGGCAGTGATGGTGTTGTAGAAGCTCGGCGATGTTCGGCTGCAAACAACTGCGCACCGCACAAATTTTACTGCAAGGCTACGTCCTTGCTGAAACCTTTGCTGCAAGAGTCCTAACTGGCACACCAAGTTAGGCTCTTAAGAAGGTAAGATGAACGTAGAGCTATAATATGACACTTAAGCTCAGTGGCGCACCCAGGGGGGGGGGGCACGGGGGGCACGTGCCCCCCCCAAAGCCAGATCAAAATTTAAGAATGCAATTCCGCAGCACGTGTTAAAGTAATAGTGTTGTGATAGTAAAAAAAAAAAAAAATTAAAAAATAAGTAATTATATACCTAGTTTATGCCGATTTTTTTTTTTTTTTGGCGTTTAAAAGCCAGAGACGTAAAATTTAAATATGCAATTTCGCAGCACGTGTTAAAGTAATAGTGAAAAAAAAAAAAAAAAAAATTATATACCTAGTTTAGCCCGACATATTTTTTGGCGTTTAAAGAGACATAGTTAGTAGCAGTCATTAGAATAGTTTTTAATTATCGAATAATTAATATTAATGAATTTGGAAACGGGTTCAATTGTAGAATAAGATTTTAAAAATTGCAGATACCCGACCTTTCGCAAGGAAGACTATTTTTTGTACTTATTGACTGGACTATTATATACCCTACTATGTTTATTTTTAACCTAATACTATCAGCTAATTTCTGTTAAACTCAAAACAATTGGCGTACGAATTTTTTTATTATTATTATTATTTATTGCTTCCGAGCTTACCGAAGGTAACGGAAGCATTGTGTTCACTTTTGAGAACAAAAAACTTTTATGCCTCCGATTTTAAAAATTCCAAGACAGAAATCCGTTTCAGACATCAGGGAACATTTTTGGTCTCGTGTCTGTCTGTCTGTCTGTCTGTCTGTCTGTCGGTCTGTGTGTCCGCGAATTATGAAACGTGCGACGATAACTTGAGTAAATGTCAACCGATTTTGATGAAATTTGGTAGACATGTTCATCTTACAAATGCCCAGGACGAGTTCGTTGGACAACGTTATCCGTCCAAGCGTTCACGAGCAACGCTCGCGTAAACGTGAACTTCAAATTTAAAATTTGAATTTTAGGTCGGGAAAAAAATAAAACTTCATCTTTTCAATGAGACAAACATTTTTTTCAAATACAATTTTTCAGTAAAACCAACAGCGACACCGCTATGAAGTGTTAAAGATCGCTAAAACTATTATAATAGTTTTTACACAATAAACATTATAACAATAAAATACATGATAGGATGCGAGGAAGCTATGTGCCACACTAATTGGCAGACTATTTTTTATTTTTTTTGTTAATTCACATAACGAAAATATTTTTAAAATGCACCAATTTATTTTTCTGGCTACTAAAATAATACATTAATCAATTATATAATGTACAACTTTTAATAATAAAATATGATTAGTATGTATATCATTTTGTTCAAATAAAATACCCCGGTCTTCATGTCCCGTTCATAAAAAACTTAAATTTATTTGTATATAATAATATTTTAGATGCTCTTAGAATAGGCTAAAAAGACGTTTTCAAGTAACGTAAACTATAAACATTTTCCCGGGGGAGGACTCCCGGACCCCCCTAAAGAAGAGCCTCCCCTTCAAAATTGGCAGGATCCGCTTTTGATATGAAGTAATTTAAGAACAAAGAAAACCAGACTGATAATTGTCTGTGATTATGCTAAGCCCACATTACATCCCCCCCCCCTTATTTTTTTTTTATCTGTGCCCCTCTCAAAAATAAATCCTAGGTGCGCCACTGCTTAAGCTGATCTACTCGGTTAAGCGGGTCTCTCCAGACTGGCCCGACCTTACGCCGTATGCGTAGTTAAACGATGAGATGCCGAGCTAAGTCCATCCAAACAAACCTCTATCAATTCTGTAGAACAATCCGCCGGGTTAAAACAAATAATCTACCAGAATAAAAACATAAACAAACAAACATAACCTTATTACCTCTTTTATTTCTGTTGAAAGAATTGATTAAAGGCAATAGAAAACGAACTTGTATTTTAAATACACATAAACAACAACAATACTTTTACACTGACAAGATGTCAACTTCAATTTATAACAGCCTCCTTTGAAGTTCCATCTTGATACTTAAGTTGAGAAAGACCCAATAGCTTCCTTAGAATCTGAAAGTTAATCTTCTCAAGAGGTTTGGTTAGTATGTCTGCTATTTGTTTTTCAGAAGGAACATATTTTAATTCAAGCAACCCTTCATTATACTTTTCCCTAATAAACTTGTAACGGACATCGATATGCTTAGTCCTCATGTGAAAACTCTGATTTTTAACGTAGTGAATACAACTTTGATTGTCAGTTAAAATCACAGGTGTATTTTTACTTCTGCAAACTTCATTAAACAATCTCTGCAACCAAATAGCTTCTTTCGCCGCCTCACTTGCTGCTATAAACTCAGCTTCAGTTGTAGAGAGAGCAATCGAGCCTTGCTTTTTGCTGAACCATGACACCGGAGCACAGTTGTAGAAAGACACAACTCCAGTTCTTGACTTTCTTGTTTCACTACATCCAGCATAGTCGGCGTCCGAATATATCAATAAATCAGACACACTTTTACTAGTATATAAAATTCCAAGTTTGGACGTTCCTTTTAAATACTTCAGAATCCTTTTCATGTTATTCCAATCAGTTCTACTTGGATTCTCCAAATTTTGAGACGCAATGCTTACAGCATACGAGATATCTGGCCTTGTACCCACAGCCAGGTATAATAAGCTTCCCACTGCGGTTCTGTAAAGAGAACGCTCTTCTGAACTTAGAACCTCAGCATCTGAAATTTCCTGTTTAGCATTTATTTGACCTTTACTGATAGGAATATTGACTGGTTTACACGTCTCTTGATGAAACTTAGTGACAAGTCTCTCAGTGTAGTTCTTCTGGTCTATGAACACTGAACCGTCTTCTAGTTGTTCAATTTCAACACCGAGATAATGCTTCAGTGGCCCTGACCTTATTTTAAAAACATTTGAGAGGTCACTTAAAAACTTCTCAAGAACAGACCGACTTTCAGCAGCTACTACACCGTCATCAACATAAATTCCTACTATCAGTTTTCTATTTTTTGTCACTGATAAATAAACATGGGTCGGCGTCACTCTCTTTTAATCCATACCCTGTCAAAAACTCAGTGAACTTTTTATTCCAGCACCTTGGGGATTGTTTCAGACCGTATAAGCTTTTAATCAACTTACAAACACGTCCAGAACCATCATCACACCCCTCGGGCTGAGACATGTATATCTCTTCATCCAGATCTCCGTTTAAAAATGCAGTTTCTACATCGAGCTGTGCAAGGTGTAGACCTTCTCGAGCAGCCACTGCCAAAAGTGCTCGTACAGTATCAAAGCGAACTACAGGACTGAATGTTTCACCATAGTCAATCCCCGCTACTTGTGTGTACCCTTTGGCTACCAGTCTGGCTTTAAACCTGTCTACAGTCCCATCTACAAGCTTTTTAACCTTAAACACCCATCGGCTATTAACTACATTCTTTCCTTTAGGAAGATCCACTAGAACCCACGTTTTATTTTCCTTGAGGGAGTTTACTTCAGTTTCCATTGCCTCCTGCCACTGAGCATGTTCTGTTGATTTTACAGCATCCCGGTATGTTAACGGTTCTACAATATCAGCCACTAACATCATCGCATCTGGGTATCTTACAGGCTTTTTAAGTTGATCTCTAGGCCTCAGGTTGTGTCTACTACCTTCTTCAATGACTTCATTGACGCCATCAACCTCTTCAACCTCAAGATGTTCACCTCTCCGCTCTGGAACTTCAACATCATCAGTAGGCAACTCCAATTTAACATGTAAATCCATATCTTCGGATTCTTCTTGATCATCAAATTCAGCCTCCTCAATATGTATAGGCTTTTCAATTTTTAACTCATTTGATGGTACTTTGCAATCTAAATGTTCATCAAATACTACATTTGTTGACGTTACTATATCCTGCTTCGACGGAATATACACTCTATAACCATCGTAACCACAATACCCAATAAGGACACCTTTAATCGCCTTGGAGTCAAATTTCTTTCTTCTTGGACTTGGAACATGGACATAACACGTACAACCAATAGAACGTAAGTGTTTTATAGATGCAACTTTATTGTACCACACTTCATACGGAGCCTTTCCTGTTACACCACTTTTACCTGTTAGATTTAGGATATACGCTGCTGTAGACACAGTTTCAGCCCACAAACCTTTCGGCAAATCAGCAGACTTTAGTACAGTTCTTGCTAATTCTACTAACGATCTATTTTCACGTTCAGCCGCTCCATTTTGCTCGTGAGTGTACGGCATTATTATACGCAAACGAATTCCATGTTCATTTAAAAATGACCTTACTGACTGATTATCAAATTCTCGACCTCCGTCTGTTAGAATTTCTTTTAAAATTATATTATTTTTGATCGACCTTTGAACATATGTTCTAATAGCATTCAAGGTATCAGACTTGTTCTTCAAGAAAAAGACTTCACGGTATTTTGAAAAATCGTCTTTCAGTACCAGAAAATATTTACTTCCACCCATTGACCTCTGTTCAGGTTCACACAAATCAGCATGAATTATTTCACCCACTTTTGTTGCTCTGACAGATCTAGGCTTAAAACTTCGACGACTTTGTTTACCTAACGTACAAGGTTCACAAAAGAAATCTTCTTTAATAAATTTGATGCTTCTCTGGTTCAAATACTGTTCAACATACGTTTTTCCTTGATGACATAATCTCTCATGCCACGTTCTTAAATTTGTCGGTTTTTCATCAATATGTTTAAGAACAAAGGCACTAATGTTATGTTTCGGCTTTATAGGTTTGATCTGGAGTTCAAATTGATTATTATTTATTTTCGCTGTCATCAGTGTTTCTTTAGTGTCTTCACAAAAGAACGCAGCAGTCATAGT
This sequence comes from Gerris lacustris, assembly GCA_951217055.1. Classification (NCBI taxonomy): domain Eukaryota; kingdom Metazoa; phylum Arthropoda; class Insecta; order Hemiptera; family Gerridae; genus Gerris; species Gerris lacustris. The sequence continues at coordinate 10,254,967 of OX578282.1, forward strand.
CTGAGCACTACTTCTATGACTAATTCCTTTCTTCATACTTTGGACCGAAGAAAAACAATTCCTTATCAAACCTGGCACATAAAGCACCTCACTGAAAGTAATACAGTGACTTTTTCCACTAATAATAGATTCTACATCAATCATTCCTTTACCATACGCTTTTAAGTTAGAGCTCCCATCACCAATAGTAATAGGTACTGGTTCTTTAAATGATTCAAACGTTTTATAAAACACATGCGAATTCGTCATATGGTCAGTGGCCCCGTCATCTTTGATCCAAACATCGCTGTCAGAAACATTAATAGCTGTAAAACAGGAAAACATTACATTATTACTATTTTTAGACTTTTCTGACTTTTCACGATCAGGGCAATCTTTAGCAAGATGACCTGCAACTTTATGACATTTATAGCATCTTCCGCTGAAACCTTTGTAGTTCTTTCCAGTAGAGATAACCTTATTATTACGAGAACCTGAAGCTTTGTTTATTAAAACAGTCGATGCTGAATTATCTCTTAAACTTACACTAGACTCTCCAGAAGATACTTGAGCTCTAGCATCCCTTAGTTCTAGCCTGTTCACTAGTTCGTCGATAGTCCGCTTTTCCTTAGCCGTCCCATCCCAAGTTGTAAGAAACTCCGCGTATTCTGGTGGAAGTTCTGACAAAATTTTATTAATTAATAGAACATCAGGCAACTCAATTCTAAGTTCAGTCTGAAATTCTTTTATTAATTCAGACCATAAAGTTCGAACTCTAGCTATAAAACCTATTATGGATTCAGATGGCATTATACGAGTTTTATAAAAATCTTGGTTAAGTCTACTTAACCTTACTTCGCTCTTTTTCTCAAAATGGTTGCACAGTTCGTTCCAAATCATTTTAGCATCATCGGGACACATCCGAACAAGAGCCCGCACCTCAGGACGTAGTGTAGCTCTTATTGCTAAAATTGCTGCACTATCTGCCTTATTATACTTTTCCAAAGCTTTTTCGTAATTTAAAACAGTTTTGTCATCAGCATTGTCGGGCACTAGGTCGGGTTTCTGAAGGCTGCCATCTATTACCCCGATGGCACCATTATATCTTAACAAAGTCAAGATATCCGCCTTCCAATCTACCCAGTTAGATTGCCCTTGCAACTTAATATCTACGAGCTTACCCAAATCCATGTGGTATTATCACTCAAAAAAAAGTTCACAAAAAAAAAAAACACTCACAAAATTACACTCTTCAGTAATATTACGCGCAACTAAGTCTCATAATCTGTTGAAAGAATTGATTAAAGGCAATAGAAAACGAACTTGTATTTTAAATACACATAAACAACAACAATACTTTTACACTGACAAGATGTCAACTTCAATTTATAACAATTTCACTTTCTTGACAAAGATTAAACACTAACAATATTTATCACTAAATGATTTCGTGTCATTTGATATTTTAAGGTTTGAGATTAGTTTAAGTGATTTAGAGTAGAATGTCCGCTTATATCTCCAGGTAGAGATTGCCATGTAATACCGCATCATCATGGAATACTGATTGTGCATAACAATTAACGTTATTGTAACAGTGTTGACTATAGCCTGATTATAGTGCATTACTAGTAATTAGTCGGCATTAGTACTATTAATACTATTATTAGGGTGTTGAGATCTATTACATACTCATTAAGTATCAATTACATTTTAGTTCTTAACTAAATAGCAAGGTGAAACAATATGACTGTTAAAAAATATAACCGGTAATTGATATTCGAGGAAAATACTGAAGTGTTTGACACTAGATATTTTTTTTAGTATGTTTTTAGGGTCCGTAGGAAAAATTGAGGATCCTGAAAATTCCCTGCGTTTGTGTGTCTGTCTGTCGATAAAGCACCTGATCTCCGAAAATACAAAACACAAAAATTTAAAACTTTGCCGTTATTTTATGTATAACTAGGTGACCCGGCGAACTTCATACCGCCTAATAAACGCATTAATAACATAAGAAATGTATAGCTGCTACCTTTGAAAAACCTTGTAAATAGTTTATTTAGTTAAATAATGTTGCCTTAGATGAAAAATTTATATTACAATATACAATATATACTTGTACAATATACAATATTGGCATAAGAGATACAGATAAACAAACATTCATTTATATTTATATAAATATAGATTATAGAAATATTTTTCCTGTATTTTCCATTTTACCCCCCTCTTAAATTAAAATATGACAAAAATGTACATAACAGCAATTACTGTAATCTTAAAGAGCTTTTCAACGATATGCGTCATTAAAGGTTTTTATTACTTTGATATTTTGTCCCCCGTACCCCTGCTGTGTACCAAAATTTAAACGTAGTTTTACTAATTCAGAAACATTCCCGACTTTGCATCCAACCATTCCCCAAAGTTTCATCGCAATCAGATGTACGGTTTAGGCAGGCATGAGAGACAAACATTCATTTTTAGGGTTTCGAGGTCATCCTAGAAACCCTTATGCTTTTGGTAGTTCATCCGTCCGTCCGTCGCATCTTGGAATATATCACCCGACCTACTGAAGCTATAGACTTGAAATTTAGAATATAAGTTAAACTTTTTTGCCCAAAAACAGAAAACCTATTGCGAACTTAAACACTCCAAATTTCTGCGATCTGCGATCTATTCGCATAGATCGAATAGATCGCAAAATTTTATATTTTTGGTAATTTTCATGTTGGGTATCATTTCAAAGGAATTGAAATGTAGATTACAAATATGTATAGCGTTTCAAAAATGGCGGCCATTTTACCCCTCAAAAAATTAAATCAAACCCAAAATTACCCTCCTGCACTACCCCATTAGGACAGGTCCTAAAAATAAGGCAAAAATACAAAAATATACATCTTCCTGGTCCAATGATATTTCCGGGAGTTGATATAAAAAAGTCAAATTTTAAAAATTTTAGGGGTCCGTAACTAGGGGGCCCCAACATTTTTGTGATTTGAAAAATCGAAGTTGGGTATCATTTTGAAGGATTTTAAATTTAGTTCACAAAAATGTATCGTGTTTCCAAAATGGAGGCCATTTTACCCCTAAAATAATTTAATAAGTGCATACCGAAGATAGTAAAGGATAATAATATGCACACCTTGTCTCTTAAAAGTGAAAAATACATATTTTTGTTTAAAAAAATAAATAATAATAGTAATGAATTCTTATGACCAAAGAAACCCTTTTATTAACTTGCTGGCAAGTACTTGACGGATTTTTATTTATATAGATATCCCAAACATAAGAAAAGCGTAGGGGCCCCATAAAAATCATCCCTCACAAACTAGGTGTTAACATTTTTCTAACGGAAATGCAAAATGTGGGGGTGTTATAGATGAACAAATGAGATGGGACGCTCTGAGAACAAATATACATTTAGGTTCCTTTTTTGTACTAATTTTTACTTTCTCATATAAAGAGAAAGTATTGTGATGGCGCGAAAATTCGATTTTGAGATTTTGATGGATTTACACGTTTTGAGGTCCCCTGAGTCCAAAAAAGTGGTTTTTAAAAAATGTCTGTCCGTCGTCTGTCGTCTGTCGTCTGTCGTCTGTCTGTGCAGACGCCTGGAGCCTAAACTACTGGGCCGATTTTGACGAAATTTGGCATACATGTTCAGAAAAATCATACCCCGAGGCGAAATCGATAAATGAATTTTAGCTCCACATTTAGGGGCGCTACCCCCCAAAAACCCTGAAAAAACGTGAAAAAAAAATATTTCTCGAAATCGGTTCCGACGATTTTGATTAAAAAATTCTAAAATGTAGTCCATTTAAATACGGATCCAACGATATAAGCCGTTTTCCCGGGAAAAATCTAGTTCCTGAGAAATAAGCTTAAAACGCGGACGGAGAGAGCCCGGGTTCGATTCCCCGCCCAGGAGAAGTTATTTTTATGATAAATTTTGATGAAATGTTCAATAATAATTAAATTTACATACGAAAACATAATAAATGGAAAACACTGGGCCAAATAATTATGACCTCGTATATGAGAAAGTTTGTCTGAGTTGTCTCGGACCGATTTTTTTTTTTTTGCGCCGTGTGAAAAAAAAGAAGAGTTTTTCATATCCCTGTATTTGTAGTTGTAATTGGTGTAGGTCGTAGGTATACCTACACCATATACCAAAATATCAGATCTATACCAGACCTTTTGCCAGGTAAACTTTCTAGTGCGATTGGACAATTAAGAGAATTAAGATCAAAACATTTAAAAGTAAATAAAAAGCTTGAATATTAATATTTTAGGAAGTGACAAGCATAGAGACGTCGGACATAAATTGTTTTCAACAAGCCAATTCCACCGAGCTACTTGAAAAACCCTTTACTCCATTATCTTTAAAGAGCTCTGATGACAGAATTTTAAATATTTAAATGAATGTTTAGTATTTGCTCAAGTAGAAAGGTTTTACTCCGAATTTAAATGAAGAAGCGGTCTAGAACTCGATGATCAAATTGCAAATCTCTACCTTGATACTGTATTCATTATTAAATTAAGTACCTCATAAATTTATAAATCAATAATAATCTAGTGTTTAATTAATTATTATTTCTGACGAGTAAAGAGTAAGAATGCACAAATGCTAAATTTTATTGACAATACTATTATTTATTTATTTTTCATATACTTATTTTTACTTTCTCATATAAAGAGAAAGTATTGTGATGGCGCGAAAATTAGATTTTGAGATTTTGATGGATTTACACGTATTGAGGTCCCATGAGTCCAAAAAAATGGTTTTTAAAAAATGTCTGTCTGTCGTCTGTGCAGACGCCTGGAGCCTAAACTACTGGGCAGATTTTGACGAAATTTGGCATACATGTTCAGAAAAATCATACCCCGAAGCAAAATTAAATAATCTTTAAATCATAAAATTGGTGAGTTGGCTTCCGCGGATAAATTCTTACTAGTCCTAGGTGTTCCGGAGATGACTGCGTTATAGTAGATTCGTGTGCCTATGCTAGGGCATCTTCAGGGTGTGGATTATCTTTGATAACAGTAGGAAGTGGACTGGTACTAACCATAATACTAGCCTTGATGAAAGAAAATATACCACCATGTTTTTCATCAACAGAGTAAAGGTCATAAGGTGACGGTGAAAGGAGGCCACACATGTCCGCACCGTATGACTTAACGTCATAAGGTGACGGTGAAAGGAGGCCACACATGTCCGCACCGTATGACTTAACGTCATAAGGTGACGGTGAAAGGAGGCCACACATGTCCGCACCGTATGACTTAACGTCATAAGGTGACGGTGAAAGGAGGCCACACATGTCCGCACCGTATGACTTAACGTCATAAGGTGACGGTGAAAGGAGGCCACACATGTCCGCACCGTATGACTTAACGTCATAAGGTGCGGTGAAAGGAGGCCACACATGTCCACACCGTATGACTTAACGGCATAAGGTGACGGTGAAAGGAGGCCACACATGTCCGCACCGTATGACTTAACGTCATAAGGTGACGGTGAAAGGAGGCCACACATGTCCGCACCGTATGACTTAACGTCATAAGGTGACGGCGAAAGGAGGCCACACATGTCCGCACCGTATGACTTAACGTCATAAGGTGACGGCGAAAGGAGGCCACACATGTCCGCACCGTATGACTTAACGTCATAAGGTGACGGTGAAAGGAGGCCACACATGTCCACACCGTATGACTTAACGTCATACGGTGCGGACATGTGTGGCCTTAAATGGAATTAAAGTATCAATTTAGCAAAAGTTAAAGAGCGCAGACAGTTCAAATTACTCTTGGGATATCTGCGGGTTACTTTCGATAAACTGTAAAAGTTTCATACAAATCAGAAAAGTACTTTTGAAGCTATAGGTGTAAATAGATGTATGTTTGTGCGCATGTGGAAAAGAGACAAACAAGCGCAGAAACTTATATGGGACCAACAATAGGCTAATTATGACCTACCATCTAAATTTCATTAAAATCGGACGTGTAATTTTTAAGATATGGTGGTTCACAAAAATCGAACGACAGACCGACAGACAGACACGGAACCAAAAATCTTCCTTGATGTCTGAAACGGATTTCTTTCTTGGAATTTTTGAAATCGGAGACCTAAAATATGTTCGTTCTTCAGAACGATCACATAGCTTCCGTACCTTCAGTAAGCTCGGAAGCAAAAATACTTCGAATAAATAAGTATTAAGACAGAGGGATGTTTAGTCCAATGTACTTTGGGACAAAGGAATATCACACTTCTGTTCTTATAAGGGAGTAACAGTCTTAAGAAGAACATTCCGTAAACCATCTTTAGATTATTACTCCCCTGTTTATTTTTATAAGGGGAGTAACAATCTAAAGAAGTGCCCAATTTAATGCCATATTGATAAGGTCAATTGTTAAATATTAAAATAATTTTAGACTGACAACACTCGGTTATTAAACTAAATAATCTTCGATTTTTAACAAGATAAGAGAGCCCCCCCCCCCCCCCCTTTTCGGATGGTTTCGGAGAATGTTATATTTAATTTAAAGAGCGAGACGAAGGATAACAACATTGGTTTTAAGCATCTTAGAGAGAAAGCTAAGGGTCGGTGCGGCTAAAGAACGGACTTAGAGCTTCTGTCAGGGGCTTAGGGACGAGCTCAGGCCGGGGCAGAGTCATGTCCATTAGGCCTTGGCTTTCCCTTGCCTGAATTTACTTTACTCCATCACTCTTCTTTTCTTCCCAATCGCTTCTACCAACGATATGCTTTTAGAAGAAAAAGAAAAAAAAAAGAAGAAATGAATTAAAATAAAAGAGAAAAGAGAGGAAAATGGACTGTCCTAGAGTTGAAGACAAAGTTTTTTAATCAAGATCCGGGGGGGTTAAAGAAATCGGAACAATTCTTTCAGCCCATCCGAAAAAATGAGAATAAAGAGGTCGATCGGGACAAGATATATACATTTTTAAGGTCGAACCTTTCACGCTTTATATCTCTGAATCAATAGACATTTCAATAACTTAAAAGGGAGTCTTATTTCATTCGAATCTCTGTCCTAATGAATTTTATTGGACTACGAAAAATGATGATTTATGCCCCTAAAATACCATGGTAAGTCTTTATCTGACCCTTTTCTAACCTTTCTCAAGAGCCCTCTCACATTGTCTCTCTACATAAACCGATACACTCCGACATTGTGAACCAAAAGGGGGAAGTAATGTTCGAGTCCTATTTAGTCTCATGGGTGCTTGAATTGACCTTCATCCATCTTTATTTGACTTCAAAGAAACTGTAACTGTCATGTGATAATCATACAAATAAACAATAAATGTATAACAAATAAAATAGTACAAATAACATTGTCTTAAATTTTATAACAATAAGTTCCATTTTTAATTTTATTTTATTCGTACATATTTACAATTTATTCTTTGCATAAAGTTAATCATTTATGAACAATTTATACCTCAACGGCTAACGCTCAGCGACTATCGTTCAGCGGCTAAAGGTCCGTTTACACGGTGATAGTTCTTCCACGATAGAACTATCATGTGAGTCTACGTCATACAACTATCGCCGAGGTGTGCAATCTACACGGTGAGAGTTAAAATATGTCAAAACTTGTTGTCTTGCACTCAATGTTACATCCACATCCTACATTTTTGACTTGAATACGGAAATAAAGCATTAAATATAGTATAATGTGAAATTATAACGCACACACAGCAAAAGAAATATTCATACTGTCGAAAAAAAAAAAAAAAAACTGATATCTAATGTGAAGCAAGTTATCATATTTGTTGCCTTTAAATCTGTTATCACGTGATAAAAAGTATAAGCCAATAAGCATCCAGTATCTAGCGTGGTAGTTCATTAAATCTGCCGCATGAGTACTCTGACTGCTGTGATAGAACACTCAACTATCTCGTCAGACGAGATAGTGTGATGGCAGATAGTTCTATCACGACAAAATCTATCACGTGTCTACACGGTGATAGTCGAAGCGATAGTTGCTGTCGTGACCGCAACTATCGCGCCAACTATCACCGTGTAAACGGGCCTTAACGTTTAGCGACTATCGCTCAGCGTGTATCACCGGAATCGCATCTTAGAAAATATACCTTTTAATTGGTTGAAAGCTTTTAGTTTACTTTTTATCGCTATTAAATAATAATAGTTATTTATGCACCTAGGGAGTAAAGTAAGCCATTATTCCCTGAGCGAAAAAGTTGGTTCTTGAGGCGAAGCCGCAGGAACTACGGTCCCTAAATCCCGAGGCGAAGCCGAGGGAGATAATTATCTTGAGGGGAATAATAGCACTTTACTCCCGAGTTACATAGAATAATTTATCTCCAGTAGGGAGAAAATACACATTTTCATCCATTGGACAGTTTTTATTTATTATTTTAATTAATAACAATAATTGTTAGCACTTTTAATAGCAGATATAAGAGATTCGATATTAAAAACAAAAATAAGAATTGGAATTAAACTCAAATAGAAATTTATTTAGATGCAGGTTATAAACAAAGATAAACAGGGAAGAAAAAGTAGTGTCGCCAACCTGATTTCAACAACTTCATTACATTAGCCAATCATTCTGTACTATTTATAAAGACTTACTTTAGTCCCTCAAAACTAATCCAAAATCATAACTCTTTCTCCCTACTGGAGATAAAATATATTAAGTCACGAAAGAGGTCGAATAGTTATCATTTAAACTTTGATTACTTATTCTCTGATTTCTCAAATTTATACTCTGAATAACTTGGATTGGGCCACATTAATTAGCATACTATTTTTATCTATGGTTTAGTTGATAACTCGCAGATTTCTTTTTTTTACTTTCTCATATAAAGAGAAAGTATTGTGATGGCGCGAAAATTCGATTTTGAGATTTTGATGGATTTACACGTTTTAAGGTCCCCTGAGTCCAAAAAAGTGGTTTTTAAAAAATGTCTGTCCGTCGTCTGTCGTCTGTCATCTGTCTGTGCAGACGCCTGAAGCCTAAACTACTGGACCGATTTTGACGAAATTTGGCATACGTGTTCAGAAAAATCATACCCCGAGGCGAAATCGAGAAATGAATTTTAGCTCCAAATTTGGGGGTGCTACCCCCCAAAAACTCGGAAAAAACGTGAAAAAAAAATATTTCTCGAAAACGGTTCCGACGATTTTGATTAAAAAATTCTAAAATGTAGTCCATTTGAATACGAATCCAACGATATAAGCTGTTTTCCCGGGAAAAATCTAGTTCCTGAGAAATTAGCTTAAAACGCGGATGGAGAGAGCCCGGGTTCGATTCCCCGCCGAGGAGAAGTTATTTTTATGATAAATTTTGATGAAATGTTCAATAATATTTAAATGTACATTTGAAAACTAATAAGTGGAAACACTGGGCTAAGTAATTATGTACTCATATATGAGAAAGTTTGTCTGAGTTGTCTCGGACCGATTTTATTGCTTTATTATGAGGTATATGCTTGTGAGAAAAATATATATTAATATAAAATGAATTCGGTGGAAAAAAAACAATCCTGCCCCTTTTCAAATCTTCTATCCAAAACAAACGCAACAGTTTGGGAGTAAGGGTTAAATAAGAACTGTCGCCCGGAAAATTGTTTTTTTACTCTTCACCTCTTTCCCATACAAATTTAAATATATTCTCTGGATTATTTGTCGGGAGAAGGTGGAAAAACAAATAAACTTTTTCCTTCCGAACCACATAGTTCGAGTGAAACAAGGAAAAATATGAATTTCAATTATATTTATATAATATATTTTTGAGTGATAAATGAACGCTCTGGAAATCATTTATTGTTTCTAAGCTTACCGAAGGTAAGGGAACAATTGTTATTCCGAATAACGATTTTTATTTTAATGTCTTCAAATTCAAAATGTTCTTGAGAGAAAACAGTTATAGACATCACGGAACATTATTGGTATTGAGTTTGTCTGTCAATCAGGCATAAGTCTTTAATATAATTACACATAATTACACATTATTATACTCTAATTAATTCATAATTACACATTATTATACTCTAATTAATTAATAATTACACATTTTTATACTCTAATTAATTAAAAATTGCACATTATTATACTCTATACCGAACGTATTTTATTTAAAGTCAGATCTGCGTAAATTATAGATAAGAGCATATTTTTATACAACTTATCTACCACTGAGTGAGTGTAGCACATAGCTTCCTCGCGTTCCACTTCGTATACTTTAATGAGTTTAAACTTACGCAACCTATTATTGTCAAATATATTTAAGTTTCCCTCGGCTGTTTTAATTTGTCAAAATTATTTTGACTATTAACAAAAATTAAAGTATTAATTTAGCAAAATTTAAAGAGCGCAAACAGATATAAAAATTAATCATTGGGTATCTGCGTTTTTTTTGACAAACCATCTAAATTTTTATAAAAATCAGATAAGTATGAAGATATAGGTGTAAGTCGATGTATGTTTCTGCAAATGTTGAAGAGAAACAAATGGGTGCAGACGGTTGAAACTTATATGACACCAATAATGGGCTAATTATGAACTATCATCCAAATTTTATTATTATCGGACAGGTAGTTATTAAGATATGTTGGTTCACAAAAGATGAGAGACAGACCGACAGAGAGACAAGGAACCAAACATTTTCCCTGATGTCTGAAACGGATTTCTGCCTTGGAACTTTTGAAATCGGAGACATAAAATAGTTCCGTTCTTCAGAACGATCACAAAGCTTCCGTTACCTTCGGTAAGCTTGGAAGCAAAATAAATACAAAAAAATCCCTTCAAGTACTTACCAGCAAGTTACTAAAAGGGTTTCTTCGATCATAAAACTTCATAAATAGAACATGATTTTTTTTAAACTAAAATATGTACAAAAAGTTGCAATTTTAAGAAGCAAGGTGTCCATATGCATCATCCTTTAGTATCTTAGGTGCACTTATATGGATCTTTTGGGAGTAAAATGGCCACCATTATGAAAACGCGATATATATTTGTAAACCAAATTTCAATACCTTTAAAAAGATACCCAACTTCAATTTTTCGAAAAATAAAAATTTCGGGTCTCCATAGTTACGGCCCCCTAAAATTTCTAAAATTTGTCTTCTTTATATTAACTCCCCGAAATCTCATTGGACCACAGAGATGTATATTTTTGTATGTTTGCCATATTTTTAGGACCTGTCCTAATGGGGTAGCGTAGACATTTTTGTTAGCGGTTAGTTTTAATTTTTTGGTTTTGTGGGGTAAAAAGGCGTTATTATGGAAACGCGATATATATTTGCAATCTAAATTTTAATACCTTTAAAATGATACCCAACTTGAAAATTACAAAAAATATAAAATATTGCGATGAAAACGCAATTGATCGCTGATCGCAGAAATCTCAAGTCCGAAATAGTCTTTCTGTTTTTGGGCAAAAAAGTTTAACTTGAATATTAAATTTCAAATCTATAGCCACAGTAGGTCGGGAGATATACTCTAAGATGCGACGGACGGACGGACGAACTACCAAAAGCATAAGGGTTTCTAGGATGACCTCGAAACCCTAAAAAGTAAAAGGATTGTAACTTTAATCTTTGGAAAATCAATAGTAATGGCTGAAATGAGTATGGTTTATTAAATGTTAGTGAATGTAGTGTGAGGTGATGACGGTTTGTGGACGGTTTGTGGCGGTTGCGGACGGTGGATCGAGGTAATAGTTTATTGATAAAATGTCTGTCTTGGATAAGAGAATTTATTACATGGTCAAACATGGACTTAGTCACATGGATTGTTGGTTGCTTTTAATGCTTTTATGTTGAAAGGTAGTTTTACGGCTTTTACTATAAAGGGTGTTTTTACAGGCACTTAAAGTTTGGCCGCGTTTCAAGCGGTCAGAAGTGTTTAAAGCAACATGTATGCAAATTGTTCAAAATTCAACGTCGGTTTTTAAGAGTTTTATAAAATTTTAAGTGTTACATGTTTATGCTTAACACCTTATGGTTAAAATGTACGTGGGAATAAGTTTAATAATTATCAAAAAAAGTAACAAACATATAACCTATTTTTTACTACTTAAATTTGTTATTAAGTGGTTAAGGTTAAAATTCAGTTGCAAGATTTGACCCAAACATACAAACAATGCAAGATAAATAAAAGCTTGTAAAAAATAAAATAAATTGTTTAACACAATATTAACAATTCATTAAACAAATTTATTCATGTTAAAATAGACTTACAACAGATAGAATTTATATGAAATTCAACCCTAAAATTCGATGGGAGAAAACTGAGTCCTTTATTGGACAGTATTGCCAACTGATGTATTAGGTACATAATATGCATTAGGTTAATCTACATTTAGAAATTATGATTTCACCTGTTCGTTTGTTTTACTGATTAATCACCAACCCTTATATAGGTTGCTTACATTGTAAAGATGCATTGCAGGTTTATATACTAAACGAAAGTTTATAAATGAAATTGTGTATTTAACACCAATGTTACTAGTGCTTTATCTAGGACAGGGGTCCCCCTTAGGAGTCTACGGAAATTTAAAAGGGGTCTATAGTGTTCCAGGGGTCTATTCGGGGTCGTCGATAAATTTATAAGGTTTTAATATTGATTATTTAAAGAATCTAAAAGAAAAAAAAAAACGAATCGATCAAAAGTGGAAATTAAATCATTTTTTAAGCCATCAACATTTGTATATAATGCTAATGGATTAGAAACCTCTTACAATGTTTCGTTGTTAATTGCAAAAGCCGTATATCCACGTAACACTAGTAAAAAAATAATATCGCCCACCAGCAATAAAAAATGGTAATAAAAACTGTTATGAAAATAAACCCTTAACCAGTTTTGCAAAACAGTAAATTTTCTGTGCAGTTGGATGAATCCACTTTTTGTAGAAACAGTATTTTGATGTATGTTCGATATTAAAGCTCCAGATAAAGAGAAATTACAGAAGAATTTATTTCAGCGAACTGTTACAAATGTACAGTAAAGGTGTCATATTATATTTGTTTTGCATTTTTTTTGAAAATGTACACTAAACACTTAAAACAATTAAAAGAAGATATGTTATGTTAGTTATAGTGACTTCTAAAGATAACCACTTTTGCACATGTGAAAAAATAACGTAATTTTATTTTAATGGGGAAATGTAAGGGCTGTGTTAAATTAGTAAACTTTGTTGGTGTGGGCTAAAGATTTTTATGCTGTGGTCAAAGAGGCCTTGCTAATTGAATGAAACTGCCCCGAGCTATGTAACTTAGAGTTGCTGAGCCTTAATCATTTTCTAGTTTCCTTGAGCAAGGGTGTGTTTCCCTTCCAAGTTGTAATGCCATCAAGCTTTCGTAAATATTGCTGGCGCAACCGGTTTAATCACTATTCGAAAGCTTTTATCGGCAGCTGTGAAAACAATCCTGGAGACTAGAGACTAGGTCGTGGGCTTCCCAACTCAAGATTACTCAGACCCCATCTGTTAACTTGGGTATCGTCGAACTTGAAATTGGAGAAACAAAGCTGGTTTATTTATAAGGAAACTAGTGAACTCGGTCTATTGTAGAGTTGCAGAGACTCCGGTCCTATTCTAGTTTAAAGTAACTAAGCGTGGGAACGGTAAAGTCAGATGCACATGGCTTGTCCCGTAATGATGTTTCCTGCAACCAGCTTCACTGTGGAAATAACTTGGCTATCCTACATCGATAAACTCAACCACAACTTGATCCAAACACAGCTTTGAAACAAATACTGTTATTACAACTCTATACGTGTTGCTTTTATATACAACCTTACCGCACCTAAATTATAGTATGAACAAGTATTTGACATTATTGGAACGAAGTTGGCACGTTCTGGAGCCCGGGAGTGAATCCGGAAAAAAAACGACTGTCACAAAACCAAGCGTCACGAAATCTACCGATGACGATAACTTGAGTAAAAGATGACCGAGATACTTAAAATTTGGTACACATGTTCATTTTACCATTGCCCAGGCTGAGTTCGTTGGACAACGTAATCCGCCCAAGTGTTCACACGCTACGCTCGCAAATTCTAACTTCATCTATTTAATGGAACAAACAACTTTTTTAAATATATTTTATTTTAGTAAAACGAACACCGACACTGCTATGAAGTGATACAGATCGCTAAATTTATTAAAGCGGACCTAAACGTTTAAAATAAAAAAAACAACAGTTTTACGTTCTAACGTAACGATTTTAATAAAACTTCTTGCACATCGTCTAAAGTTCAATTGAAACAGACATGTAAAATTTCAACCTGATATAAGCTGACATTTTTGAGTAGCGAAGAGATTTTATAAAATTTTAAATTAGGCTGGGTAGCTAGAAAACAGTCCTATTTCCTACAAACTGCAGGCATTCTCTTTAACTATAAACACCGTCATAATTTTTTTCTCAATATTCAATATTATTGTATATTTATTGTAAGACGCTTGCTTTAATGATACAAATAATGCTTTTCTTTTAATTTTGTCTTAACTCAGCTAGGTACAAACAGTTAGTTAAATTTAATTTTGTCTCTTTTCTAACTCCACCATGTATAAGTAGTTAGCAATGTATAAGTACTTAGCAGTGTGATTTTATAATTTATATTTAATGAAAAATGTAAGAAACTTCGTTCCTACCGTGTGTCCCGCGACAATACACGCATTTTTACCTCTCCTAATGTTGAAGCTTTTGTTCTTTTTTCTCCTTTCGTATCATTTTCAGTTTAGTTTTATTATTATTCTACCTTTATAAAATTAATTAGTCGATCTCGTACGCCTGCGGCCGTCAACCGGTCAGGTAATTGTATAAAACCTGTTACTTGTACAGTCCAAGTATTTGTAAAGGATTTGGTAATTGTTTAGGAGATTCTACTTATATCTGTATCATTATGTTTAACATTATTATTTTCGTGCTTCGTAACGGAATGTGTTACTTTTTATATATATATTTTTTAATTATGAAGATTAATAAAATAAATCATAGAAAAACATCAGAATTATTTAGATAAATTATAGTAGAATGTGTTCCTTGTGGCTTTTAATTATTTCTTCAAACAAATTTTCAACGTTCAAACAAGATGTTTTAACAGTAACCATCACGATATAATCTAGCAAGCGTTTACACACCTTTTTGAGTCCGCGACCCTATAAATTACTCCTTAATATTTTCACGACCCTACCGTGAATACAGTGTATTGCATATTGCATACCCTAAGGATTTCCGGGATATACATGGATCCAAGAGCCTGAATTCTACTATAAATCATTACTGGATTAGAAGAGACTGCAGGCTGACTGATTTATTAAAACAACAAATAATAAAAACTGAGCACACTGATCAGCTTAATACAGTTAATGACATTGCTTGATTTGATAATTATTTTATTGAGTCTGTTTTGAATTATATCAGTTTTGTATTATATAAAGCGCCTACTTATTCCCGAACTCATGTTGGCGGGCTGATGACCCTTTGTCGGATGTTTCAAGAAAAGAGATTAAACCTTCTAAGAAGTTTTATTTCTCCTTGCTTCAACACCCTTTATTTTGTCGCTGTTTTTTAGGGTTTCGTTGGTAAAACCAAAGAAAAAAACCCATATATTTTCGTTCCTCTGTCTGTCTGTCACTCTGTCCGGTTTCGATAACTTTTGAATAAAAAGAGATAAAAATATGAAACTTTCCAGTATTAAAGATTGTTTTGACGCACACACAGGAATTATATAGTGAACTCAAAATTATCAGCTGTTCAAATCCAAAATGGCGGATAATTCACATCATGCGATTTTTCTTCTTTTTTTTAAATTTGAGTGGGGTAAATGAAGGGCATTGAAGAGTAGATTACAAAAATATTATAACACTTGTGGATAGTGTTTAATTTTTCAGGCCATTTCGTCAAAAAATATATAAATTAAGCGTCCCCCCCTCCCTATACTAATTTCATGTTCACAATACCAACGAAACCCTTTTAACGTGAGACTTCACGCACAACCAATTTATTTTAACAACCTTTCAAGTGTTCGTTTATATCTTTTTCTAATAACATTCCTTTATTTTTATGAATTTATCATTATAATTTGATTATTTTTACTTTATATTAAATTATATTTATATATTTTAATTCCATTGAACTTACTTATATATATACAGGGTGTCCCACATAAGGTGTAACACAGAAAAACCTGATGTTCTACATCACATTTCTGACAAAAATTGTTATATAACATAATGGTTGATCGACCTTCGTTTTCGAGATATATCGATTTTTTAATTATCTCATTTTCTGGTTACTTTTTCCCATTAAAAACGTTATAGCGTAAAATCTAAACAAGATATAAAGACGGGGTTTTCACCAATCAAAAGGTGAGGAAATTTGCTTTAAAAATGTTTTTTTGTAAACAATTATGTACACTTTTCTATACTATATTATTCAATTTTTCATTTTGTTAATACAAGGAGTGATATTTTTTTTTATTTATTGTTAACCTTTCTATTTTTTCACCAAGTCTTAGGGTCATTTAAAGTCATGGAAACTGATAAACTTGTCATTTATTACCTCATTTTCATTGAAATAAGTTTGAAAACTTGAAGCAAACTTATTAACAAGTTATATCATTTTAAAGCTTATTAAAAGGGCCAGTTTTAAATGAGGTCAAATTTATTCATTTACCATACAAATTAAAAAGTTATGCTACCAAGAACGTTGACCACAAATTTCTAATTAACCAAAATATTGTATTTAGAAGAATATAAAATTAATTTAGTAAGGGTATTATGGGCAAACAGCATGACATTTTTAAAGCAAATTTCCTCACCTTTTGAATGGTGAAAACCCCGTCTTTATATCTTTTTTAGATTTTACGCTATAACGTTTTTAATGGGAAAAAGTAACCAGAAAATGAGATAATTGAAAAATCGATATATCTCGAAAACGAAGGTCGATCAACCATTATGTTATATAACATTTTTTGTCAGAAATGTGATGTAGAACATCAGGTTTTTCTGTGTTACACCTTATGTGGGACACCCTGTATATATATATATATATATATATATATATATATATATATATATATATATATATATATATATATATATATATATATATATATATATATATATATATATATATATATATATATATATATATATATATATATATATATATATATATATATATATATATATATATATATATATATATATATATATATATATATATATATATATATATATATATATATATATATATATATATATATATATATATATATATATATATATATATATATATATATATATATATATATATATATATATATATATATATATATATATATATATATATATATATATATATATATATATATATATATATATATATATATATATATATATATATATATATATATATATATATATATATATATATATATATATATATATATATATATATATATATATATATATCAGCAATGTAATACCGTGTTTTTGCACACTGCAATAAGGTACACAATTCATCAGGGGCCCGACGATGCCCACCAAGAATTAACCTTTATATATATATATATATATATATATATATATATATATATATAAAATTTTTATATATATATTTCCATGACCCTGTTAGAGTTGGGAAAAGCTAGTTTAGACAGTCAGCTTAGAATTTATCCAAAAAGGGGTCGAAATATTGCAAATGTGAGGCTTTTATTTTCTTAGTAGACCAGCTACTAAATGATAAGAATTATTTTACTAAGCAAGAATATCTAGACTAGGGTTAGGACATCGATTCCGATATATCGAAAACATCGATACATCGGACCAAAAAAAGATCGATATTTTATTATATCGAGATTGATTTGTAGATATTTTGGTATATCGTATATCTAAACATCGATATCTTTCTAAAATATTGAAAATCGGAAGTCGGCGTCGGCGGCCTTTTGTTACTTTCTTTATTCCTTAACAGGACAGGAATTGAAAATACCGATATTTTGATTAATATCTATGTTGATCCACTCGATGTCGATGTATCGAAAATATCGATATTTTCTTCGATACCCTAATCCAGACGATTGAGAGATTTTTATTACCTCCCCTATTATTTCTATACCCTCACCTCTTGGATCAAATAATTTGAAAGTTATGGACACTTTTTATGTAATTAAAGCACATACTTGGCCAATTAATTTACTTTTTTAGTAGCTATTGGGCTCAAAAATTCAAAAAGTCTGTAAAGTTTTGTTCATTCTTCGTTTTTGCTCACAACCATGTTGTTAACTTTTGAGAAAATCCCAGCTGGAGTTTTTTTTAAGTAAACGTGATTAAAGCTAATAAGAATACCTGCACATTCAAAATAATAACAAGTGACGACATGACATTATTTAGTTAATTACTTAAGAAACTTTTAAGAGGATTTTGAAAGCTTTAAGGAATCTTCATAATTGCCTAAATTGTCAAGGTAGAGGATATTCTCAGAGACAACAGCTGTGTTTTAAGCCAATATTTAGCATTTTCTCACTTCAAACTTCGTCGAGTTAAAAAAAATAGAATTAACCTGTTGGTTTGTGTTAAAAGTTGTGTACGAAAATTCATCGCTTTTTAGTGTATGTAAAAAATAGCTCGGCTTAAGTAAGCCTGGTTTACACGATCCAAGTATACTTGGTCCAAGTGTTTGTAGAACTTAGCAGTAGGGTTTACACGATCAAATTATGTTTTGTCCAAGTAGTGGAACTTTGATACACTATAAAGTAGAGGTTAAAATAGATTGTGTGAAATGTTTTAACTTACCAGTGTTTCACATCATCTTTATATTTGTATTTCCTTTTCTGTTTGTCAAATAAAATAATTGTTTTTTAAAAACTATTTTTTTTGGACCACGAACGAAACTCGCGGATTTCACCGGAAAATCAAGCTATTTATGACGAATCTACCCGCGGAAGCCTACGCACCAAGTTTTTATAGGGTTCATAAATAATAGTTCGGAATAAGGATTATTTGATGAACGAAGCTAGTTTTACTTCGTAAATAGTACTATTTTCGTTTAGTACCTCCTAAAAAGAGGTAACAATATAAAAGTAGGAGACATAAATTAAAACTTTAGTTGAGTATCCCCCGAAAGAAAGATGTTTTCATTCAACAGCAAAAATGTACAAGACCACGTGAATTGAATGAGTAAGTATTAAACCCGGGAGCATACTTAAACGCAAGGTAGGGCAGTTTTTTTCAATCGCAGAAATGTTCGAAAACCACGCGAATTGAGATATGGAAAGGGCAGTATTACGCCGAGCGTGGCCTATCCGTCACTATTGGATCTGGTGTGTCAATTTGGGCGGTCTTGTATATATCAGCAGGTAAATTATACTGTGCTGCCCTCAATGTGCTCCCAGCCTTATAAATATAAAATTTAAATGCTTCTATAAGATCTTAATTCCAATGTTGATGTTCAACGTTACTCTGTCGTTTGAGTAAAGAAAGAAGAGTAACACACTTCTACAAGAGTGACGCTTTGTCTTTTCCCATGGAAGATTTCTATGCACTTTGCCCATATTCATAGGGGACTACCTACTCTTTGCATCTCTTAAGACTGGGTTGTGGGTTGACTTGAGATATCTAGAGTGGAGTAGAGAGGGAAGACTATGCATATTTAATTGAGTTTCTATCCCTTGCATAGAGGATTGTGAGATGAGGCAAAGGGTAAACAAGAAACTAACCACATATAAATGAGTAATGTTCACTGACTTAACAAGCTTCACCCGCTAGCAGCCCCCGTATCCTCTAAACTCCCAACCTTCATGAATAGGCAACAGTTCAAATCGACTCGTCCAATATTGCGTCGTCCAATTCATGGATAATATCGGTAGCCTCATCTTGCTTGATAGATCAGTAAAATATTCATTACTGGTAAATAAACAAAGTTACGCTATCCTCAGTTTCATAATCCTCGTCAATATTCTTCCAGAAACCATCAGTGAATTAAGTCCATTTATTTTCGCATTGTATATAAATATAATTTCAGTCCACTTAAAGTCATTATTAGTATATAATGTACAGGGTGGGCATAAAAAACACACTTTCTAGAACACTTATAGCTCACCTTCTGTAATAGATAGATATTGGGTTTGCGGAGTCTGAAAACTACATTCTCCTACTTTAAATTTATATCTATAACTTAACAAACTATTGTGTGAAAGCCATGCAATGACGCTTTGAATTAGGGTCTTCAAAAAGTCATTGTCCGGGTAGTTTTGATAAAATAAATGTATTTAAAAAAATGAATATTTAATATTTGTTCTAACAAACTCCAGACAGAGTAATCAATTTGATTTAGCTCTGGACTGGTGGGCGACTAATGGTCTGGCAGAAAGAAGTCTGGACTCTTACAATTCTCTTACAAGTATTAAATTGTTTGCAAGGAGTGATGGGACGGGGCACTTTGGATAAACGTGTAATTTAGTGTAAAAAAGCGTTTTTTTAGGCCCACCCTGTATATATATATATATGCCACTTGATAGAGTATTCAAAAGGGGGAAAAAATCTTATTTTTGGGTTTTCAATAAAAGGTATTCTTTATGAATTCCTGATTGTTAAAAAGAATGCAGTAAAATATGGAAATACATTTTAACGGCAACAGTACGTTGAGAGATCACAGTATATGCGTTATTTCTATTTGATTATAAGTAATTTTCGTTTCTTAATCTCTTGTTCTTTTTTAACACTATTATACAAAAAAGATAGAAAAGATAAGAAAACGGCATAAAAAAATTGCATGAAATAATTGTCATTGTTTAGAAGAAGGGGTTTGAAAAAAAGGACAAAATATGTAACGAGTGAGGTGTTCAAATTGATCTAATCAATTATCTGGAGTACGTGTTCGGACGAGCGGGAAGTGTATGTTTTCAATCTTCGAGCTCAGTACTCAATAAACTTCATTCACTCTTATTCCATTATAAAATTCTATTAATGAGAGTAAAATCATACTTTAGTTTCAATGTCCTCTATTAGAAAGCGCTTTTAGCGAGTTATATTCAAATAATCACTAATACAAATACATACAGACCCACAAAGGTATCTTAAAAACAGCTACATATTTAACAACAGGTACTTTATTTTGCGATATTTCGTCTCCTCGTGAGGCATCATGAGGCATTTATAATTGCTATTCTTATTATAATTCATTTTCTTTATTTGAAATATATTTAACATGTACTTTCTCCATCTTGTTTTGGACTACAAATTGTCGCATAGTTATTGTATTATATACATTGAAATCGCAAATCTAATAAAATATTTCATATCCTCGAAGAGAAAAAATGTTTCGTTTTTAGGGTCCCTATGAAAAACCAAGGATCCTTATATTTTCCTGCGTGTGTCTGTCCGTCCGTCCGATCGCTTGCGCTCACGGCTACACCTTTCGTCCGATCACTTTGAAATTTGGCATGTATGTGTCTTGTACCTACCAACATATTTTAAAAATATAGCGACTTGAAAAAATATATTTTTCAATAATATTAGGGTAAAAAAACTTAAGGGTTAAACATTTCAAATTTTTTTTCGACACCGTGAGGGGTATCATGTGAAAGGGTACGTCGAGCTGGTTACAAAAATATATAATTCTTTGGTTATAACTTTGATAGGGTGAGCGTAGGCAAGTTTGAAGTGGGTGTGAAACACCATACAGTGTGGCCTACGGACCCTCGCTGTGTGCTGACTAGCACACACTTGACCTGTTTATTTTATTTTACCATTGTTTAATTCAATTAATTTTTTTTAAATATGGAATTTAAAATGGCTGAAATGAGGAGAGTTAAAAAAAAGTTAATGCTTATATGGCATGTTGCATAGTATTTTAAAAATTTTGTCAGGGAGATTAAGAATATATAAGTTTTTCCCGGAAAATAGGTATCCATATTGAAAAAAATAGCCGATATAAGAGCAAAATGGAAATTTTTCTACGCAAGTTATTTATACGTCGCATTACTTGTTATACATTTTTACTTTCTCATATAAAGAGAAAGTATTGTGATGGCGCGAAAATTCGATTTTGAGATTTTGATGGATTTACACGTTTTGAGGTCCCCTGAGTCCAAAAAAGTGGTTTTTAAAAAATGTCTGTCCGTCGTCTGTCGTCTGTCGTCTGTCGTCTGTCGTCTGTCTGTGCAGACGCCTGGAGCCTAAACTACTGGGCCGATTTTGACGAAATTTGGCATACATGTTCAGAAAAATCATACCCCGAGGCGAAATCGAGAAATGAATTTTAGCTCCACATTTAAGGGCGCTACCCCCCAAAAACCCTGAAAAAACGTGAAAAAAAAATATTTCTCGAAATCGGTTCCGACGATTTTAATTAAAAAATTCTAAAATGTAGTCCATTTAAATACGCATCCAACGATATAAGCCGTTTTCCCGGGAAAAATCTAGTTCCTGAGAAATAAGCTTAAAACGCGGACGGAGAGAGCCCGGGTTCGATTCCCCGCCCAGGAGAAGTTATTTTTATGATAAATTTTGATGAAATGTTCAATAATAATTAAATTTACATACGAAAACATAATAAATGGAAAACACTGGGCCAAATAATTATGACCTCGTATATGAGAAAGTTTGTCTGAGTTGTCTCGGACCGATTTTTTTATTATGGTTTTTGCAGTTTAATGATAAAATTCTGTGTAATCTTGTAGCACCGTCAGTAATATTAGACTTGTTTGTATTAGGTCATATTACAAGCATACTCATAATAAAGTTCATTTAATCTTGATTCTCATTAGTTTTAATTAAACAAAAGAATAATTATGAAACAAGGCCATCTTAGTTTCCTCTTAAAGGATAAAAATCCTGTCACTTACATTTGTCACCTCTTTAAAACCTTTTTTTTCTCGCCTCTTCATTTTTTTTTTTTTTTAAAAAAGGAGAGAAAACTTAAGAAGGGTTAGAGGTTTTAAGGTAAAAACTCAGTTAAAATAAAATTGAAGAGTCGTTTTTGCCTATAAGGGGAAGGAACTGGCACGACTCTAGCGGAATCCAATTACTAGGGAAGTACCAGCACCCCAGTAGAAAGTACTCAACGGTTTTACCATACTTCTGTCTCTATTTCCTCTCTTGCCTTCCATAACCCAATCATCTAAATATAGAAATACATGCACCTACATATATATATATATATATATATATATATATATATATATATATATATATATATATATATATATATATATATATATATATATATTTACCATTTTACAAACTAGATTTATAATGAGATTTACGATGGAGTAAGTACTTTAATTTCCTCTTCTATTTAAATATAATTAAATCCAGATAAATTTACCAACTGCTTTTTTATATAATACATTAGTAAAATTGTACTAGAGATTTTATCGTTAAATTTTTAGTTGGTAATTAAAATACAAGAAATTCAAGACAAAAATGAAAAAATCAAGACCATCCTATTCTCAAATTTAAAAAATATTAAACTTACACTAAAATTCGTAAAAGAAATAAATTACTCCCCTTAGCCTAAAATTGAAAAAAATCTGGAGTCCACTTACCAACAGAAACCCACAAACGAAATAAAATTTAAAAAATAAATAAAAATTACTTAGGGAAAACATAGGAAGAATTTTGGAAGGACTCGGGTCCACCCAACCTAATCGAGGTTTTCTGTGGTTTCCCTCAATTTACTAGGCAAATGCCAGGTTGGTCCACTCTTAAGTCAGTCCACAGACTGCCTATGATACCCGTTTAAATACCTGCAAACAACCCTAACAAAATACCAATAAAAAACTTCCGTTTAGAAAAATAAAAAAAATATAAATATATACTCCAAAATTGTCCATTATACCCTTCCCCAAATTTGATTAAAAAGCTCCAATCCCTTACAAAATATCAAAATTATAAAAAGGCACAAAATAACCCCTCTCAAAATAACATTATGGCTCCGGTAAACACAAATATTTTTTTGTTACTTATGCCAATAAAGAATTTGTTTAAAAAAAAAAAAAAAATATATATATATATATATCTATAAATATAAAATTAAAGTTTTGTCTGTACATTGGTCAGAATTGAAAATTTGTTGGATAATTTTTCATTTTATACATCCGAAAACGGAATCCGGCCTTAACTTTTTTCGTGTATGTATGTGTGTCTGTCGCCACCAGTCCGACTTTATAGTCGCAAAACTGGCTATACGACATCGATTAATTTCAGAGGTGAGCGCAAACATGTTGTGCATGCTGCAGGTTTGGTTTCATCCAAAAATATTGGGTAGAACCAAAGTTATTAACAATTGTATAAAAATTTATAAAAATAATAACCTAAAAAAATTAGGTTGACCCACCATAACCTTAACCCACCGACTCGCTAATTAAAATGTTTGGGTACTTCTAGATCACCTATAAAGTCACGGCTTTATGCGTTTGGTCGGAATTTGGACCAAACCGACTGGAAAAATCCAAAAAGTTAAAAATAATAAAATTTGTCCCTCTTGAAAAATTAAAGATGGCAGATGCAACTGTAAAGTTTTTTTTGAAGGCTTATTGCGGCTAAATGGAAAGTCGCATCGAAAAGCAGATTGCACCAGGGGAACCTGACTTTACAAGTTCTATAACTTTGGCCCTATGACTTTTTGCGCAACTCCATCGGTTTTTCCTTAAATAGAGCTAAATTCGATTATTTTTTTTAATCTTTTACTTTGAGCTCTTATGGCGTCCGCAATAGTTGGACGATTTAATTTCTGATTGGGGTACTTAAATCTCACTCTAATGCTCTTTAAATCGAGTATTTATTATTTTAACTATAACTAGAGTTATTATTATTGGTGCAACTGCCTATTGAGAGAAGAGACTGAAAATTAAATTACTGCACCAATGGCTGATGATTGTTTAATGACTTCCCAGTCTAATTGGTTTTGACTAAGTTTATTTTCTTATTTATTATATCATTACTTTAGCATTGTTATTTATTACTATATTACATACATACATTCGATTTATATAAATCCAAACTCTAATTTACGATTTAGAAAAGTATTATATTCTTAGTAATAGAATGAATGATGTATAGTCCTGATATTTCTAGAAAGCTTTGGAAACAAAACTATTTAGGCATTTCATTTAATTAGGCCTAAATGATTATATATATATATATATATATATATATATATATATATATATATATATATATATATATATATATATATATGTGTGTGTGTAATTAATGTCGTTTTAGTTCATACAACAAATAAGCAATAACAATAATATACACATATATATATATATATATATATATATATATATATATATATATATATATATATATATATATATTATATATTCTTTTTTTCTTTTAATTGAGTAAGCTCTGTAACGTAATCAATTGACTTGAAATTATTATACTTTTTAATAAATAAGTATAAAAAGTAAATAATTAATTACTTGTAAGTAATCAATTAAGTGTTGATTCGAGCAACGGATAAACTCGAAATATAATGGCAATAAAGTAAACTTGGTATTAGAGAAATTACGGATACATACATAATAATAACTCCACCCTGGAATTAGAGTTATAAATTATAAAAACAGATTTGAGTAGGGATATAGATTTTAATTAGGAACATTAAATTTACATATAAAGTCTCTATAAAATGTCTCGTGTTCGCTCGGCTATCATCTGAAACCATAAACCTATAATAATAACTCTCGATAAAGTTTCCCTACAAATTAAGTCAAAACTATAGGATGAATAACATAAAACATAAAAGACTTAGTTTTATCGCAGTTCTGGACTGAAAAAGGAATTCAACGAATTAGTATTATATCTGCGGAATTGTTAAAAAGGATTATTGTCTAAGTTAAAGTAAGATTCAATGGACTAACTTAATCAGTTAATTATATTTTAGTCTCGAAGGTTATTACTAAGAAATCCCTTAGGTGGTAAACCTACGTGACGTCCACAATAGGTTCTAAGTTCTTCTCAACACTCTGAACTTGTTTAAACTTGATTTTCTTTTTACTTCTGAAACCTTTCTTCTAAACAAGACTTCTTAATGCACTTTTCCTCTTTCAACTCTCTTAGAAGCGTCTATTTAAGAATTTAAGTGCAGATTTAACATTAAACCTTTTCTCCTAGATTCGACTAGCTTGCCCTACAATTAAAAAAAAATCCTTCCTTCCTTATTAAATTTAAGTTTTATAAAGAAAAAACAGCTAAGATTGACCCACGTAATCATTTATTTTTATTGGATTTATTAAAAATACCTCAGAGAAGTAGTTTAAAACTTATAAATGTTTTAAGTTGGTCGTTCCAACTGTGATTTTTCAAAGCATATAGAACGAATTAGACAGAGAAAACCACAAAAAAAACTCATTGGTTTTAGAACTCACTGATTAAACGACTACCCCCCATCTCTTCCCTAATTAAACGACTACCCCCCATTTCTTCCCTAATTAAACGACTTCAACCATCTCTTCACTAATTACACGACTACCCCCCCCCCCCCATCTCTTCACTGATTAAACGACTACCCCCCCATCTCTTCACTAATTAAACGACTACACCCATCTCTTCACTAATTAAACTACTTCACCCATCTCTTCACTAATTAAACGACTACACCCATATCTTCACTAATTAAACGACTGCACCCATCTCTTCACTAATTAAACGACTGCACCCATCTCTTCACTAATTAAACGACTGCACCCATCTCTTCGGGGTAACAAAAGTTGCAAAAGAATAGAACTAAACCGTGAATTAACTAGTTGCAATGCCAATGACAAAGTTTTGTACAACATTGAATTCATAATAATAATAAATCTTTCGACAAACTCGAATAAAACATTTTCATATAAAGAGAGATATTAAATTTAAATTCTGTAAAATCTAATTTAATAAATGTATATATTTATATATAGTATTAAAAAAACACAGGGAAATACTTGCGTCCAAGTACTTTTTAGGGTTTTGTAGATGCTTAAGCATATCCCCGTTATGTAATTATGATTTTTTTTTCTTCGATCTAAAGGGTCCCGGGTTCGATTCCCCGGGGTCTCAATGTTTTTTATCGGTAATAACGACAAGATAAATTACATTATCTTGTGTAAGGTATAACCATGAATTATTTTGAAATTTTAGGACCAGCCGTTATATAGTGGTTGGTGCTTGCGCATATTTAATTTTTAACTTCTGTATATTTTTCCTGTGGTTGGGTCAAAAAGTTTCACCAGTGTTTCAAATTTTAGCACTTTAGCTTTAACTGTTCAGGCCCTATGAACCAAAGAGCGACGAACAGACGGACACTTCACTCTCGGCATAAGGGTTTTGAGAAGTATCTACAACACCCAAAGAAGTTTTCTACTGCGATGAATATTTCACTTTCGATTTTCAAAAGAATCAAATCTATTGCTTCCGAGCTCACCGAAGCTAGCAGAAGCTATGAGATCATTCTGTAGAACGATATTTATTTGAAATGGAGAAATCTGTTTCCCACACCAGTGGACATTTTTGGTCCAGTGTCTGTCTGTCACTCAATATTTGCGAACTAACATATCTTAAAAACTGCTCATCTAATTTTAATGAAAATTGGTAGTTAGGTAATAGTTAGCCAATTGTTACTCCCATATATACTGAACTATCAAATTTTAACCTTCTGCGGACATTTGTTTCTCTTCTACATACGGACAAACATACATAGATTTACACAATTTTTGTTGACGAGAGACACCAAGGGAGGCACATAGGAACAGTTCCAACATCAGACATTACGTCAGTAATATGTTGGCTCGGCATTACGCTATGTCCTGCATCGTTTCGTCGTGTCCGACTCATCAGGGGCCCGACGATGCTGGAACAGTTCCTATGTCACACTTGCGTGGCACATCCCTTGGTTTCTCTTATCATCACAAATTGTGTAGCTTATTGCAGTGTACAAAGCCGGTATTACATAGCTGATACATAAATTTATTTACACCTATATATATGTTTAATTCATCCGATTTTTAAGAAATTCGGATATTATGTCGAACACACCATATTAATTTCAACTGTCTGGGCTCAGACATCTAAATTCATGTAAAAAAAAAAACAACAGAAAACTATAAAATTAAAGTTATGAAAATATAAATAAATTACACAATAATGGTTTGTAAAAGCATCATTTGAGTTCGATATAAATCGCAAAAAAACCACACAAATTGGAAGAATATTTTTATAAATATCTCGGAAACTATATTTCTCTTTAGTCTGCACAGACTACAGAAGTGACATTTCAATAGTACATTTCGCGTCTAGTGCGGAAAGTAGCATTTTGCATGCGAGTAGTAAAACCACACGAGCAAAGCAAAATGCAGTTTCCGCACGAGTTGCGTACCGTACTTTATCTACGATTGTGGATTTTAATAATAAATACAGAAAAAATAAAATAACATTAAGATGACATTAATTCATTAGTTGTATTTTGTGCCGATTAAATTATTTGGGAGGCGTATAATTCTCATCATTTTCACTAAAAACTCGATATAAACAGTTACTTTAATTAAACAAACAGCAAATTAGGTTTGTTAAATGTAAACAAACTCGCTAATCGTGCGTTAAGGTGAAGAATGCCTCTTTTTTCTGGGCTATGGCGGAAAAAAGAGGAATTCTTCACCTCATTATGAACGCGCATCAAATGAATACAGCTACGAAAAAAAAACACTTTCTACGCATCTAAACAGAGATATAATGTTGATTTTATGTCCCCTCCTTTAATTAATATAATTACATATAGCGTTGACGTTTGCCTGCTGAATCAGGGGTCGGAGGTGGGGACTCCTCCAAGTGAAAGATTTTTTTACAGGTAAATCAACGGCCGTCTTAAGCCGGCATACGATAAAAAATCTTTCACGTGGATGAGTCTTGAAACACAAACTTCGTTTCATCTAATCCAATTTCCTCTACAACGTCTTAAAAAGTTTCACTTCAAAAAAAAGTTTTTAAAACTCAAGAAATCTTAAAACTATTAAATCAATCCTATTCTAATAAATTGAATTTTCATGCCATCACAATACTTTCTCTCTTTATTACATACTACTTATAAAAAAGAGTAAATCATAATAATAATATCGTAGGGAAAAATAAAAAAAGACTTCATATCTGCTTAATTAATCTTTTTTCATTACATAAAACAATATTTACTTAAGTTTGCAAAAGATGTTTGACTAACTAAAGAAATCAAGTCTGAAAAGATCATTAAAACTACGGGCGAGAAAAGTGAAAAGCAAGGCAAGACCAACAAGAAAAGAAAACCAACTCAAGGAACTCTGAGAAACTAGAAACTCAGGAGTAAAGCAGCAGAGAAAGGATTCATCATCCTTCCTTCAACATACACTTTCAGAAACCCACTAATCACTTTTGGTTTCGCTTAAAAGATATTTTCAGAAATTTCTACCATAAAGCTTTAAAATTATTACAAAACTAGATTACTTTCTAATATCTAAGTATAAGTAAGCCCCCCCCCCCCCCTCACTTACATGAAGATTAAGAGCTCAACTGGAGTTGATATCACTAGAATAATGAAAAATGGAAAGCCTCTCCACAAAATGAATATTTATTTTACAAAACTAGTTTTGGGCCTCTCAGCCATCATCAGTGCCCGCAAAAGGTAATAAAGGTAAAACAGCAAACAACAAAGTGCCGGTAAAAGGTAATCAAGGTTAAACAACAAACATCAAAGTGCCGGTATAAGGTAATAAAGGTTAAACAACAAACAACAAAGTGACGGTAAAAGGTAATAAAGGTAAAACAACAAAGAACAAAGTGCCGGTAAAAGGTAATAAAGGTAAAACAACAACCAACAAAGTGCCGGTAAAAGGTAAAACAACAAACAGCAAAGGTGCCAGCAAAAAGTTATACAAGTACCGGTAAGGTAGAGTCCGTTTTCGGGCTCTCATGTGAGTCAACGTCAGGATTTTTCCTTTACCTTTTACCGGCACTGATGATGGCGAAGAGGCCGAAAACTAGTTATGTAATATAAACATTCATTTTGTGGAGAGACTTCCTGTTTTTCATTATTCTCCTTTACTTATTAGTGAACCAAACTAAATTTACAAAGTTTCAGAGATTCTTTTCTTAATAAGCAAAAGAAGAACTATAATTAGTATTAGGAATTATTTATAACTCGGACTAAGGCCGGGCGTACATTGAGACGCAGGTGGCACAGCACAGTTTTTTCTGCCGCAGAAATATACAAGACCGCGCGGATTGAGACGCCAGATTTATTGACTATGGGTAGGCCACGAGTGATGTAGTACTGCCATGCCCTGTGTCTCAATCCGTCCAGTTTCTTTTATTTCTGAGATTGAAAAAAACTGAGCTGCGCTGCCCTGCGTCGCTTATGTTCGCCCAATTTAAAGGTCGACCAATCTGAGAAGGCACTAGTGTTGTTGATTTTGCATTGTATGAAGTCAGTTTTTAATAAAATAGACCACTGAGTTGTAAATATGAATACGATGTTAGGAAAAGTAAAAGGAAAAGTCTCTCCACGTAATAGTACCTACATTACGCGTCGAGTGCGGAAAGTAGCATTTTGCATGCGAGTGTGGAGTTTGCACCCGAGAGACAGCGAGGGTAGTAAAACCAAACGAGCAAAGCAAAATGTAGTTATCGCACGAGTTGCGTACCGTTTTTTATCTACGATTGTTGGATATTAATAATAAATACAGAAATAAAAATGTAATAAACTTCGTGTATGAAAGTTCGAATTTCTCTTGATAAAGATGACATTAATTCATTAGTTGTATTTTGTGCCGAATTAATTATTTCGAGAGGCGTATTATTCTCCTCATTTTCGTCATAATCTCTTAAATCACCTATTGTTTTTAACAAAAAAACTCGATAAAAACAGTTACTTTAATTAAACAAACAGCAAATTAGTTATGTTAGGTGTAAACAAACTCGCTAATCATGCGTTAAGGTGAAGAATTCTTCTTTTTTACCGCCCTAGGGCGGAAAAAAGAGGAATTATAAAAAACGCGCATGCGCAATGAATACAAGTATGTAAAGAACCACTTTCTACGCATCTAAACAGAGATACAATGTTTATATTTCGTATCAATCGTAGATAAAATATTTATTAAAAATATCAAAGCAGCTTTCGCGAGCTTCAAGACAGTACATGGTGTTCTATCCCTTATTTCGGAAGTATTTTGTAGGGGTTAGCGAGTACTTTAGCCAAATATAATTTTAACGTAGGCTTCAATATAAATAGGTCGTTAAGTGCTCAACTACTCAACAGATTCAATAATAGGTTTTAAAAGCATAAAATCATTAAATTTTATGAGCACGAGGAAGTTTTTAATAGGTAAACAATTAATTTCAGTTACTATGTTATTATCTTATTAATATAATATAATTAATAATTAAAGATGGTATTTAAGAAGTTTCATTTTTCTGCAACCCGTAGATAAAAAATTGTATGCAACAAGGCAGCAATGGAAACATTTCTGCCTCGTGTATTCATTGCCTGCCTGGGATTCACCTAAGCAGTTAATTTTCATAGCCAGTACTCGCCTCCGGCTTAGCAATTAAGTTAATTACACTCAATAAAATTCTATTTTGCTGCCTAGTTACATAAATAACTATTGTTTATTTATAACAACAATAAAACTAGCAAACAACTAATTAAAACTTCAATTAACAGATGAAGTAAAAAAAAAAAACTTAATTCTAATACCCTTAAAGCATATACCCTAAGAACAGGGAAAGAAAAAAAAAGAACAAAACTTAACTAAAAATAATCAAATGGAATTAATGTCAGTGGACAAAAAAAGGGAACCCAATTAGATGAAAGAAGAAAAAGAAAAAACAAAATGAATTGAATTCTTCGAGGCTCTCTTGATACTTACGAAGTTTGAAGAAAAAAAAAATCAACAACGTAAGAAGTCTTGATTGGAACAAGGATTAGAACAAAAAATTAAGAAAAATACAAAAAAGGGCAAAAGGTTGAGGAATAATCTTAACTAAATGATAACTTTTTAGTCATTAGAGAAAAGCCGAGGTGAAATCAAATAACTAGAAATTAAATTAGACTGCAACATCTGGCCAGAATTAATTAATTAAATAGGATATTATTTTACTTTATTTAGATTAAACAAGAGTTAATAAACAAATAATTATCCAGAGTAAAAAAAAATTAAAGGGTATAAATTCAAAATAATTTTTGAATTAAAAAAAAGGTGCATAAGTGTTGGGTTTAACTCCATTAAGAGTGGTTTCTTTTAATGCCTCTTAAAAAAAGGTTATGATTTCCAAGATTCAAGTACTCCTTAAGGAAAGTGTAAAGGCTTCAATTTTTTTATTTTATTTTAAAAACAATCTTTAACTTTGATACTTATTTTGTTAGTTTTAATTCTATTTTTTTATATATTTTATAATTTCTCATTATTTTTTAACTTTTTAAAAAGAAACGACGAACTATTAATATTTTTTCTAATAATTTTTAAATAGTAATTAAAACAAACTATAATGTGAAAATATTATAAATTTATGTCTTACGATAAAAAATACTTTCTTAATCAAAATACTCTTTTGTATATTAGATGTTAAAGTCAGATTGGTTTTATCTGCTTTAATTCCAAATTACGGCCCTTATGCCGGAGCCGACCCCGTAAGACTTTTCATCCGATCCACCACACTACAAAAGAAGTTTATCAATGAACCTAAACAATGGAAAGTACTTAGTTCTCCATAATCATGTGCCATTTCAAATATAAAAAAAAATCAGCACGAGTCTTATTGCAGTTTTTTTTGGCCAAAATGGATAGTGCTTATCCGAATATTGACTAACACTATGAAATCTGATGGCTGAGAGTTTCATATTTTATCCTATCCCAATCCCCATCCTAGCCTTTCAACCAAAATGATTGGAGACCCTTGCTTTAATTGATAATCATCTTAGTGAACGAAGGAGGGAAAGAAGAATGCTAGTAATTAGTAGGAACCAGAGGAAAAGAAATACCTGGATATAGGAAAAAAAATGGAAATGGTCTGGGGAGGTACATAGTTAGATCGACTAATAGACGATGGGCCAAAAAATTATCGAATGGACTCTTCTCGAACTCTCCTGACAGTTGACTTCCTGCAACCCAGAACCCTCACACATTACTGCACCCCAGGACCCTCACACATTACTGCACCCCAGGATCCTCACACATACCTACACCCCAGGAACCTCACACATATCTGCACCCCAGGAACCTCACACATTACTGCACCCCAGGACCCTCACACATGTCCGCACCCCAGGACCCTCTCACATTCCTGCACCCCAGGAACCTCACACATTCATGCACCCCAGGACCCTCACATTCCTGCACCCCAGGACCGTCACACATTCCTGCACTCTAGGAACCTCACACATAACTGCACCCCAGGACCCTCACACATTACTGCAACCCAGGAACCTCACACATTACTGCAATCCAGGACCCTCACACATTACTGCATCCCAGGACCCTCGCACATACCTACACCCCAGGACCCTCACACATTACTGCACCCCAGGACCCTCACACATTCTTTCATCCCAGGACCCTCACTCATTCTTGAACCCCAGGAACCTCACACATTCCGCAATTGTCTGTCTTTAATGCTCTTGATTTCCAAATGTACACATCACAAACATTTGAAACTTAGCAGTTATGTTGTGCGAAAAATACACAATCAAAGGATCAATGCAGGAAAGCCCACTAAATAAAATAAAAAAAACTGTTTTGTTTTGTACCAATTTTTCTTTTCACCATGCATCCTTGAAAATTTCATTTTTCGTGTCCCCCCTCTATTTCATTTTAACAATGAACGGAAAAATCGTGGTTATTCTTCGCAAAAAACAGTTAATAAGGAATTTTTCATACAACGCATATTTTGTGAGAAAAAAAAATTCTCCTCCCCTCAAAAAATCATCAAAATGAAATACTTTAAGTACGGTTTGGACTAGACACTTCAGAGTCATTTTTTTTTTGGACAATGAAAATGCATATATAGGAGTTTATAAAACATAATTATAATAATTGGTTCAAAGGTTATTGCTGAAACAAACTTTTAAATGGCCGTCATCTTAATAAGGCTAAGCCGAAGCTGGTTAACAAACTTGTTCTATTTGTAAAATTTACCTACAAAGGGTCCGTAGTGTCCTTCCTGAAGGTAAACCATTTAATCTAGTGAGTCAGTGTAGTAAGTCATTATAGTATGAGGTTAAAATAATCCATTGCTTTGTATACATAATATATAAATGTATATATATATATATATATATATATATATATATATATATATATATATATATATATATATATATATATATATATATATATATATATATATATATATATATATAGGTAATCAGAAGCGATAACGACTCGGCTGTTTGATGTCTAACCCACTGCAACCTAAAGTTGTTAAGTTAAAACTGTAACCGTAACCTAATAATGTTGTGTCAGTTAATTGCTCAAACAAGTGTTATCTGAACCCTTCGAATAATAATGACTTATACTCGAATTAAGGTACATTAAAACTTCTAAAGCGTATTTTAAAAGAGGCATTTCTTAAAGAAAATTGAGGCCGAATTATCTTACGTTAAGAAAATGTTGGCAAAATCCCTTTGAGATCGTGCCAACCTTTAGTGTCACCAAAAAATTGGCAGTGTAAGGAAAGAAAGGATCAACGAATATCTTGTATCAAAGGAATGTTTAAAAAGTGTTTTGGAAAACAAACATCCACAGCTAAGTTAGTCCTCATACTGTGTAATAATAAACAAGTGTTTTAGTCCAGGAGATAGCGTGCAAAAAAGTGTCTGACTAACATCAAGCTAGAATTTTGCATACAAGTCAATCTTTTAGAGCCTTTTAACAATATGTGGTCGGTCTAAGTTCGTCCGCGAACTTGGCAATAGGCATTTGAAAAAAAAAAAAAAAACAGGTGGAGAGCGGCCATGTCTCACCAATTATGGTGGACAATATGATTTTCATGATTAGCATTCATAAGCATTCATGATTTTCATGATTAGCGCCTTTTAAGAATATGTGGTCGGCTAAATTCGTCTGCGGGACAAAGGTTGGCAAAAGGCGTTTGAAAAAAACAAACCGGTGGAGAGCGGCCATGTCTCACCAATTATGGTGGACAATGTGATTTTCATGATCCTTAGTTCAGAATTAGTTAGTAGACCAAAAATTAAGTCGATGTTATTTTCACACTTGATTAGTTAGTTATTCAAATATTACTAAAAATCAACGTGATCACCTGTCAAGGGACAAACTAACATCAACTTGATTTTCGGTCTACTAACTAATTCTGAACTAAGGATCATGAAAATCACATTGTCCACCATAATTGGTGAGACATGGCCGCTCTCCACCGGTTTGTTTTTTTCAAACGCCTATTGCCAAGCTTTGTCCCGCAGACGAATTTAGCCGACCACATATTCTTAAAAGGCGCTAAAAAAATTGACTTGTATACAAAATTCTAGCTTGATGTTAGTCAGACACTTTTTTGCACGCTATCTCCTGGACTATACCCATTTAAAAAATAAATAAATAAATAAAGTTAAATTTAAAAATAATGAAATATTAACTCCGAAATTATCCATAATATACCCTTCCACAAATGTAATTAAGAAGAACCAATCCTTTACAAAATTATGAAAGGTACAAACTACCCCTACTGAAAATAAAATTATGGCTCCGGTATACATAAAAATGTTTTGATACTTATGCCAATAAATAACTTTAAAAAAAAAAAAAAAAAGGATCTTAGCGCACGGCAGTTGGCAAGGCCAAATCCAGTAAACATGTATAGTGTGAATCTTTATACTTGAACCAATTCACCCTCTTCTTTCCCTTAATATGGGATTTAAAATTTGAAATATAGATTAAGCTTAAGTAGCTTAGGACACTGCAATTGTGCCCTTAATATCAAGCCTTTTCAAAAGGGGAGGGTTCGCATCTTGATTACTGACTGACTGGCTCATCATCAAAATTTGAAGTCAGTTTACAGAATAGCTAGAAACTTGTAATTTGGCACACACTTGCAGCAATAGCCGTAAAACTTACAAGAATATTCCAAAAAAGTTTTTTTTTTTACTTTTACCCCCCTCCCCCCTCCAAATAGAAAAGAATTAAAAACGACGGACGCAACGTTAAAGTATAGAATTAATATGAATGAACGGTCAGTCTCTTCGAAAAATTGATTATACATCCAACTACCATTTACCGATTGAGCAGGATTACATTTTCTTATGAGATTTTCATGAGCAACCCAGCACTATTTATTGCTTAACACTTGGCCACTTTCTAAATGAGGCATAAAACATGAGTATCATGTGAACACACATAGGAGTTACGATGTTGATGGAAATGAGAGAACTCAGAAGAAAAGAAGTTCCAGAAGCTCCACCTAAAAAAGTCAGTCAGGCAATAAAAGTTGTGATAGCTATGTTACGGCCAAGTCTGTTTTATGACTTATTATGAGATATATATATATATATATATATATATATATATATATATATATATATATATATATATATATATATATATATATATATATTATATATATATATATATATATATATATATATATATATATATATATATATATATATATATATATATATATATATATATGAAAAATAAAAAAGGGAGCAGTGCTGCTCATGAAAATAGGCGAGAAGTGAGGTCATGGCATAAAGAAAGAGCAGACTTGGCTGCTAAGTAGATATCCCTACTTTGACAGGCTGAGCTTTTTTTTGGGAAGGTCTCTGGAATTTGGCCCTTTTCTCACGATTGGGTTTTTGCTGTGGATTTAAAAAACAAAAAATCTGAATACTCTGGTATTCAAGGATACTCAATTATTGTCATTGACAGTTTAAAACCGTGGAAACTATACTAAAAAGTTATTTAATTTACATAGCTATTTAAGCAGTTTAAGATAAACAATGTGTGCATAGAATAGTTACTTTCAAGTAAATTTAATTAAGCTCGAAGTATTTCACTGCAATGCAATCCAATAAAAGTCTCATCATAGAGAAGTTCTCTGGCTTTTGCAGAAAATTTATTTGTGATGCAGCGATAACCTTATTCAGTTAGATTTAAAGAATACCTCGACCTAAAAAATAATTAAAATTGGACAAAGGGAGTACCAATAAATAAAATACTTTATTTTGGAATTAAGTCTTTGGTTAATATAACAGTCCAAATTCACTGAAAACATAGTACATTAAATATGGAGGCGATGAAGGTGTACTGTACACCTATAAATCATGAAGACTAAGCGCATATTTTAAGTAGTTTTCATGTAATTTATGCTTTAATAATGTCTCCACATGTATTTATGATTTAGAAAAATAGAAGGGAATATGGGATAAGTATCTATAAAATAGAAAAGCATTTTAGTATTTACTAACTGAAAAGAATTTAATTTTATACAGCGTAAAGCTTTTTCAATTGCCATAAGTAATTATTATTATAATAATCCAGAAAATGAAAGCATAGATCAAAGTAATCTCTAATGAATTTAAAGAAACTACCCCTCATTATAAATTACTTGAACTTAGACCAAAGAGATGTAAAAATTACGTTAAAAGATAGACTGTAAATTGGTGTGGCACATCGCTTCCTCGCATCCTATTCACGTACTTTATTGATTTTATGCTTTTACAAACCATTATTGTATGTAAAAAAAAGATATGCTATTTTTTCAATTTTACCCCTTCAAAACTAGAAATAACACAAAATAGAACTTGACGTATGTACCACTGTACTTTGTGGTACCAAAATTATATTTTTTAAAAATAAATTATTTAAAAGGGCATTAATTAATACAAAACCTAATAACAAAAAATTATTTAAACCCTTTAACCTACAACAAAATTAAAAATCGGTACAAAAGTTCGTGTAAAATTTAAAAAAAAAATAAACCAATAAAATAGCTTTAATGTACATATCAAGGCCTTTCAAATGATATCCGACACAATATTAAAAACCAAAAAAAATGGTCACGTGACACGGCACACGGGAAAAAGTTTACTCTCATGTTCTCAGCAAATAGGATGAACTAATGAAATAAAATATAATAAATTTAAAGAGCATTAGTTTGAGATTCAAGCGCCTCAATCAGAAATAAAATCGGCCAACTATTATAGTAACTATGGCCATTCAAAGACAAAAAGAAAAAAAATACCAACATTATCACCAAAGTACAACCGATGATGATACGACAAAAAGTCATAGGACCAAAGTTATAGATAATTTAAAATCAGTTACGGCTGGTGCTATCCGTTTTCCAATACGACTTAGCCGCAATAAGTCCCAAGAAAGCTTAAAAATCAAGTCGGGCATTTTTATTTTTTTAAGGGGGGAAAGAGGGGAAAAGTGAACTTTGTATAATCCTTTTGGTTTACAATATGGACTAAACGTTGCGCGTCGAATGGCGCAAACCGAAAGTCTAGCTCTTCTGGAAGTGGGTAAACATTAATGTCAGTCAGTGAGTCAGTTAGCCATGCGGCTTTATAGTACATAGACAAATTATTTTAGCGCGATTTAAAGTGCGAAGACAGTTGAAATTAGGCAGGGGCTATCTGCAGGCTACTTTCGACAAACCATAAAAATTAGATGATTACTTTTAAAGATATAGCTGTAAATAAATGTATGTTTGTGAGCATGTGGAAGATAAAAAAATAAGCGTAGAAGGTTGAAACTTTTATGGGACTAACAATGGACTGATTACGACCTACTAACTAAATTTCATTACAATCGGACAAACAGTTTTTAAGATACGGTGGTTCGCAAAAATTAAACGACAGACCGACCGACAGACCAACCGATAGACCGACAGACAGACACGGAACCCAAAATGTTCCCTGATGTCTGAAACAGATTTCTGTCTTGGAATTTTTGAAATCGGAGATATAACATTTTTTCGTTCTTCAGAACGATCACATAGCTTCCGGTACCTTCGGTAAGCTTGGAAGAATTCTAAAAAAAGTAAAAGGTCTATTCAAAAATGGTCTGATATAGAAGAGAAAAATATGGTAAAATGGAGATCATAATATGGTACAGAAATAGAAGCGTATGTGGGTTGACACAGAGTGTAAGGTCGACTGACTTTGACTAAAAGCTAATATAACGCGCTTATGTTTTCATATAGGGCTGCCCTACCTGTGAACCAGGGCCACGAGGGCTAAGGGTCAGTAAGGCTTTAAATATTACAACTCTAATTTAAGGTGGGTCACTTCTGTACAGGGTTCCGAGCTCGTATAAGTAATTTAACGTCAAGCAAGGGAATATTTGAGGGCCAAGAATTTAAATTAGTATTAGAGCGATACCCGTAAAATGGAAAATTAAAAAGTAAAAACAAGGCTTGAATGAAAAACTTAACAACAGATAATTCTTTTTTAATAGGATTTTATTTTTAAGTTTTAGGTAGTATTCATACTACAGAAAGATTAAATTTTAATTTTAATCATATTATAATTATCATTAACGGGAGACATACAGAGAAAAATAGACCCCAGCACCGGGTCTTGAACCACGCGCCGTTAAAGGCGCTCTTACCAACTAAGCTATACTGGAGACCGTTTTTCTCTGTCGTTACCGATACCAAGTTCCTGAAGTCCCGAATCCAAGATAGGTTAAAAATAAATATACCCACTAAAAGTTTTTTGTCATTCCTTTATTTCTACAAAAAAGGTAGTCGTTGCACTAATTTGGACGGAAAGTACATTTTTAATTAAAAAAAAAACGTAGGAAGTGAAGTAAAAAAAAAAAGCACAAATGGGGTTTAGTGCAAACAATAACCACTGCAATCATTTATAAGATAGAAATACAATGAAAGCTGAAGTTACAGTAACTGTTGACAATATGTTGTTTATTTTACAATGTAAATTAATTCCTTGGGTGTAATTGGAAATCTCTTTCAGTTTTTATTGGCTTTCAAGTTTAATTCATTCATGTAAACACTACTGTACAGTACACATATGTCATTTGTATACATAGTACATGTTTACACACAGTTATACTAGTTATATATAACGTTAACAGTGATAAATGTATTAAACTCATTTTCTCCATGTCATAGAAAAACATTGAATCATGTTGTTGTTATGTTGCTGTTGTTTGTTGTTAAAACATTGGACATGTTATTTGGAAAATGGGAGAAAATCCGTAAACATTTGTATAATTGATATAGTAGATGAATCTTAAGATGTGAAATTATGAAACACTAACTGGATACCCGTGCTTCTCTACGGAGTGTTTTTAAATTTGATAAGTTTATAAACTACCAGGAAAGCATACAAATTATTTTACTATGCGAGAATATCTAGATTCTATCCCTCCTAGTTATATCCCCCACCTCTTTGATACGATCATTTGCAAATATCCTAAATTTACCC
Source organism: Gerris lacustris (assembly GCA_951217055.1). Taxonomy (NCBI): domain Eukaryota; kingdom Metazoa; phylum Arthropoda; class Insecta; order Hemiptera; family Gerridae; genus Gerris; species Gerris lacustris. The sequence goes on from OX578282.1 coordinate 10,295,363, forward strand.
CCTCCTAAATGAAAATATGACAAAACTGTACACATAACAACAATTACTGTACTCTTAAAGAGCATTTCAACGATATGCATCATAAAGATAAAGGGTATTCATTACTTGTACCCCGTACCCCTTTGAACCAAAAGTTATAGTTCGAAAATTCATGTAAACAGTTACCTTCCCCTTGCTTTGAAGGTCAAGTGTGCAAATTTTCATCGAGATCGGAATAAAACTGTAGATTTGAATAAAAGAACATGCATATGTACACACATATTTTGACTTTTATATACATATATAGATATAGATATCAATTTCCATTTTACCTCTCCCCCTTCTAAATGAAAATAAGACAAAACTGTACTTAAGAACAATTACTTTTCTCTTAAACAGCTTTTCAACGATTTGTATCATGAAGGGTATCCATTAATTTGTCATTTGTACCCCGTACACATAACAACAATTACTGTACTCTTAAAGAGCATTTCAACGATATGCATCATGAAGATGAAGGGTATTCATCATTTGTACCCCGTACCCCTGTGTACCAAAATTTTAATTTCGTAATCTCATGTAGGCAGTGACCTTTACCTTGTTTTGAAGAAAAAGTGTGTAAATATTCATCTAATTAGGATAAAAGACATACCCTCATACGGATACACTTCTTTTTATATAAGATATAGCTATATTTTTTAATTATACCCCCCTCCTAAGTGAAAATATGATAAAACTGTACATAACCACAATTACTGTCCTAAAGAGCTTTTCAACGATATGCATCATGAAGGATGTTCATTACTTTAACATTTGTACCCCGTACCCCTGTGTACCAAAATTAAAATTTTGAATTTTCATGTAGACAGTGATTTTCCCCTTGCTTTGAAGGTCAAGTGTGCAAATTTTCATCGAGATCGGACTAAAAATGTAGATTTGTATAAAGAACATGCACACATGTTGACTTTTATATATGTATGTCCGCCATCTTGAATCAATATGCCCGATTGGTAAACTATATATCAAAAGTTACTAATTTCATAAAAGGAAGCCAACTTCTGAATTTCAATGTTCTAGTACAATTGGTTCCCGAGATATCATCTTGTCGAATTTTGTGTATAAATGGCCGCCATCTTGAATCAAGATGGCGGATTTTAAAAATATTTCTTAGCGAGCACCTAGGAGGTAAGAGGAAGACACCTACAAAATTTCATGGTCGTAGGTCCAGTGGTTTCAGAGATATCGTGATGTGTCAGTGAGTCAGTGAGTGAATGGTATTTGGATTTTATATATATATAGATTAATCCATTGGTACTTCTTTAGATTGTTACTCCCCTACGCAGTGGCGTACACAGGGGGGGGCCCAAGGGGCCCTGGCCCCCCCCGAAATGATTACATACCTAAGACCCGCCATACACTTAAAACCAAAAAAACACAGTAATGTCAGATGCATTCGAATTGGCTGTAAATATTTTCCAATAAAAGGAATAAATTAATTATTATCTTATGGTGTGTATACACTTAATCACCCCAAATAAGCTCGGCCCGGATTTGCCGATAGAATTAAATTCAATCAACACTATACCGGCCCGATTGTCGGCTGGGCCCGGATTTTGCCGATGGAATTAAATTTATTAAACACTATACCGGCCCGACTGTCGGCTGGGCCCGGCTTTTGCCGATGGAATTAAATTTATTAAACATTATGACGGCCCGACTGTCGGCTGGGCCCGGATTTTGTCGATCGAATTGAATTTATTAAACACTATACCGGCCCGACTGTCGGCTGGGCCCGGATTTTGGCTGATGGAATTAAATTTATTAAACATTATAACGACCCGACTGTCGGCTGGGCCCGGATTTTTGTCGATGAAACTAAAACTAAAACACTATAGCGGCCCGATTTTGGCTGGACCGAGATTTTTGCTGATGAAATTAGATTCATTGAATTAAATTAGGATGCATGAAATAAATCGGCTCATTTGCCGACGAGGCCTTGATTTTTGCCAGTGGAACTAAAACATTAAACTTGATCGACCCGATTTCGGCTGGGCCTGATTTTTCGCCAATTGAATTCAATGATTTTTTTGTGGTTTTAGTCCAGTTCAATAGCATAGGTTGCATTTTAGGACAGCTTCAATTCATTACGAATCCTAATGCAATGAATTGAATTTTTGATTCGTAAAAATAGACTGCTCCGATTGACAGCTAGTCCCGGATTTTTTGCTATAGAATTAAGTGCATTGAATTGATTAGGATGAGTACAATGAATCGGTCTGATTTCTAGTAGGCCCGATTTTGTCGATGGAAATTATGCATCAAAATAAATTGGGATGCGTTCAATAATAGACCCGATTGCTGGCTCGGCCTAGGTGTTAAGCACATTAAATTAAATGAGGCCCGAGTCAACTCGAACTTTTGCCGATGGAATTAAATTAATTGAATTAAAATATGCACACTAGACTGGCTTAAACGGGAAAATGATGGTTGTGGATTTCAGTAGCAAATTTTTGTTTTGTGTGTAGAACGCTACGTGGGTCCTCTTGTCTATGCGGCATTCCCCTCTTTTTGACTCAGGTCGGACTAGTGTTCGTCGACATGTAGTGGGAAAACAGAGGCAATATAAATAAATCGGTTTTTCATTTTGTGAAAAAGCTGATTCATATTACATAGTAATAGTAAATTTAAATCTAAAAACTCAAAAAGCGTTCAGAAAACATTTGATGTTAAATGTCCCATGTAATTACCCAGCGAATGAGCGAATGATTCTTTTTTTTTGCAATAGGTATTTAATTTTCTTAGAGAAGAATTCTCTTCTAGATAAAAATTTTAAATTCGTATGTGCTCCAAATCCACGTTTGATTTTTGCAGTATGGATCACGTTTTGCTTCCGAGCTTACCGAAGGAAACGGAAGATATGTGACAGTTCTGAAGAACGAACAATTTTTATGTCTCCGATTTCAAAAATTCCAAGACAGAAATCTGTTCAACATCAGAGTACAGTTTGGGTCCCGTGTCGGCCTGTCCTTCAATTTTTTCGAACCAACATATCTTAAAAGCTATTCGTCCAATTTTAATGAAATTTTGATGGTAGGTCATAATTAGCCAGGTTATAACATTGCTGGTACCGTATAAGTTTCAATCTTCTGCACCTATTTATTTCTCTTCCACATTCGCACAGACGTACATTTATTTACACCTATATCTTCAAAAGTACTCATCGGATTTTTATGAAATTTTAATGGTTTGTTTAAAGTAGCCCGCAGATAACCCAAGAATAATTTCAACCGTCTGTGCTCTTAAAATATTGCTATATTGATACTTTATTCATGTTAAATTTACTCAATTTTCCCTCCTTTTTTAAATCAGTCAAAATTGGTTTGATTTTTACATGATTTAAAGTATCAATTTACCAAAATTTAAACAGCGCAGACCGTTAAAATTAATCTGTGAGCTTCTATCAGATAAGTTTTATCTGATAGAATGTTTTTTGAGGATAAGGTGTAAATAAATGTATGTGTGTGCACATGTGGAAGAGAAATGGTGGCAGGTGGAGAAATGTGGTGGAGGGAAATGGGACCAGAAGATTGGACCTTATATAGGACCAACAATGGACTTTGTATATGCTAATTAACTGCCATCCGAATTTCATTAAAATCGAAAGAGTGGTTTTTAAGAATTGTTTGCCATGATTGAGCGAGAGACAGACTAACAGCCAGAAACGGGATCAAAAATGTCTGATAACTGGAACAGATTTCTGTCTAGGAATTATTGGAATCGGAGACATAATCGTTCTTTAGAACGATCACATCACATAGGTGTTACCTCATAGGATTTTAATTTAATTAAATATGAGGTTAGAAATTGAAATTAGAGTGTTGAAAAGGGGGAGAAATTACAATTATAACAAATTATGGGGTATGCTAAACCCGCATATAAGTTAAATTAGGTTGGGCCCCCCCGAAAAAATTTTCTGTGTACGCTACTGCCCCTACGTTATTTAGAGTATTAATGTATTTTAATATATAACTATAAAGACAAAGGGATGTTTAGTCCAATGTACATTGGGACAAAGGAATATCAACTTCTGTTTTTTTTTATAAGGGGAGTAACAATCTAAAGAAGTGCAAATCTATTTTGATTACCATTTGGTTCTCTAAGAGCTCTGATATAATTTTATATAAAAAAATTAAAAATTTAACGGCGAAATATAGTGCTTGAATGAATACATGTGAAAACCAATGTGTAATTTGTTCCTCGTGTAATTTTTTCAACGAGTAATTCTTTCGGTGTAATTTTTTCCTGTGTAATATTTTCCTGACACCCCCGTCCCCCGTAGACAAACTTAGCCAAAAATCCCATAAATTAATTTAAACTTAATCTAATAAAATTAAAATGTGGTTTCTGAAAAGTAAGTAATTACCTAGTTAATCACTTCATTGGTTTTAACAATTTAACTTATTAATTAAGAGGTCAAAACCGGCATTAAGGTTATTAAAATCCTTAATTACTAATCCAAAACAACTATTACAGCAAAAAAAAAAAAAAAAAAATAGAACAAGTATGATAGAAGAATTAAAAAGGAGGAATTTCAAGGGAACTGCATTTAAAAAAAATGGGAATTAATGGAATAATTAAGTAGAAAAGTTAGGAATTTTTTTTTCCTAGAACACTCTAGTTGCAGAGTTTTCCCTCGAGCCTTCGAAAGCATTTTCTTCTTCATAATGCTGTAGTTTCTTTTCATTTTTTATTTGTATGTTCATCCATAACCATTAATGTCGTCTAGATAGTTTTGAACTACCTTCATAGTGGCTAAAACTGAAACCATTATAATGAAAAAGAGCTTTTGAACCAGTTTCAACTAAAAGCGTTCAGATATCAAGTATCCAAACATGGAAAGGCTAAAGTAAATATTAAATTGATTGGCCATTTAGAGAAAAACTTTAAATTTACTAGATAAGTTGACAAAAAGGACCATCCAATATATTTGTGGCATTTTTTGTAAAAAGATATTTCCTCAGGGCGTTCTAAAGCTGGCACGAAGATTAAATGTTAAAGGCGGATTAAATTAATTTGGAGCTATCTGCGGGCTACTTTCGACATACCATCTAAATTTCTTATAAATTATATAAGTCCTTTTAAAGATATAGATGTAAATAAAAAAAAGGCGCAGAAGGTTGGAACTTGTATGGGAACAACCATGGGCTAATTACAACCTACCATCTAAGCTTCATTAAGATCGGACAAGTAGTTTTTAGGGTCCGTAGGCAAAACCAAGGACCCTTATATTTTCCTGCGTGTGTCTGTCCGTCCGTCCTCTCACGGCTAAACCATTCGTCCGATCACTTTGAAATTTGGCATGAATGTGTCTTGTACCTGCCCACATATTTTAAAAATATAGCGACTTAAAAATATTTTTCAAAAAAATTAGGGTAAAAAAACTTAAGGGTTAACATTTTAATATTTTTTTTCGACACCCTTTCATATGATACCCCTCACTATCATATGAAAGGGTACGTCGAGCTGATTACAAAAATATATAATTCTTTGGTTATAATTTTGATAGGGCGAGCGTAGGCGAGTTTGAAGCGGGTTTGAAACGTGCCCCCCCCCCCCCCCTCTATCTCGCTTATGTGAAGTGCAAAAAATCTGAAAAAATTCCTTAAAATTCTTCGACCTAAAGTAAAGATACCACTTTTTGGAAATTTCGAAAAAAATGTTATTTTATTTTTTATTGACAAAATACGTTTTTTTTATAATTATGGTCTTTTCGATGTATTTATATGGTTGTAGTCCGGTTCAGTGGCAAAAAAATACTTTATCTGAAGATTGTTTATGTGTTTTGAGAATATCAGACCCATAGGATAGTTCAAAGTAAGCTTTTTAGCATTTTAAATAACACCATCAATAGGGTACTACTTAAACTATACAGGGTTGCCTACGGACCCTCGCTGTGTGCTGACTAGCACACACTTAACCTGTTTATTCTTAGTTATAGTTATGAATTTATTTTTTATTCTAAATATTTAAATTAATCAAGCCGCTAAATATATCTAAACTGCATTTATACATTGCCAATATACCTATGTAGTCTTGAGATAACTGATCAAGCTCCGCTTTGCTGCGGCCAGTAATTAATAATTTGTATTAAGCTATTGAAATTGAAATGAATAACGTAACTAAATAATTTTATTTAATTTCTTTTACCTAATGAATAAATAAACATTTTGCAATCATCATTCCCTAGAAAAAATAATAAAATAAAAATATAATAAATAGATAATATGGTCGGTTACATATTGATATGTAGGCAAGTTAAGTTACCATGTTAAAAGTCTTAAAAAAAAACTTGCTTGGTATAATATTACACTGCAAGAAGTATGAAGATAAAATCAATTTTCATCGATATCAAATGAATTAAATTAGTTTCTACTCTAATATTAACACAATATTACTCTAATATTATAAATTGATGCAAATATATGCTAACTATCCCAATTATAATATTTTAGTTTAAGTAGAAATTTTAAATAAGATAATAACACGGATTAGGTTCATGAAAAGCATAATATGTTAATAATAAAAAAAAAAGCAGGGAAAAAAATTAGGGCGAAAGAAAAAAAAACAAAAAAAATTATTTTTTTACAAATGTTATCACTCAGAATCAAAATGAATTCGTAAACAGTTTATTATCATAACATCTTATTTATGCTATCACGAAAACAACTCCGTGGATTAAAACATTCAACAATTCTCCTTTTTTTTAAAAAAAAAATAAAACACTAAAAGCAAACAACGTCTATACTTAATTTTGTTTCAAGGAAAAAAGGTAATATTAATGGAAACAAACTAACAAGCCTTATAAAGAAAAGGACCAAAGCGGAAATACAAATACACTGTACGTTTTACAACGGTGAATCTAAAAAAAAAAAAGATTGAAAGAGGAAAATATATTTTTTTGTCATATTTTACATAAAAAGCCAGGATGCTTTAAAGTTATTACTTTGAAATTTAAAGTGTAAGAGAAAATTTGTTTTCCCTTCATATCTAACGAAAATGAAATTATAAAAGTTACTTCTATAAAAAGTTATGATTAAAAGCAATGGAAAACTGATTGAGTTACAATGTTATCTTCCAAGTAGCGTCAACAGATTTTTGTTTTTAGATTTTAGTATTGATGGGAAGGGTAGTTTTTTACTTTCTCACCACACAAAGAGAAAGTATTGTGATAGCATAAAAATTCGATTTTGATATTTTGATAGGTTTACATGGTTTGAGCTCCCTGAGTACAAAACCTTTTAAAAAATGTGTGTCTGTTGTTTGTCGTTTCCCCCCAAAAACATGTGACAAAACGGGGGAAAAATATATTTCTCGAAAACGATTACGACGATTTTGATTGAAAATTCTAAAATCTAGCCCATAAATACGAATCTAACGGTATAAGCCGTATTCCCGGAAAAAAATAGTTCCTGAGAAAATAGGGGCCGGTGTAGCCGAGGGGTTAGTGCACTCGACTCTGAAATCAAGGTCTAAAACCCGGCTGTGAGTTCGAATCCCAGCGGGGTGAGACACGTTTCACACTGATGATCTCATCGATTAGATGAGTAAAGTGGCCGGATAACCCCCGTCCTGTAATGACCTAATAAGCTGTTGAACGGGACTAAAACTACAATGAAGAAAAAATAGCTTTATATATGGATGGAGAAAGTTCGGGTTCGACTCCCCACCGAGGATGTTATTTTTATGATAAATATTTATTAAATATTCAATAATAATTAAATGTACCCAGGGAAACTCGAAAACTAATAGAGGGAAAACGCTGCAGGGTAAGTAAAATAATGATTTTTTAATTTTTGTAATTTTCGAGTCTGATAACATTTCAAAGTTATTGAAATGCAGATCACAAATATTTACGTGTTTCTAAAATGGTGGTCATTTTACACCCGAAAGAACTAAATAAGTGCATACCTAAGCAGCTAAAGAATACTATGCACTCCTAGCTCCCCGTAACAGCAACTTTTTATACATATTTTAGTAAAAAGAAAAAAAGTAAGAAATATTAATTTTTATGGCTAAAAAAACCCTTTTCGAAGTTAGCTGGCAAGTATTTAACGGTAGTAATTTTTTAGTATACACACATACACACATTGCTTCCAATAATTTCGGTAAATTCGGAAGCAAATTACATATAAAGAATAATAAGATAATTTTCAAACAATCCACACCACTATAAACAGGACCAACGTTTCTTGTCAACAACAAATAGTTTTACTTGGCTACCCCGAAACCAAAGTTAAATTGAGTCAGAAATTATAATAAAACCAACATTATTAATAAAAATTAAAACATTTGTCCCAAGCTATTGGTGAATGCAATTGTGTTACTTTCTACCAACCAAGTCATAATAGTTAATGATTAATTAACGATTGTAATTATACAAAATATTTTAAACAATTATTGTTAGCCTTAACCTGTGTACTTCGGATATGAGGAAAAATCGTTAGATGTTACTCCCTTATAAAAAAAAATAATTAAAACAGAGGGGAGTAAAAATCCAAAGAAGGTACAAGGAGTCTTCTTCTTCACTTGCCTTATATATAACAAAAAAAAACAAAAACAGAAAGGATTAACTCTAAAGAAGGTACATGGAATGATCATCTTTAGACTCCCCATATAAAAACAGAAGTTTGATATTCCTTTGTCCCAAAGTACATTGGACTAATCATCCCTTTGTCTTAATAGTTATTTAGTCAACGTCATCTATATTCTAAAAAAAAAAAAAAAACATAGGGGAGTAACAATCCAAAGAAGTACTAAAAAATCACTGCAATAAAATATAAAACAAATATTCTTTAAGGTTGAAGAATATGGGGCTATTTGTGGGATAACTTTTACATACTATCCAAATTTCATAAAAATTGTCATTGTATAAAAAAAAAAAAAAAAAAAAAAAAAAAAAAAAAAAAAAAAAAAAAAAAAAAAAAAAAAATGGGAGATAATTTACACCTGCAGTATACTCAATTTCACTTCATCTCTCAGCTATAAGTATTATGGTTCAGGCTACCCAAGGCGAATCGAATGTTTTAAATCTATAATTTTACAAATATTTTTTTGCAAACTCTAAACTTACGTGATTGTTTGGACAAAGTTAAAAAAGTAGCGATTTTTCAACTGAATAAAAAAAAAGCGAGAACAATCTGGTTAATGAGTCAAGAAACTTTTTTTTCGAATCACTTTTTTAATCCTAATTGTTGTTTTTATTACATGGCACAGTACCTGCTAATGCTAGGTTATTTAAACTAGGCACGCGATGCCTACTTTTAATACTTATAAATGCTAAGAGTCGAAAGATATGGCCACAAGTTAAGACGAAGGCCTTTGCTCTTTCTTAATCGGGATACTGGAACACATTCTTATAATCTTACTAAAATTGGCATATTTTACCCTCTCTTAGCTATTAAATAATTTATTTCATTTTATTATAATATGCAAAGGAAAAAAATAGCAAACTTTTCGATTTGATCTGATAGTGGTAGACAAAAATAATATTTAAAAAAAAAAAAATCATTTACAGCACCAACGACAAAAATGTATATTTAAATAAAACGGTTCTGCGTGAAGTATTACGTAAAAAGGGTTTCGTTAGTATCCTAAACATAAAATTAGTTATTATAACGGGTGGTGGACGCCAGATGTTGATGCTTTTTGATAAAATGACGTGGAAAATTAAACTGTACACAAATGTTATATATTTTTTGTAATCTACTTTTTAATACCTTACATTTGAAAACATACTTAAAATTTAAAAAAAAAAATTGCCTCGTGACTTGAATTATCCACCATTTTCGATTGCCATATAATCATATCAAATTGCAATTCTGATTTTTTCGATAGCTCCCGTTATAACACGCACCGTCTTATATTCGATGCATTAATGTTACTTCCAGATTTTTGCATTGATGCGTCTTAAGGCCCCTCATACACGATCAAACATTTTGTGCAAACCTGATGTCGGGCAAATTTTGGTCATACACGTTAAACATGATGTTTGCGCAAACATCAAAATGCCCCATTCACGGTCAAAATGTTTGCACAAACATCAAAATGCCCCATTCACGGTCAAAATGTTTGCACCAACATCAAAATGCCCCATTCACGGTCAAAATGTTTACACAAACATGATGTTTGCGCAAACATTTTGACCGTATATGGGGGCCTTTATATTCGATGCATTTATGTTACTTCCAGATTTTTGCATTGATGAGTTTTATCTTCGATGCAATAAGGTATTTGTTTTGTTTTTTTCGTTTTTGTACCAATTAATCTTCGCGTCATGTGTCTTGTAAATGCCCCCCCCCCCAACATTAAACAGTAAAACACAAGGTAGCAACCGCTTTTAGAGAGACGAGCGAAACGAGTAGGGGACTCTTAGTATTTAAAAAAAAAAAAAATCAGTTTAGACTTTATTATATTTTAAATATTATCAAATAGATATAAATGTTTAAATTAAATGTTAAATTAGACATGCATGATTAAATATAGGTACATGTCCCCAGTTCGAGTGGTCTAAATTTCATTTTTCGAAAAAAGTTAGCCTTTTTAAAAATATTAATCGTACAAAAAATGTTGTATCATGCACTCTGTTCCTAAAAAGGTACATATCTTATTTTTTACAAAAAAAAAAGAAAAAAAAAGGGTAATGATAACAAAATTACTTAAGGTACATTTTAGGACATGGCACAATTATATTTACTAAATAAATCTTCATTTTAGACAAGACAGAAAAAATGATAAAGAATAACTTTTTTCTTAAAAAGTTAAAAATAATTACACTTAAACCCCGTTTACACGGCGATAGTTCTCCCACGATAGAACTATTATGTCAGTCTACGTCATAGAACTATCGCGGATGTGTGCAGTCTACACGGTGAGAGTTAACATACGTAAAAACACGTTGTCTTGTACTCAAAGTTATATCCGTATCCTACATTTTTAACGTGGACACAAAAATAGAGCATTAAATATATTATAATGTTAAATTATAATACATATACAGCAAACGGAATATTCATATTGTGATATAAAAGTATAAACAAACAATAAACCAATCAGCGACTAGCATTTTGCATGGTAGGTCTTAAATCTGCCGCGTGAGTTCTCTGACTACTGTGATAGATCACTCAACTATCTCGTCAGATGAGATAGCAGATAGTTCACTTTTGTATGACATAAATTACCTTAGGTTATTAAATAAAACAATTTTATAAAGAGTAACATTTTTGGAAATATCAAAAATAACCCCCCTTTTCCCTTGGTACTATTTTTGAAAATTGTAATTTCTGGGTGCAGTTTACATAGTATGAACTTTTTAATATGATAATTCTTCATTTCAAAACAAGCAAAAATGATTATAAAGAGTACCTAATTTTTTTTTTTTCTCGAAAAATTCATTTTTTTTGTCATTTACACCTTTAGGCAACTCGAACTGGGGACATACTGTATATGTTTGTTAAAATTGATATACATGTATTTAACAATATTACTATCTATGGAGGTATATGAGAAGGTTTTATTCGAGTTGGTTGGTTTATTTTTTTTTTTTTTTAAATTTTAATAATGAAATACAGTACTTATACTCTAACGATAAAGTAACTTTAAAAAAAAAAAAAAAAAAAAAAAAATGCTAAGGGGAAAAAACCAGTTATGTTTAAGACTAATATCTTATTTAATGGATACTTAAAAATATCTGTTTTCCTAATGAACAAAACAAGAGCAGTTACAGGGAACATTAAAGAAGAAATATACACATTATCTTTACCTCACTCTGCGGTTAATTAGGATAATAGAAGAGGCATAATAATTTGCTGCACTGTGTCCCATAAAGGTAGCTCATAAATGCAAACGATAAAGTATGTTCATAGTACAGAAATGGGAAGAGTTAAAGAGAGTGTACCGTATAAAAATAACACTTTATCATAAAGTTTTATCATAAGGAAAAAATTAGCTATATTTTGTAAATATAAATATTTAGCCAGGTTTATATGCATGCCTATTTAATGTTAAAAGAAAATTCTAATGAAAAATAGCATCATAAAATTAAAGCTTTTTAAGCATCTTTCTTTTAAACATATTTACACTATATATATATCCCCAATTTTTGTTCTTTTAAAAAAAGGAGAGATATATTTAACTGAAAATACGAAAACATATTATATATATTAAACATTATATTCTCAGCAAACATATAAAGTACAATGAAATCTCTCTGAGAAAAGAGAGAGAGAGAAAAACAAAACAATGGAAATATTTTGATTTTGTAAAGGTTTATATTTCCTTACAATTTACTAAATATTATGTAGCTGAATATTTATAGTATAAGTACTATAATTTAAAAGATACTTGTATGAGAGTATACTTTAACAAATGTAAACGCTTAAAGTATAATTGAAGCGAGCGTAAGCGAGCTTCTTACATTCAACGAAATATGCATCTTGTCTGTCTGTCTGCATGTCTGTCTGTCTGTCAGTAACGTTTACGCGTGTGACGATAACTTGAGTAAAAGTTGACCGATTTAGTTGAAATTTGGTATACATGTTCCTCTTACTAATACTCAGGCTAAGTTCGTTGGACAGCGTGATCCGTCCAAGAGTTCGCGCGCAACGCTCGCGTAAACGAGAGGTACAAAAATTAAAATGGAATTTCAGGACGGGAAAAGATTCTATCATCATCTATTCGATGAGACAAACATTTTTTTCAGATAACATTTTTTACTAAAACCAACAGCGATACCGCTATGAATTAATAAAGATCGCTAAAACAATTAAAGCGGACCTAAACGTTTATAATAGAGAAAACAACCTTTTTACCGATATCTTACGTTCTAACGTAACGATTTTAATAAAACTTCATATACACCATCTAATGCACAATTGAAACAGGCATGCAAAATTTCAACTTGATACAAGCAGAAGTCTTTGCGTAGTGAAGAGATACATTTATAATAATTGTTTAAAAGCTACCGCGGGTGGTTAAGATTGTTATAGTCGTATAGTGTATAGGTTTGTTTAGGATGTAAAGCTTTGTACCGAATACCCCCACTCTACTCCACACTGCCCTCTTCCACTTATCTTGAACTATGACATTCATCGTGATTAATAAATTTCAATATTCAGTATTTCATTGCAATACGCTCGCTTCAATGATAGAGCCACGCGATGCCTAGTATAAATAAATGAGAAAATACTTAAACAAATGTAATCGCAAAAAAAGAAAAATTCTGCCAATGAGTGAAGCACATAGCTTCATCGCTCCTATTTCGTGTACTTGAATGAGCTTTTTCAACATGTTATTATCAAATTTATTTAATTTTCCCTTCTTTAAATCTGTCAAAACTGTTTTGACTTTTTACATGAATTAAAGTATCAATTTAGTAAAAGCTAGAGTGTGGCACATAGCTTCCTCGATTCATATTTTTTGTATAATTAAATGATATGCCGTTACAACCTATTATTGTCAAATTTATTGAATTTACCTAATTTAATTTTCGAACTGACTTTTTACATGAATTAAAAAGGGTAAATTTAGAAAGATTTAAAGAGCACAAATGGTTGATATAATGTGAGGTAAAATTTTAATGTAAATCACAAGGAAATGAAGCAGAGGCAATAATTGTCTAAACAGTTCGACATAAGTGGTTAAAAACGATAAGTAGCTGCGACACCAACCATTCAAATTAATTTTTTAAATGTAACATTAAAATCTTAGATAAGGAAAATTATTAATTCATATTGAATAAAATGGTTACAAATAATTTTAAAAACTCGGAAAAAATTCGGGCCGTCTCGGAACTTTTCTTTACCAGTGACTTATATGATTTTAATAATATTTAATTAATGTAAGTAGTATATATTGCAGTATATAGTATTAAACGTCGTGTATGGTATTGTAATAACGCTAACATCAAATTGATTTTTAATCATGTTACGGTCATTTTTGAGTCTTTTAAGGTCCTTAAGACGCGTAATTTAAATTAATTATTTTAACTAAAATGTATTTAATTAAAATTATCCATTAAACAATAAATAACAAATATGGTTCAGAAATTGTAAGAGAAAAAAATTATTTACTCATATTGTCATTAAAAGGAATAAATATCGTATTTAAAATTCGAATGAACTACTAAGTATAAAAGACCAAAATCAAGAATAATAAGGCATTGTCTTTTTCGAAAAAAAAAAATTATATATATATATATACAGGGCTCGATTTGAGACGGAACGCGGCGGAACGGCGTTCCGGGACCTCTCTCTCTGATAAATAAAAAAAAAATTATCGGCACTAAGATTTGAACTAAGAGTATGGGTTTAGGTCTAAAACTGCATAAAATGCTGTTTTTGAACGTTTATTTTTCAAATTTTTCCCGGGGGGGGGGGGGGACCACCGGACCCCCCTTCTATAGGAGGGTGGGGGGGAGGGTAGGTTGTAGTTCCGGCACCTCAATTTCTAGAAATCAAGCACTGTATATATATATATATATATATATATATATAATGATAATAAATATTAAAAGTAATTCAACATCTTCCTCCCTTTTTTTTAAGTTTTTTGAAAAAGTTTTTTAATTAAATATGACAAGTAAGAATATAAAAAATAAAAAAAAGTTTTTAATACAAGAGTAAAAGAATATAAAGTAGAATTGAATAAAACTTATATAATATATTTATTAGGAAAAGTTAGGGGGTAGGTAAGTCCCCCCCCCCCCCCAATTTTTTATTCTATTTATCTTATTTATTATTTAAGTGGATAATCTACGGAAAAGAAAGTTGGATCTTACAACAAAGTAAGCTTTTTTTAATCCAAAAAGCTTATCTGAAATCTAATACTTTTAAAACTAAATATAAGTTTACCAGACTGAAAGAAATTTGAAATAAATCGGGTCAGTTAGATAATTTAAAAGAAAAGACACACTCCCATTATTTATTGAAATATTTTTGATAAAAAAAAACACGTACATGGCCATTTTTAAAATGGGGCAAAGAAAACTACATCGACTAACGAAATAAAATAAGTTCAACTTATCTTTTAGCATTATATTTTCTAGTAATAGAAGTTAGAATTGTATGTATTGTAATTTTAAATTTTTATGCATTTAAAAAAAAAATTAAATTACAATACAATGGAGTCGTCTTTTAGACTCCTCTAGCGACTACCGAATTGTAAATAACTCATTGTTATACTTCTATGTCGGGTTAGTCTTCATACTAACTTTACGGAGGAAAATAAATAACTTCATTTATATATTGGATATTCCAGACTATGCGTCTATATATTTTTAGTGAAGCGATTCTAAGATAATAACTGAATAGAGACATTTTCATAACAATATATTATAATTGAATAAAGGAGCAGTTGAAGTCACTTGGTTAGGAGTAAAGAAACATTTCTTGCCCTACATAAAATAATACTCATTTTTTCCGTTTCAAAGAAAACATTGAACCATGAACATGTTTTTGGGCATTGAACCCACACATCGACATTTCAACATTGTTAATGAATAAAAGTGAAAACAAATCTACATCCTATTATATTCTAACTTCCTGCACAATATTTAAAAGCGTCAAATGTTTCATGTCGTTTTTTGCGTGACGGAAATTTATGTTTTTTTTTTTTAAACATAATTTATTATTAACACAGACATTTTTAGGATTCAGAGGGACCTGGAATCATGTAAGTCTATCAAAATCAAATTTTTGCACATCACAAAAATGTTGTATATGAGAAAATAAAAATATTGGATAGAACTAAAAAAAAATGTTTGATGTTTTTTGACAAAATGACATGAAAAATTAAACACTTTCCACAAGTGTTATATATTTTTGTAATCTAATCTTTAATACCTTTTATTTAATATCCCACTCAAAATTTAAAAAAAAAAAAAATTCGTGTGCCGTGAATTATCCACCACTTTGGATTTTAACAGCTGATAATTTTGAATTCACTATATTTTTCCTGTGTGCGCGTTAAAACGGTATTTAATACTGGAAAGTTTCATTATTATATCTCTTTTTATTCAAAAGTTATTGGAACCGTACAGAGTGACAGGCAGACAGAGGAACGAAACTATAAGGGTTTCATTTTTTTTTTTTTTTTTTCAACGAAACCCAAATGAAGAATGTGTATAAAAAGATAAATCCACTTCCATTTCGACTTTAATCTAAGTTTTCGACTTCTAATCCAAAGTTTTCGACTTTTTGATCTTAATTCACTAATGTAAAATGACGACACAGCTTTGCCGGTATGTTAAAAACTAAATGTACATACTACTATTGCCTCGATTTGATTTGTTAATATGATGTTTTAGGCACATATAGCCTCGGTGGTGGCGAAATATAACCGATTTGATCATCGATTAAGATAAACAAAATTTAAGATGTTTTACCCTTACATAGAAACCACGTAAAAAAAAGTTTCAGAAAAATAAAATGAGTGAGAGAAAGAAGTAAATATGTTATTAAAATGAAAAAGAATGAATTAGTCAAACACTGTATTAAAAAACACTGTCTTGTACCATCTAAAAAATATAAATATAAAATATAAGCCTAAATTATAGAGACAATGAAATTCAGATTCATTAGAAATATGAAGTATTCTTTGCCAGGGGAATAATAAAAATAAAAGAAAAAATAATGTCTCCTCAGGCCACATTCAAATTAGTCTAAAACTAAGGGCTTTAGGGGGCTTTGCGTGTTTCTATTTGAAAAAACAAAAGAGGAATTTCTTGATTTAGCACCAACACAGATAGGCCCCACAATGAAAATATCAAAAGGTTAAAAGTAGAGAGAAACGACACATGAATGCCCCAATTTTTTCCCCCTAACATTTTCCGTTCAAGATAAAAAACATTTAAAGCGATATACGTTTTCATTTTGCGGAAGGGACTGAAACCAGTCCGAATTTCTTAGTTAAGATCTTTTATTAGCTACAGTCAGGTGAATGGTAAGGTCTTATCTCGAAACCGTACATATTAATGAATTTTTTATTTTTAAAAAAGAAGTTAAATTCGACACATATAATTACTTTTAGAACTTTTAAAAAGAAATAGGTAAGCACGAAGTTAAAAGTTTGCAAAAATAAACTGATAAATAAGAAAATGACACTTATTTAGATTGTTACTCCCCTTATAAAGAAGACAGAGAACTTTCTGTAGTATGAATACTATCAAAAACTTAAAAATTTAATTTTTAATTGATTGTACAAGGTACAGGTACTAATTGAGTACTTTATAATTATAAGCGTTAATTCTCGGTCTAATGTCATAAATATAATGAATTAAATATTGCTGACTTGCTAAACTTGTAGAAATATTGAAAGCTTGGATTCGGGACTAGTTATCGGTTACGGCAGAGAAAAATCATTCTCCTGCGTAGCTTAGTTGGACAGAGCGCTACACTGGAAATGTAGAGGCCCATGGTTCAAGTCCCGGCGCTGGAGTCTATTTTTCTCAGTCCCAATAATAATTATAATTTGATTTAAATTGAAATTTAAACTTTCCGTAATATGAATACTACCAAAAACTTAAAAATTGAAATCTAAAGAAGGTGTATGGAATGTTCTTCTTTAGACTGTTACTCCCCTTATAAAAACAGAAGTGTGATATTCCTTTGTCCCAAAGTACATTAGACTTAACATCACTTTGTCTTAATAGTTATTTAGTTAAAAGTCACACAATTTGTGTGAATTATAGCAGTGTGCAAACACGGTATTACATTGCTGAATAGTTACCAAGAAAAAAAAAAAGTACCAAGAAAATAAGTTTACTTGTTTGAATATTAAAACGGCTGAAAAGGTTGTCTGTGGATGCCAACTATAATTCATTTTGGTTCTAAAAGCACGGAGACGACATTTCAACAACCATTGGCATTATAATACCAAAATTATATTATTATTTTAAATTTTGCTTGTATAAAGAGAAACCAATAGAATGTTGCAATCAATATCCTAACCTTAAACTAAAATTTGTAAAAGGTTTTCTTCCCCCTACTTCACAGTAATAATTGTTTTCCTCCAAAAATATAACATATTATATGAAGGTAAAGTTTGAAAATATTTAAACCTTCCCACTTTTAAACCTCAGTTATACATAAATCAGATTATTTTAAGGGTTTTTTAATTTAAATTTGCATACCTAAGCCAAATACGTTATGAATCGGACACATTACTTCTTTTTCATTTATTTTTTAAATTATTATTATTTAAAAAGAAGGTAATAGTTTAGTACACTGGATAATCTTTTACGGGCAAAAAAAAGAAGGCGAAAATGTCCGATTTTGTTGTTCTAGACATTAAACATTTTTTAAAAAAAGCAATTTATTTTTCATTAATGCTAAATTTAAGAAAATTTTAACATTAAAGTATCTTTAAATTGAGCATAATTATAATATAATCTTATAAACAAACAAGAATATAATACGAACTCATGTATGATACACATAATTATTTAAAACTTATTATATTTCACCCACTCAAAATTATGGTCATAAATTATGTATTCTACCTGATATTTCAATTAGTTATTTTTAATTTAGATCCTAAAATTATTAGAACTTCAATAAGAACAATAATATAAATTTTTTTAAATGTTTTTAACGCTAATCGAATTAAAAATGTATTTTTTTGAGGAAAACGGACCAATCCACAAGTATCTTATTAAATAGCTATTGGTTATCCCTCAACTAGGTATTTAATTAAAATTGGAATGAGCTGGGTTTGATCGCATGTCCAGGGATCGAGGTAGGGTAACTACAAAAATACATTGGAACAACATTTCGTAGGACATCTTATACCGAGGGTGATAATTATGTCTGTCTGTTCGACACACTTTGGTTAATATCTTCCGAACCGTTCAAGTTGAGAGAGTTAAAATTTATAACACTGGCGTAAACTTTTTGAGCCCCACAGAGGAAATATATAGAGAAGATAAAAAATGTATATGCGCATGCACAATTCGCACAAATGTGGTAAGCTTAAACATTCTTTCTCTTTTTAAATTTCGAGGGGGTATTAAGAGGAAGCTACTCAAGAATAGGTTATAAATAATTTAATATTTTTAAACATTGCATATTTTTAGTTGTTTTTTAAGTCGAAACATAACAAAGAAAGTGCCCCCTCCCCTCCAAAAACCCCATAAGGGCTTGTCCTAAAATTGCGAAGAAATCCATGATATTATCTTTTAATAGGGCGATATAAATTTCAGGAAATAATTCACACTTTTTTATTTCAATAATTTTATTTATTAACATTTTGAGTAGGTATTAAATTAATAAGCTATTAAGAAGGTTATTAATAATAATAAATATCTTAATAACCTAAGAAACCCTAAAAAAGTACTTGGATGAAAGTACTTCCCTGTATTCTTTAAAATTGTACGACATAGACGTGTTTCCGCCAGCAAAAAATGATCTTATATTCGTGCCATTATTCTTTGTAAATCGGACATTCAGATTAGCTAACCTATGTGAGAAAAAAATAAAAACCACTAGGTGGTTATCTTAAGGCTATCCAGAGATATTTTAGTTGGTCTAGTTTGCCCGACCTATAACCCGCCAAAATGTCGAGCTCTCATAGGCTTCCTTCCCGTTTTATTTTCGAATTTCCCGCGCTGTCAGATTTACAAAGTGAATAATGGCATGAGCATAGGTAATTTCATTGACTGTCCTTAAGTTTAGGGTAACATTGTGAGTATTATGCTGGAAATGTTGCGGTATTCATATGTTATTTTAATTTAATTTATTTTTATAAATATCATTTACGAGTATAACTTTCCCAAATTCAAATAATAATAATTGCACCTTATCTCTCTTAGTACATTATAATATCAAATTTAAATCAAATTATAATTATTATTAACTACGGGAAACAGACAGAGAAAAATAGACTCCAGCGCGGGGATTTGAACCACCGGCCTCTATATTTCCAGTATAGCGCTCTAACCAACTAAGCTACGCAGGAGAATGAATTTCTCTGACGTTAATGATACCTTGACCCGAATTTAAAGCTTTCAATTTTTCCACAAGTCTGAGAAGTCAACATTAATGACAAATAACTAGACCGAGAAATAACGCTTATAATTATAAAGTACCCAATTAGTACCTGTACCTCGTACAATCAATTAGAAATTCATATTTTACGATTTTGGTAGTATTCATACTACGGAACGATTAAATTTTAATTTAAATCAAATTATAATTATTATTAACTACGGGAAACAGACAGAGAAAAATAGACTCCAGCGCGAGGATTTGAACCACCGGCCTCTATATTTCCAGTATAGCGCTCTAACCAACTAAGCTACGCAGGAGAATGAATTTCTCTGACGTTAATGATACCTTGACCCGAATTTAAAGCTTTCAATTTTTCCACAAGTCTGAGAAGTCAACATTAATGACAAAGAACTAGACCGAGAAATAACCCTTATAATTATAAAGTACCCAATTAGTACCTGTACCTTTTGTTTCCCGTAGTTAATAATAATTATAATTTGATTTAAATTAAAATTTAATCGTTCCGTAGTATGAATACTACCAAAATCGTAAAATATGAATTAGAATATCACTAAAACACACTTATTTTCAACCATATCTCTAAAATAAGGATATACTATTTCAGTAACATATTATAAGATAAACTTTAATTACATTGTTAATGCTTCAGGCTAACAATAATCATGATTAAATATGAATATATTCCCCTAAATATTTTCACAAACCTCTCATTTGAACAACCACATTAAACAAAAAACCTTAACATAGCGTAACGTTTTGTGAGTGTAACCATTTATACCGCTCAGAATCAAGAGAAATTTAACATAATTGGGATACTTGTGTAATAAATACGCTTTATTATACGAATTTGCTACGAGCCTCGGAGAGAGAACAAGGGAATGTGAATCTTCCGCTACTAGTAAATATTTCAATTACATATCAGATTATTTCACATATGATAATATGAATTTATTAACAAAAGATATGTGAAAATGTATTTTAAGTATGTAGAAATATGTTTACTCAAGTTAGATTTACATGAATTATTTATTATTATTTTTCTTTTTTTACCATAATTAAACATAAATAAGCTTATGCCTTCAACTAATTATAAGTATGTTAATTTAATTTTTTTTCTTGCTTAGGCCTTTAACTAATTATAAGTATGTTAATTTAATTTTTTTTCTTACTTAGGCCTTCAACTAATTATAAGTATGTAAATTTAATTTTTTAGTTTGTGGGTGTTATTCTCCTGTCCTTAATACAGGACTTCAGGATATAAAAGAATCAACAAACAAAAATCGTGTGTCAATTAGTGTGGCACATAGCTTCCTCGCATCCTATCACGTATTTTATTGATATGCTTTTACAAGCCATTATTGTCTGAAGGCCCCCGCAGACGACCTACTTTTTCACGGCCGACAAAAAGTCGGGACAAGACGTAACGAATAGAAACAAGTGGAACCCAGCACACGGCCTGACTTTTTGTCGGTAGCGAAAGTCGGTGAGGTTTAATTTTGTGACCAATCCGATTGTCAATGGAGGGGATGGAACCCATGCTACATTATGCCGTGGCGCACACTACCGACTTTTAGTCTGTCGAATAAATCTGAGTCCGGCTTCTGTCCTGTGTTTCTAACGTTCTGCTTTCAAGGTTGAGAAGCAAAGTTATATTTTAAATATGGAGGATCGAGCCGGAACTTATAATAATGTGAAGTGAGAAGAGACCTTCGCTCTATGATACGTATGAGTCTTAAGGCGGAAACACACTACCATCACGTCACGTGATATCACGTGAAAAAAAGTGTGCGGTGCTGATTTAGTAAGGCATTGCAGCTACACTATTATCACGTCACGTGATGTCACGTGACGGGATAATAGTGTAACTGCAATATGTACAAACCTTACTAAATCAACACCGCACACTTTTTTCACGTGATGGTAGTGTGTTTCCGCCTTTAGTATAGCGACAAAAATATGAAAACAAGCTGTGATAGAAAGTTTGTCATGAGGGTATTCCAAAGTGGGGGCTTAAAGCCTTAAAAATCGACATCCTAAAAAAGTTGAAAAACTTATCTGGATACTCCCTGAGATCGAGATGTAGGATGTAGGGTATGAAATTTACCTTTTAGCAATCTTTGACTCACGATTGGATGTACCCACCACTTGCGTGAATAACATCTTTTACGTCTCTTCTCTTAAGGAGATAAAAAGCTAAGGACCGAACTCTTTGAAAATGAGTTAGCACTTCAATACCCAGGTCCGCAAGCGTTAAAAGACGAGAAAAGACCATAAAGATTCTCTAGGGCTGCGTGGTAGTAGATGGAAACCACGTGTGCGTTGAGTCGGTGGGAACCGATTTAAAGTCGGTAAGAACGTATAATGGCACTACCTACAATAAGTCGGTCGTCTGCGGGGGCCTTAAAGAATCAAAATTTCTTCTAACATCAGATAAGTACTTTTGAGGATAAAAGTGTAAATAAAAATATGTTTGTGCGCATATGGAAGAGAAAAAAAAGGGTACAGCAAATTAAAACTTATATGGGACCAATAATGGGCTAATAATAACCAAACATCCAAATTTTATTAACCCCCTCGAGATTTTAAGATATCGCTCACCCAGAACTATACTGTCACAACTCAAAATTTGCAATTGTTGGGAAATTGAATTTGAAAGTTTGAAAAATTCTGGAAATCATGCATTTATTTGAAAATCAATTATGAATGCTTTTTACCTCACTTCAAACCATTCTCTACTATAATAACTTGTATAAATTGACTTTACCTTTTGTTTCCCGTCCTTTCTGAGCAGTTTTTTCACTGAATATGATCAGATTTTGAGATGTGACTGTATTGAATTAACATCAGAAACTTTTTTTTTAGACATATGACTCTCTTGCTCTAAAATCGTTAGAGTTAGTACACTATTCCTGCTCCATGAAATCCAATTGTGTGCAAGTTAATACACTATTGCTTCGAAATTTTAGAGTTATGACTGTATACTTGCAGGAATTATTATTATTTTATTTGACTTGTGACTCATTTCCACTTTATCATTCAGAATTGACAATTTTTTTTTAATTTTTAATACTTAAGAAAATCAAAGAAATTCGAAGGAACATAATTATAATTTAAGTTCTACAAGTATCATATTTCATTAGCATGTTGAGGCCGAGAATTTATTAGAATAAACTGTATTTTTAAAATAAACTCAGGTATGAATTTAAACAATTTTTATTTATAAAAGATTAACAATATGAGCAATAAAGTTATTTTTATTATGGGGTAAAATAGCTTAATATATGAAAAGTAATAAATTGCACCTTATAGTCGAGTCAGGACAGAAACAATTAACTAATTCTATCCTAACATTGTGTGTGTTTAATTAGTCTTAAAAAGTAGATTTCAGGTTAATAAGAAAATTAATTAAATTACTTAAAATTTAAGGAATTAGTTTCCAAAATTATCTCGTTAGGAAAATACAAGTAATTTTTATTGATGTTTCCTCAGCATCTTTGAAGGTTATAATTTCATTTATACAAAACATAAACTGCTATTATTTGTAAAAAAAAAAAAAGTAGGAAATAATTACGAATCGAAGGTGAGAAAAAGTTAAGATATCACTGAAGCATCCTATTAAATGTTAGTACTTCTTAGAAAACAGTATTTATAATAAGCAAATTAAAAATCGACTTCATATTCATAATACTCTATACTGATTAATTATAAACAAACTAAAAGAATACAAAAATTGGAAAACTAGAATAAAATTATTAAATACAGATAAAACAAAATATTCCATTGTTGAATCAATAATGATTTATGATAACTTGATGTGATTTAAGTATTACGTTAGCTTTCACTAACGATAGAACTTTTTAGATCATTCTTCTTTCTTTGTGTTAATTCCCATAGGCAGCTTCCAATTTTAAACCTTCAAATGTTTTAAAAATGGTTTCGCCTCTACTATTTGAAACAATATACAATACTACTTTACTTTATGAAATGATGTAGAGATTTTTCGGCTGTTTTTATTAATTCTATTCATTGTGCTAGAACGTAGATCGGCCCAGAATTTAAAGATGGTTCAATTTTCTTTCAACAGTTGCATGGACACCAGCTCCCTCCCTTACCTTTAATCAAGAACTTATGGGTTATGCAATTTAATCTTGTTTGCCTAAACTAAGAGTATGCCTTAGGCATATTCTAGGTCAGATTTATGAACTAATTTTTTTGCTGACACGCTAAAGTAATTTTCTTTATTTACTATTCTTAAAAAATGTAATTTTACTTTAGTAGTAGCTGATTTTTTATGTATTTCTTTATAGTACTTGGTCATTTTAATTTATCGATACTTAGTTGGGAAGAATTTAATTAATTAATTACTGTTAGATTATAAATGAAATTCTACATTTACAATAATTAATTTTTCATTTAAGTTCATTCAACAAACTATTTGGCAGCAAAATTTGGTATAATGTGATTATAAATAAAATAAATAAATAGCCATTTATTGCAAGAATACAAAATAATTTACACTTTACAAAAAAATAACACAAAACTTCCTATTAAAAAACCACAAAAAAAACCAACCAACATATTTTGTAAAAAAAATTAAATAACATTTGTCTCTTCTCGCAAATCGGCATTTCGCCGTGGCACCTTTATAAGGTCGTGAGTTGCTTTATGCAAGCTGATAATTTTATTTATATACTACATTTACTGTATTCTTAGTATACAGTCAATATTCTCATATATTAAGTATTCTCAGTATGAATTGACAGTTAGCCTTTCCTAAAATAAAATTATAACACTTTAATAAACTAAAATAAAATAAAATTCTGTCATTTCACTCTATAATACATCAGTTGTTGTACAGCCAAACATCGGAATATACCTGTCTCATCCTACACCATTCTGTTCTATCCATGGCCACTCTCTGCCAGGTTGCTCCTCCACATGCTCTTCTCATCTCCTCGTCCCACTGTATAGCAGGTCTTCCTCTCCCTCTCATACACTCTCTAGGATACCAGCTAATCAACTTCTTTGTCCACCTATCGTCTGTTGTTCTGGCAATATGCCCCGCCCAATTCCACTTTCTTTCAAAAACAGTTCTACCTATATCATCTAGTGTCGTCTGTTTTCTTATCCACTCATTGCTCTTTTTATCTTTTCTTGCTATTCTAAGCATGCATCTTTCCATGTGCCTTTGGGTCACTCTCAATTTTCTCACTGCACTTTCCTTTAAAGTCTATGTTTCGGAGCCATATGTCATGACAGGTCGTATACACATTGTCCACAATTTCTTTTTTAAATCCATGCTTAGCTCTGATCTAAAAAAACTCCTAAATTTATTAAATATAATGTGATTATTATTACTTAATTACTTTATAGTATTCATTTAGTATTTTTTTTAATAAAATATTTAATATAATAAATAGTATAAACACGTTAAATAAGTTTTACGTTAAAAAATAGGTTTATTGTTTGTCGGAAATAGTGTCACAATCAAAAATGCACGAACAACTCAAAAATATAAAAATGCACGAACAACTCAAAAATATAAAAATCAAATTTCAGCAACACCCTCACAAGTCAAAAAAACATGTTATAACTAAAAAAAAGTAGAGTATTGCAGCAGAAAGAACGTCATAAGTCAAAATATAACAGTATTGCCGAACCTTAACGTGGCCTTCTGCTATGGAATGATGCGTACCAACTTACTTGTGACACTCTTCTTCTCAGCCAACCCTGATTTTTTCTTAGAGCAATAACGTCACTTGCGCTGGGATTGGAACGCACTAGACTTATGACGGTAAGCAGGTAAGATAGATATATGGTGGTGGTGCTAACTCAAAAACGACAAATTTTGAGTTGTGACAGTATAGTTCTGGGTGAGCGATATGAAGGTTGGTAAAAAACTTAAACGACAGACAGGCAGTCACGAGACAAAATAGACTGCCAATTGGTGTGGAACATAGTTTCCTCGCATCCTATCACGTACTTCATTGATTTTATGCTTTTGCAAACCATTATTGTCTAATTTGTTCAATTGGTTCAATTCGGTTCAAATTAATCTGGAGCAATCTGCGGGATACTTTCGATAAACTATAAAAGTTTTATACAAATCAGATACGTACTTTTGAAGCTATAGGTATATAAATGCATGTTAGTGCGTATGTGGGAGATAAACAAATGAACGCAGAGGGTTGAAACTTATATGGGACCAACAATGGACTACTCATGACCTATCACCCAAAATAGGCGAGGTTATGACCTACCATAAAAAATTTAATTAAAATCGGACGTGTAGTTTTTAAGATATGTTGGTTCGTAAAAATTGAACGACAGACAGACGAACTGACAAACACGGAACCAAAAATGATCCCTGATGTCTGAAACGAATTTCTGCCTTGGATTTTCTGAATTCAGGGGCATTACAAATTATTGGTCTTCAGAACGATCACAATACTTCCAACGATCCAATGTCACCTTCGGTAAGTTCAGAAGCAATACTTTTTCTAGCTATAAAATATACTACTGGGTATTAGTATTTGAATACTAACACCTAGTTATTTGAATATTAGGGCACCAAAGGTATTCGATGTCAAACCTTCTACGAGAAGAACAACTTTATGTAAATCTTTTGAATATAAAGTCATTCAGGTTGGGTTCCTTGAGCCTTAAATTTCAAACTGAAAAAGAGAATCGCAATTACTTAAAAGACAAACAAGAACTAGGAAGATGTTGAATTCTGAAAGATTTATAGATTTAGAAAGGGTATAAGATTTATCTAGTATTTTTTTGTTCCCACTCTTCCGATTAGATAAATTAGCATAGACAATGTCTTGACATAAATAGCAATCATTGTAAAAGGGATTGTCATTGAATGATATTGCAAAAAGAATTGCAAAACATTTAAAATTTTAAGATTTATTATAAGAACAGTCTATGTAAAAATCTTTTTATATAATAGTCTATGTAATAGTACATTACGCGACGAGTGCGGAAAGTAGAACTTTGCATGCGAGTGTGGAGTTTGCACCCGAGCGACAGCGAGAGTAGTAAAACCATACGAGCAAAGCAAAATGCAGTTTTCCCACGAGTTGCGCACCGTACTTTATCTACGATTGTTAGATTTTAATAATAAATACAGAAAAAATTAATAAACTTCCTGTATGTAAGTTAGTATTTCTCTTTTAATAAAGATGACATTAATTCATTAGTTGTATTTTGTGCCGAATTATTTATTTTGGGAGGCGTATTATTTTTTCCCACATTCTTCATAATCATTTAAATCACTCATCGATTTTCACAAAAAAAC